>NMRA01000847.1:102603-116104 GCA_002633005.1 Phoronis australis
ACACAACCGAGGTAGAACAATGACTGACTCGGCAGCTCTCAAAGTCAGACTATGTGAAAAGAAATTGGCGGGAAGCGCTTGCCTCCTAAAACGTCACTTCCGGAAAAGCGGACGAATAATTAATAAAATTACGAAAAGCTGTAATTAAGTGAAACATATGTCTAGGAAAACCAACCAACCTTATTTTAGCTCAAAATGACATGGAAAAAGGTTGCCTTCGCCTTTAAAGCCGTTTTTCTCGGCTCGTGATATCAGTGTATTGGCAAGATTCTCGGGCCTATTTTTCCGAAACACATGGATCAATCTTTACGAAATTTGAAAATTTTAAATCCTGTAGAACTGGTGTAAAATCACATGAAAATGTTTTTTGATACATGGACCAGATTTTTAGTTATTAGACGGAAAGTGACCAAATGACAGAAAGTGGTGTGCTTGCCACAACTCACACGCAAAAATGCAACAAAATCAAAATCATAATGATTTTATACATAAATTTGGTATGGATATGTAGAATATTGCGTAACGAAACAGTTGATGATAATCCCTGTGCATTTTGAAAAAAATACGAGGTAAAGTTAGATTTGTTTGAAAATTAAAAAATACAGTATTTAAAAAACACGAAGTACATTAAAAACTTTTTTTTCGATTGTTGTCACTTTCAGAGTCATGTCTACTAGTTAAAACCCCCTTTATACTTATTTTAGGTAGGAACCTGGAGATTTGACCAGTGTATACACCCCCATTAATGGTTTCATTCATGATGTTTCTACTTCTTATGCCTGTAGAAGGAGGCATACTGCTTGCATGGCATGCCTCATTCACCACAAAAAGGAATATCCTGGGGCTTCATGTTGTGTTTTCTTATATCGGTGAAAAAACTCTCGACGCATGCAACACCTCAATCACAGGGCTGGTAAAGGTCTTGCTTGCTGTAGTGTCACTGTGTTTTATTGTCATGTGGTCGAATTCTTAGTTCCTGAACGACACACACACACACTCCTTTGTGGCATGCAGCAATGGTACAACTCTTTTTTGAAGGCGTGGACGTTAACTCCCTGAAGGACTGGTCATATGACAACAGTTCAACTGAAAAAATCAAACGCATTTGCTTATTTGTTAGGCTAAATCTCACAAAGAAATCATGAAAAAACGGTGAAATGTAATGAATTATCGTGAACCCACCAACTAATTCAGAGTCCGTATTGTTATAAAATTATTGACATAATACCGCAACTTGAAATACTATTCAGGCAAATGCAGAAAAAAGCGCGTTCACGATCGCCACAGAGAATTAACGACTTCGTTCCCGATCGCCGTCTCACACAAGGACTAGCTTGTAATGGTAGATATCTCGAATTGTTTCGCAAAACATATCTATAACAAAGGTGTCACCAGGGAGGATTAAACCATAAACGACAAACAACTCTACTTAAGTACCCTGGAATGGCAACAAGTAGAAATTGTTGATTTCATGATGCGCGAGGCATTTTACCGAAAACCATTAGTTTCTGCGCTTTTTATTTGAAAAAAATAATCAACAGCCAAGTATTATTTCAGAACCACAACAAAGTCTACACTCTGACGCTTTTCTGTGTGTTGCATTCGCATGTACCAAGGTAGCCTCTATTAAGAAGAAAATGACACTCGGATATTGCCCCAGAGTAACAGACAGCAGACAGTGCAGTAGAAAACCCCCCGTTTTTTGATTTTCCAACAATACATATACAAACCGTACCGAGATTGGCGTACATGAAGTAATATCCCACGAGACGTTATTCCGCGTATCGACCGAGACCGAAGGTCAAGGTCGATACGCGGAATAAGGTCGAGTATTTATCCTACGCGCTTCGAATTCTTAAGTTTCTTACATTTTTCGCAGATTTTTCAAATGCTTCACCCATACAGTTCACATGGCGGAACACATCCTTTACGTACATGTATGTACTTGCCCGTTAGGTTGCAAGTTTTCTCTTGTAAAAGAAACAGTTTTAGAAGTAACGATTTATTTCTTGAAAAGAGGTAGCAAAAATGAAAATAACGGCAACTGAGCAGTGAATTTTTGACATTTTAATTTCCTAGGAATTGGCGCCTGAGTTGCAGACGATATAGTATTCAGCAATTGAAAACTGAGGGAAAGTGTCATATAATTAACAGTTTTGTTCCAGATTTTACGTTTAGGGCCTGGTTGCATGTAGAATGTTAGTTACACTGCTACAACTGAATTACTTTAAACTATATTCGGAAAGTTTGATGATCGAACCGGCTGAAGACGTCGAGTCGACATTGACCTACCTTTTGAACTTTCCATGACAGAGGTCACTGTTGAAGTAGTGCAGGAGGTGAATACGGAAAACTTTATTACATGGCCGTATTTCCCTCGACATATTCAACGTGCGTAGGATAAAAGTACGTTTTTTAGTTATTTAGGTTTCTGTCGTATTCATGACTACACAGTTCACCGATAACGAGTGAAAAAACTGCATTACATAATGTTTCCATCTCGCCTATGGCCCCTCATAACTGCAATAGATTTCGGAAAATAAATGCATAACTTTCAACAACAAACTTTTGTGTTCGCAAAATATCATGTGAAAGTTCATCCTTGGTCTTAATATAGCCTAGAGACAAGTTTGTTGCAACGGTCCCTTCAGTCTTGATATTTATGATACGTAAGGCTAGCTAATTTTTTTCCTCAATACGGCCGGCAATAACTCGCCCCTTGTCGCCACACAGTCGCTGTACGCTACATTCACGCGTCCCTCCACCAGAAACCGCAAGATTTTTTTATTACCGTCTATTTAGTAGCAGGAGTCCAGTGACCGATTGAGAGTCTCACATAAGGACTCAGCTAAGTTCCCTAAGTCTAGAATTGCGTGTTTGTGGGCTAGTGAAAACTCTGACTGCCCTTTCTTATGCCGTTTGAGTCTCATTACTAAGTCAGTTGTTAGCTTTGATACAAATCGAGAGCGAACTGTAGGCAAACTTCTTAATGTTAGTGGATATTAGTAAGGATCTTTTCATCAGCATCGCCTCTAATTTAAGGACTACGTGTAAGTCCCTTATTCTTTTGGCATAATTAAGTGCTCAATTGTAGTTATATTTTTAGATAATGCCAATAGTTAAAGGGAGTTCCCAATAAAGATAAAATTACAGAGAAATATTACATCTGTGAGTAAGAAACGAAAGAATACGCAAAGGGTTTAGATAACTTAGTTAAATCCCTATTTAGGACTGTTTCATGCAACCGGGCAGTTTCTCCCACCTAAATGAACTTGATGATCAAGAGATGCTTAACAATAAGCAACCATTAGTAAAATTTAACTTCAATGACTAATCTAACAGCAGGTGGTAGGGTACTAAACGGTAGGGATTGTAAGTATAAAGTTTAACCACATGGGCGCATCATGTTGTTGGTATTTCACCGGTATATTTAGAAATTCACATGTATACCATCTTTGCTACAGTGCCTCGCTCTTATCTGTAGTAAACACTGAGCTTTTGGTTCCGATTTCATGTGCGTGATGAGGGAGCAAAATATCACCTACTTGCGGGTAATTTGGTTGAGCGAGAAAATGTACAAATTTTGTCAGGGGTAGTTCGGAGCACTCCCGTGGAGCTAGGAACCAATATCATCTTGGTTCCTTGCGTGAAGCCATATCAATATACAATACCAAGTCGATAGTTTTGTCTGAGCCTGAATGTGGTTGAAGTTGATTTCATGTAAACTAGATAGTCAACAAGTGTACCCACATCATGATCACTTAATGAGCAGCGTTGAATTCGACCTTTACATTTTGAACCCGAATCCAAGGTCAGTAGTAACTTTGGATTTTAAACGTCTTATTTGCCAAATCCGGATCTAGCATATTTACAGACAAACCAACTGGTAATGTTACACTCGAATAAATAAAAACTAAAATTTCATTAGAGCAATTTTATTCTGCTATTCACTTTACCTAAGCTTTTGAATACTTCAAATGCATTTCCAATGTCAAAGCAAACGCTAAAAAAAATCACAGGGACTCAAATCAAAGGTCTAAAATAGCGTTTCCGTTTCAGTTACCCAACGATTAAACCACATGCGGTGTACCTTAGAGGTAAGTGTAGATTCTTGGACCTAGTGTTTAATCTCCGACCTCAGAATCACTCGGTTCAGACTCGTAGTAGAAACTAATCAATCACGCTGCATTATTAGAGAACAAAATAATAAAATTGCTCAAAGAATGGCATTCGATCAGTTTTCTAGACACCGTGAACAGGTTAGACCCCCCGGGGTTGACTAATTCTAAGCCACCTTATCTAAATTTACTTTAGTTAGCTTATTTTCCTTCACAAAACATATACATGTAAATCCGCTACCTCTCAGCCCCGTTAATGTCACCTTGGTATAAGGTTACCTTAAGTTGCATAAAAAATCGTCATAACTTGCTAACTCGAGCTTACCTTAGCACCAACTTTTCTCTGAAGAGTTGGAAAACCCGTGTCGCAATGTGCAATTACATGAACTTGTTGAATTTGTCATTGTTTAATACTCAGTGTATTAGAACATCACTGGAATATTATCATCAATATTATGATTTTAATAGTTATTAATGTAAACATTCTGTTTTATTATTACCATTACTATAAGTATTTCTACATCTATTATTATTATTAGTATTATTATTATTATATTAATTGTTCTTTGTAATACGATTATTGTTATTATTAATAACATTAATTTCTACTATTAGTCTTCTTCTTCTTACTATAAAAATAATAATAATAATAATAATAATAACAACATTGATATTAATTGTGTATAGTAATAATAATAATAACAATAATAATAATAATAATAATAATAGTACTAGTACTATTACTATTACTATTATTATTATTATTATTAGTAGTAGTAGTAGTAGTAGTATTAGTATTATTAGTATTAGTATTAGTATTATATAATTTTTATTTTCATTTTTATTACTATTATTATTATACACAATTAATATTAATGGTAATATAATTTTACTATTACTAATACTATTACTATAACTATTACTACTAGTACTAGTACTAGTACTAGTACTAGTACTAGTACTAGTAATAGTATTATTAGTATTAGTATTATATAATTTTTATTTTCATTTTTATTACTATTATCATTATACACAATTAATATTAATGGTAGTATTATTATTATCATTTTGTTACTATACTACCTTATTACCATGTATCGTAGTTTTCACGCATCATGTGCTTACATCCGAACTAATGCGTTTTCCAAAAAATTCTTTGGTCAAATGCGTTACGGTGGCGCCATTACAATCACAGTATCAGACACACCTTAATATTAACTTTGGCGGCGAGATTATCTGCTGACCTAATTTCATATTCATTTTTTATGGGGGAGACGTTAGCATACTCTATATACGTCTCATTGTTGTACTTCTGACCCTGCGTATTGTTTGGCTCAAGCCAACTTAATGCTTGCCCTTAGGATGGTCCACCAACCAACGCTACTGGCTAAATACAACGTGTAAGCAACCTTTGGGGATCACAGCCTCAGTAGAGAGTTGGATCTTCTTTGTTTTTTGACCGTACTGTGAGTACAGATTTTCGTATTTGGTAATTAACAGTGGGGGTAAATGTAGAGATGTTAAATATTTCAATTGGTTTAGAACCATATAGCAACCGACACTGGGTTGACCTCAGTTCAACAATGCTGAGACCTGATAAGCCTGGAAAGCGATTGTGAGGGTTGTTCGTCCTGACCTATTTTGCGAACGGTGGCGAGTACACAGACACTGTATGAAATCAGAGGTCAACAAAAAGTTGAGTTCGTCGCTGGGTTGCGTCGTTCTCGATTACATTTAGGTTGATCAAAAAGTGTTATTCTCACACTTTGCCGCTTAAATTCGTCAGTATTTAAATCATTAGGACAATCATCACGAATTTTTTCAAATTGGACCTACACTATTGACCATTTCATGAACTACCAAGCTGCAAAAAATATTTGTTAAATATTCACTGCCGTTTATTGCCTGTTTCAGTACTACACGTGTCCGTTTTGTGCTGCAAGCATACCTGCAGGAGGCGACCAAACTTATCGATTACTGGAATCAATTCACCTGTTCACATATAGCTGACAAAACCTGGTAAAAGTTTTCCTGCAGAGTAAATTGTGCTACTTTCTAATGGGTGAACAATTTAATAATGTGAACCTGCAAGGTTGTTCCATGTGTTATCTTATAGGTAGACACCTTTGTTTTAAAATTTTCACAACGAGGAATGTTATCTCAGAGATTTCAAGTTATTCAATTGCAGGCAAAGTAGGTTTGCAGAAAAGTTTATTTTCATACTAAATTACAACGCCACCTCGAGTAATAATCATGTACTAACCGTCGAAAGACATTAGTTGAAGTAAGTAGAGGTTTTAAGCAAGTCACAGGGAAACCACCCAAAAATATAGTGTGCATCTATAAATTTCAAGGTGTATCACAAAGTGCATATTTTAGCCTGGAATGAAGACAGGAATTGCATTGTTTGTGGGACTTTTGTGCAAATCTTCGGTGGTCAACATTGACCCAATTTAAACATACCGAGTAGAAATTTCTTTTTAGAAACTAATACGGGATACAGATGAGAAGAAATGAAATATATGATAAAGAATTGGAAAAATATCTTTGAACAAAGGAGATAAAATTGATCTACACTGTAAATGTAGGTCTGTGCGGAATCTTTTAAGATTCATTTAAAAATGCCCTATTTTATAAAACACTTCTTTTCATGACTGTACATGACTTGCTACGCCATATAAACTGATATGGAATCGTCTCATGCATGTAGTTTATAATCGCCTTTGCTGTCCGCGATTGAAAATGGTCCGTCAACCGACAAATCGACAAAGTTTACAATGTACTGGCCTTCCACCGGTTGGCTTACAACTTCCATTTCCATTAATAACTTCTTCGTTTTCTCCTGGCTTCATAAATGTCTATACGCCGTCCAAAGCTTTGCGATCTACATGTGCCTCACGCTGTCCTCGTATTGAAGTGGATTTCCCTGCTTCAACAATAACATCACAACAAAACACTGATGTTAGCCTCGGTGAGATCGACGTATAACGTCATTAATGCTTCCGCACACAAATACCGTGCGCTCTGGTTCAGTTTGCAATAGTTTTTAAGAGTTTAACAAGAAATGAAACAACTAAAAATCAATGCGACAAATTAACAGAAATTCAAAAAATCATACCAGGGATGAAATCCGGCGAATCTAATCATTGTTTCGTTTTTTTTTCTCGCGACTGAATCATACGGAGTGGCAAGGATGTTTGTGCTGGCTAGGTGACTTTAACTCATGAAATACAATGTAAGTTTGTCCATTTGTAGTTGAACAATTTTTTTCATTCGAAGTTGCTAGAACATATGTTTTTAAGAGAAGGCAAAAACAAGTTCATTGCATCTGTGAAAAAGCGACTTTAAAATCTAACAATGGACAGTTATAACCAAATCGAACCTCGCAAATTGACTGCCCACCGCTGAAGAACGGAGCTGAACGCAAAAGTGCTGACGCCGGTCACGGCTGGTTGTATCCAACTCGGACCACTCGTCTCAGGAGAAATCTTGCAGCGGTTGCCCTCTTACGCTCCCCCCAATGAATGACATTTCAATTATTTTTGTAAACATGATCTCTCAAATTAAAAATAAAAAGTTCAATATAGGGAGTGTCTTGTCTATTTGGTGTTCAGCAACTACAAGGGTCTGGACTGTGCGTCAGACTACTTAAATCTGACACTTCCGTGTCCATTCAAAAAGGTGTTCTTGACCTAGACAGCCTTTCTGTCTGTCTGTCACCTCGCCAATTTGAAAGTAAGAACCTTCTCTGTCCAGTGCCCTCACCTCCGCTGTCTCAACGGGAGTGCCCCGTGTCTCTAAGGTGATTGAACACGACGGAATTGAAACCATTGTCGTTTACTCCGCGATCCTAAGCGATGTATTTTCTGAGGGACTGTTCAGTCTCACCACTTTTTACGAATTATTCGCATTGGTGAAACCGGTCCTTGCAGTTGTTGTACGAGAACAGTGTCACAGGGTGACGACATTTTCGCAAAATCCCAGTAGAAGGAGCCACTGGCGGCTCCGCAACTTAAAATGGATGTATTCTTACTAACTACTTAATCAATATTTATTCTGACAAAATACAATAGTAGGTATAAGGTACAAGGAATTTAAAAAAATAAGTATGTACACTCTCTGGATAACACCAAAAGATTTAAAACTTATTTCCGTGATTATCCATACACAAATTAAAAAAAGAAAACAAAGATGGCGAATAAATAATAAAATTTGAATAATTATACAAGAGGAATAAGAGATGTGAAAAAACTAGGTACAGTGAAAATGAGCTGAAAATACTGTAGGATGAAGTGACATGATAGATGACAAATAAATATATAAATGATTAAATAAGATATATCAATTTAATGAATTAAATCGGGGTTATCATTTTTATCACTAAGGCTAATTAGGTATTGTTTGATTTGTCGTTTAAAATTGTTGAAATCTGTAATGTCTCTCAGCTGGCAGCCAGTACTAGGCTAATATTCAGGGGTGAGGTAAACGGACGGAAGTTAGACTTGTTCGACAGTATAGGGCAAGCTCAGACCATAAAACACACAATTATCTCAACCACGTCTAGATTAACTATGTAATTCGTGTTAAGTGAGAAATTGGCTTTTGAGGTTTCGCGCAAGTGGTCCAAGATCATCTGACAAACTGTGCTCAGATACTGAAAAATGCCTAGAGAAAGTGTTAGAACCTCCGAAGCAAAATAAAGCATAAACTGAACATACTCAATATTGGTGCAGAGTTGAGCCAATTACTTAAAAAAATCATGTTAATCGATGGCTAGGATGAGGATCTAATCTCCTAACTCAGATCCCAAATTTAGTCAATCACGCTACACGATAAGATTGCGTTCATCAGCAGCGTGATATACATTGTACATGTACCGTGGGCCGAGTGCCAAGGCTTGAACCCGGGTCCAAGGATTTGTCTGTGGGTTGGTTGAGGTCACCACAGACTGCCAGTAAGTAAGCCACATCAACAAACACAGAATAACTGTATTACTGCATGCTACAACAACCAGTTCAATCATGAAGTCCATGTGTTCGTCAAATAAAAACAATTTCCATTACGGTCGTAGAAGACTAGCAAAGTCTCGGGCGTACTTATGAGCGAACGGTTTCGGTCGTAAAGCACGAGCAAAGTCTCGGTCGTAGTAAGTTACGAGCGTATACGCTCGACACCTCCACCCGAGCGGCCTACGATACATGTCGACCCTTTACGTGTACGATATCTGTTGTAGGTAACATAACATGGTAACGATTGATAACGACCAGGTCAACGCTTTAAGGCAATGAATCTTAGGACAAGGTTGGTGATAAAGGGTCACAGTCAAGCTGCAGAGATCTACGCAAAGACGCATTTCAAAATATGGTCCGTCAAGCTTACTATCTCGGGCTTATTCTCGTGAGTTGGCAGGTTCTGGCTCCGTCTGCTCACAGCAGAAACGCGGGATCTGACAACTGTGAAAGGAAGGCGTATTTCGGAGTGAAAGCTGACAACGAAGGATTCAACGTCTCGATCAACAACGTGCTGGTAATACCTAATTTTAGTTTCATAGTCTGCAACTTCTTACAGTGGCAATTCAGCAACAAATCTTCACTTATGGAGCTGAATGTGAATTCAGCCCCACGATTCAACGCTTCAACTTCGCCCATCAGTCGAGGATGGGCTTGTAAGCTCACGGGCATAGTCGGGAAATAATCGCTTTTCACTCGCATGGTTTTGGGAGGCCATAAAATATCTTTTTCTCGCAAGAAACTAAGTCTACGAACACTCTTCAGGGCTGAGTTCTGTAGACACAGAAATTTCAAGAAAATGCAAAATCTCGAAAGACTGCGACATATTATTTTGCACTACAAGCAAAGCTGTGTTCCACTAACTTTTCTCTAAAATATCGTAGGACTACGGAACACAATTTAATTTGTGTATACTGACTTTAAACTGGCTAACTGAACCATGGAAAAGTACTGTTTAAGAAAAAAAAAAAAACACCCAACGTTTGGTTTCGAAATGTATGAACGCTAGAACATACCTCTGTGGGGATTGTTGGCAAGTAAACTGGAGATTTGACCCGCATATGCCTGATCTGAACTAATTATCCATATACGTCTGAGGAAGGTGCTGCGTTAAGTAACCACAGGGATAAATAAAAGACGTACACGACGTGGCATTGGTGAAAGCGTAAATAGCCTGCTTTCCGTTGATACTGTGGTCGAAAATTCGATTAGCCACTTCGCGAACTAAAACGTCGCCCTTTCAGATTTTACCCACAATGCGTCACAACGGTAGGACATTTGCTGCAGAGTTGCTGCTTGGCTTGTATAAAAATAAATTCGCAGCACTGAAAAAGTGGAGGCTAAAGTCCTCATCCCCTGTGGTGCACCGCCAATGGACCGCGTGTGAAAAAATTCGGAGGCTACACCCCCCCCCCCCCCCCCCCCNCCCAGCCCCCTATGGTGCCCCGTCCATGATAAGGCCACTAAAACCTACTGAGTGAGGCTGCAACGCTGACGTCAAAACGGAGTCGCCAACCGGCAAGTTCTAAGCGCTTAGTATGGTCTCGAGCAACTTAAAAGCTGGCAGTTTTTTCAACGCCAACGAATAACACTCAGCTTCTCAATAAGGAAAGATTCCATAGCGGAAAAAGTCTAAATCAAATTAAAGTTTCTTTGGTGGAACACACGGTGTTAAAGAGTCCCCACCATGCATTTTCTTACTTTTTCAGGTTTCAGTTTGCTAATGTGAATCTAATACCATAAAATCTTACTAATTAATAGGCATTTTTTATGCCAAATAGTCGCAAATTTTTAAAAAAAATTACTTATTTCTAATTTTCGCTCCGAATGATGCAATGTCTGGAGGACGGTAAGCCGCTTGGCAATCATTTCCAGTGTCGGAACTGTGCACGTCAGAACTCAAGTACAACACAATATGCATAAGCCTACTTGTAATAGCACTGGATCTGCGGGGCCGGGGTCCAGGGCCTGGCATCACTCGCCCTAGAATGGAAGCAGTTTGTTCGTTATTTACAAAATTTTCAAATGCACTTTCATGGTGGTGAGTCCTACATTGTAACGCCGCGAATGTGTGTGGTCGAAACACGATTCTTTGAAATGTGCCGATCAAAGTGTCGACTTCCGCCGGACTGAATCGCATGTTTCACACTGACACTCCACACTCTCGTTCAGCGCACAATCATGGGCGGCGCAACACTGAAATAGTGGCCGGGGTTAAAGCCCCCCCCNCCCCAGCCCCTCTGCGGCTCTCCGCGGACTTTCTTCACAACTCCACAGTATCGCATTAGTAAACAACAACGGCGGAGGCGGTCTTCCACCCATAGCGTACAAATCCGATAACAGAAAAATATGTTTTTCAATTTTTTGGCTTGTTTCGTAGCAACAGGTGTACTAAAGGCTATTAAATCTATTAATATGTAATAATAAAATTCTTTTTGAGACACAGGATCATGGTAGGAACTCTTTAATACACTTACCGGCAATTCTATTCTAGCTGCTGCAACATACAAAGTCTAACCCCTTTGTCTACCTCGGCTCTGGATCGACGGCATTTCTCGGTCACCATGGAAACTTCGACATCAAGGACTATGTCAAAAGTCGAATTCCTTTGTCCGATTTCTATATGCAAACGGAACAAGACAGCACCACAGTACACCTGACAATGTCGTTCTTGGACAAACACAAGGTAAAATAAAATAAATCTTGAAGTGATGTTTTAATGGCAAATTTGAGTAGTTTGCTTAAATATGCGGGAGCTTCACCTTTTTCTGCTTGAAGTTTGACATTGAGATTAGTTAAGTTTACTTTTAGCCCGCCAAACATCCAACAGGTGTAATATTTTTCTCTCTCGATGGACCATCGATTATTTCCAAGTATCCCTGTGTTACTTGCTATGACCTTGTTTAGTGCTTGCATTTTTCAATGGCTTGCCATTTTAACATCATCATTGAATAACGTAGAAAATAAATCTGAAACTAAATCAGGCGATCCAGATCCTCCCACGGATACTATTGTTTCACGAAATGTATAATATAAATTGGTAAATAAAACAACAAGAACGGGTATAATAATGTCCTTCGTCAACAGAAACAGAAATAAAGTAAAATCAAACACTATATGACAATTGACATTTAAAATTTGGTGATACTTTGTTGCGGAAAACATTCAGTTGATCCATTCTTGTTGTTTTATTTACCTATTTATATTCTACATTGACCTGAACAAACACTTACATGTAGGCATTCATGTACCTGTTGGTTGCAAATAAGTTTACGGCACTTTTCCCGATCTTTTCCCTTAAAATCTTCCTAAAAACAGTTTGCCTGTAAAGTGATCTCAATCTATGCTCTTGCATCCCGGAATCAAGCCAATGATTCAAAAGAATTTACAAAAAAAATTGAATTTCTCGAGGTGCACCAACAGAATGGCCACCGTATATTGTATGGCATTTAACTCCAGTTTTATGAATTGCTAGTGAAAAAATGCAAATGCACGCAAGATTCAAATGTGGGCAGACAATTATTTTTGTAATGTCTTTTCTTTGATGAACCATATGTGTGTCACAAACTGATTAAATACAGGAAAACGTGTCTTTAGAGGAACATGGCAATAAAACTTTGTTTTATGCGTCAGTTCCGGCTCGACAAGTTCCTTTCTATAGCAGCACCTTCAGTTTTTTTACCTGACACTACACGACAGGCAATGGTGGTAAATTAAGCCTATGATGTCACTGGGTCATGTCTGTCTCCACAGTACGTGTACTTCACGCGTGGTACCAATCGAAAAAATGTACCGCCTGGCATTATCGTTTTGGACCAATAAAATGATAAACAACGGTGCAAAACACTTTTTATACCACAATATTAGCGCCAAATGGCAGATACAACCGTGTAATAACCCATAAAGTTATCTCACTAGTGAGATAACGATTTGGCGGGAAACCGAGGACGGAGTCGAACCCGGGACCCTAGAGTTTACAGGTCGCCGACTTAACCACTACACCACGCAGCGACTGACGTCATCAAGAGTGAAAATAGAATACTTAACTGAGCACGCGCAATAATCGCACGTTCAACAAACCTTATTGTACTGTACTTATACGCTAAGAAAACTAAGACTCATAATTTCCATAAAAATGATATCTTCATTCGGTGAAATTTTTCTCTCATGTCCTCTTACTTGTAAATCACCGATCTCTAGTTTGAATGCGGGTATCGTGTCGTCAGGATCTTTGACTTGAAAATTATATTCAGTTACCAGTGGTAACCTACTTTAGCAGACGATAATTTCCCGGTCGAAGCTTAGCGTGAAAAAAACGTGTTTTAAGCTATAATAGTTGGTAAACCTTAATTTATAAATTCAATTTATTTCTAT
>NMRA01000848.1:10671-40363 GCA_002633005.1 Phoronis australis
GTACTGTGACGAAAGAAGTGACAGATGCCCAGCAGACGTCAGTAGACCAAATGGGACTATCTGCACGGTTGGAGGAGAAAAGGTGAGTTTGTCCTGTCCCGCAAGGGCAGGGGTGTCACCAATTACAACAATGCCAGAAGTGAATCATTTACTGTAAGCTGGTGAACACTGAACGAAAACAATGAATAAGGTCAGTGTGCTGTGCCATAAGCAATGACATAGAAGGGCACAAAAGTGGAAGTTAAAACAAACCCCGCACAAGGCATAGTGGCCAATGACATACAGGGGAGATAATTTCTAAAGAGATCGAGCTAGAGAACACGTACTACAAATACTACAAGTAAAACACTGAGAATTCCCCTATGTAAACAAACTTTAATGAAAATCAAAATACTCTGAAAATAGTAGTGAAATGCACCACAAAGAGGCATCCTGCAAAATCGGCAGATCGACAAGATGACAAATAAACACGACAGCATCGGAATAACGAGAGCACTAGAACAAATACCTACAAGAACGGAAGGGAATGTACATGTAACTAGGTAACAAACTACTAAGAAACTATCCTCTGAAACACGGCCAAAAGCTGAAATCCATAAAACATCTCCGGTAAAGAAAAGTGCCGTTCACAAGGCGTCCATAATGGAAAAAACTTGCGTCATCTATCGAGAAACTTGAAAACTAAGCTCCAAAAGGGAGAGTACATGTATGGCCAAACGAGACTACGTGACAGAGTTAACACTACAGTTAAAGTTTCAGTTCTCTAAAACGGATCTAAGCCGCAGTATTTGTTACTAGGCTTCCATATGAAATCGATCTGACGATGATCCCAAGTACCCAAACTCCTGCTTCAAAAACCGGGTACTTGTCTGTCTTAAGATCCAGTCTAAGGTCGTTGTCATGGTATCTATTGTACCCCTGACCTTGATTGACACTGCCTTTCGTTACTCTCCGGGCTTTGCAACATTCTATGGCTGAAGGAATGACGCTGATCGTCCTCGAGGTTTTCCTGGCTTCTCCCATGTTCTTTGTAACAGTTCGGTGCATTTGCTTGTGATGTATCTGTAGGTGAGGAGTTGCAGGACGATAGCACGTGTTCCAAATATCTCCTATCAATCCGTTAACCCCTACATGTAGTTAGGTTCGTTGGTGTTGATCTGATGTCATATACATATCTCAACACAAAATCCAGCCTCATTGCTTCTAGCTCCCTGACATCTCTTCACGTTAACCGTCTGGCTGGAACGTCCGCCTGCTTTGCCCAACTGCCCTGTTGATCCCTAAATGACCTAAACGAAAAGTTTACGTTTTGGAATGTACATGTTCGCTGGATTGTATCCGCCTTAAAATCAACTTTGTCTATATTTCAAACGAGGTTCAATATAGAGGAACAGAACTGTTTCACGACAACATTTGTTTCAGGCTTACTGCTTCAGTGGGGAATGCATGACGCTTACGAAAGCCTGCCGAGCACTTCACGGACCGCAGTCGGCACCATGCCTCCAAAACTTCCACTTCAATACTCGCGGCGATATATCTGGCGATTGTGGTTATGACAACGAGCAAAACACGCACAAGAAGTGTCACCAAACGTAAGACAATAGAGACTACTCTTGAAGGATTGACGGAGATCGAGTTTCATGACGCTTACCCGAAGTTTTTTTTACCGTTAATTATTTTATAACTTTATATTTCGAAAATTCACGCGTTATGTATAATGAATTGACCTACATGTACATGTAACACCAGGATTTCGAGTGACGGCTTAAATGACCATTTAGAACACTATTCACCAACCTTCGTTTCCAAGCCGCTATTTTACCCGACAAACAACACTTTGCTGGGTAAAACTTATTCTTCGTTAGTCAACATTACGCAAGGGGGCGGAGCTTGCGATAGGTCGATTGCGGCAGAGGTAGGTCACTGTTCTTGCAAATTTAATCTGGGTGGCAGGGGTCAACTCAGTTAAACAAATTCAATTCAACAAAGGCGTCACCTAGCTATTGCCGATACTAGGTGATAGCTTTGAAAGCAGCGCATCACAAAACGCCTGGTGCCAGAAAATGGTTGGCCAATGTTATCCGCTAGACACGCGTTTCCATGGCAACGGAAGGATGCAATTGCTGCAATAAAAATCTTCAAATGGATGCGGTAGAAACATAATACTTGCATGTGCAACATACACCAATGAATTCATTCCGTGTATTAACTGAAAATCAATGGAACTCTGCGTGGTTTAGAGTTCTATAATGTTACTTCTCAGTATGCCAGCAATGAATGTTTATGTTTCTTCGCAGAGCGGGGAATTTTAAAAACTATTTTACCTAACGTGTGCAACGGGAAAACATTCACGTTTGAGGGATATTTGTGACAAAAAAAAACTAATAGTTACTCGCGTAAAGAGGCATGGAACGCGAAAACTCGTAAAATAGATTTTACACAGATCGTGGCGAAATTATTTCTTGGGTATGCAAACGTGAAAGTTAATCACTTTGAATATTGCAAGAATTGCAAGAAAAACTCACCAAGTTTTATTACTATGGCTTCAAGAATTTTCAGACGAAAGATATTCCTTTCGAAATAACCAATGTTAGTATTGTCAACGATGTCGGAACGGGACATTTTCTTTTTGTGGATTGTTTGAAAGTGATATTTAATGAATCCCTTTTGCAGATGCATAGATAACCGGCGAGATAAAGCGCAAGTTGTATAGCCAACATATCAGTATTAGAACGCATAGGCGGATTAAGGAGGGGGGAAGAAAAATGAAACAGCAACAGCGTGAAGCTTGAGGTCAGGTGGGGGAATCGGGGTCGGGTTTTTTATTAGTCCACCCATAGATTTTGCGAACAGGAAGCTCACATGTTCGGCCCCCGAATATTTCGCATACAATCGCGCTTTGCCCAGTGCCCCCCTTATGTTATCCTAGATGCGCTACTGGAACGAATACATTCGTTGTGAGGACAATTGAACTAATAAATCAAGTCAGTTTTGGCCAACATTCGAACTGATTTTGTGCACACATTGCTTTTAACCACAAGATCTTTAGTTTTATAGTTTTGGTAATATACATGTATAATGAAAGAAAGGCCATCTTCTGGTTTAAACATTACTGTGAATTTTCGTTTTAAATCTCGTTCATCTTCACTATAACGTGAATGGAATTGGTTGCGGTAGAATGGTTTCTTGGTACAACCACCTATTTGTTTTGAACGCCCAGGCTTATGTGAGCGGCTTATGAAAAGCTTCATATTCTCATCAACAAACTTATTACTGTAGCTGTTATTTATCATAATTTGCTCGATGCGCTCACACTCAGTGTGAAAGGTTTCCCAATCTGAGCATGCAGAATATGCTCTTTTCAAGAAGTTCGTCTGAACAGAGCGCTTATATCCCAGAGGACATGGGCATATACATACATGTATAGGTATACATATACATGTACATATCTATGTTTAATTAGAATGAGGACAATTTAACTTGATGTTTTCGACCTAATCAGAAAATGGTATTTTAACATAAAATGATACACGAACAGTTGCCTTCCCTTTAATATTCCTTTACTTGTGGTCAAAAGATACGCCATTGTTTGTTTTCAGAAATATATATTGTGGACGCCTTCATTGCACGTCATCCATGTTCTTGTTGGAAAGTTTGACAGACGTTGTCAGGCACTATGACACGTCGACAGGATGTGCGAACGCTATCTTCCTACAAGAGTTGGGTAAAGGGATGGTACCAAATGGCGTTGTTTGTGACACTGATAAGGTAGTCAGTCTCTTCGTATGTCGGCCACCACACTTTGATTAATTTTTTTCAGACTGGCTCAGTCTCGAGAACAATTTTAGAAATGCCGCGATAAAGCAAGAAAAAGCAATTTTAAGGGCATTTTAGACCAAGCGCCCCGTGCAACCCAATCGACGAATTTAGGCTATATATTGATTACTTTCTTCAGGAATGCTGTGTATCAGTCTATAAATTTTCGAATAATTTGCTTTTGAGGTTTGATCGAGATTTCACTCGAGAGTTAGTGGTGGTCACGTGTTCACAAATACATGTGCACGACTCCAAAATTTAGAATCACTCCGAATCTCAAATATGACGTCTGCTTGAGTATTTCTTGGTGATTTTCAAAATGTCAGAAATTACCCACTTGAGTATTTTGTATAACTTTCTAGTCATGAAAGTAACGTTTGGTAGTCGCGGGCCCTGCAACAAGGTTTACTTAGTGTCTTGTTTATTGAAGCTTAGAACAGTGCTCGGCTGGGTGATTTTCTCTCGTTCTGGGTACCACCATATCGTTTTCAATCGAAAGTATTCAAGTTTTAGCTGTTTTCAGTTTTTCAAATTGTGCTTACACTGTAGGAAAGTGGCGGCGCCAATAAATCTTGAGTAAAATTTGAGTAAATTTGGGAGGGTTACTCGAAAATATCAGGCTTGCTACTAGGCATTCTTGAACACGTTCTCAATATAAAGCAGTGTGTTTGAAGCCATAACTGCTAGTATATTAATTAAACTGCAATCAGTGTAAAAATCCATGAGATTACGTAGCAACAGATATAATTAAAATATACTATTGCTGCTAAAATGGAGGTGATAACCAGAAAAAGTAACAAAATTCACAAAGTTTGACATAGGTGCTAAGGGAAAACAATGTAGTCACCACAGAGATTCTAATGTTCCTCCCACTTTCCTAGAAATAATTTAAAATGCATTTTAGAATATAGTTAAATGCTAATATACCTTAATGCCTAAGTTTAAACAGTCTGGACTTGTATCAATACCTATTATCGACCTGGCTGCTGCTTGAATTGGCCACTGATTTGTTTACAAAGGTTCAAGGTCTCAGTTTCCATATAAGGGAAATGTGCTACGTCTACATGTATGTATTGTGATATTAAATAAGGAGACGTCCTTTGCCTTGAGCGAGAAAAAATCGACGAAGTGACGAGCAGTTGATAGATCGTTTTTGCAAATTTGAATCTTATAGAAAATGCTTTGACATCAACAGCATTTTATTTTTTTTTTTACGAACCAGCCAAATCAATACATAATAAAGAGGTATAATTCTGTTTCAGGGTCAGAGAAACACTTTGAATTTTACAATTTAGCCTGATTTTCGTGTTCCATGCCTCTTTAATGAATTAAATGGTATAAACAAAGCTTCAACTGACGGAAATCAAGCGATAAATATGGAAAGAGAGCCAGAAGAAATGTGTGGAAAGGAGTGAATTAAATGTGTGCATGTGCATTCTTGTGAGTGCGTGTGCGTGTGTGTGTGTTAGTGGGTGTGCATGCAGGACAGTTCTATCATATGAATATATATCTGTGTGTGTGTGTGTGTGTGTGTGTGTGTGTGTGTGTGTGTGTGTGTGTGTGTGTGTGTGTGTGTGTGTGTGTGTGTGTGCGCGCGTGTGTGTGTGTTTGTGTGTGTGTGTGTCAGTATTATTCGGTAGTAGCCCTTCGTTAAAGACACGACTAGACTTTTTGTTAGCGAGCTTGATACTGGCACGTTCGTAATTGACCTATCGCAAGCCCCGCCCCTTGCGTAATGTCGAGAAACAAACAATAAGTTTTACCCGGCAACGTCTTGTTTGTCGGGTAAAATGGCGGCTTAGAAACGAAGGTATGTCAAGAATGCTGCGTTCTGATTGGTCACTTAAGCAGTCACTCAGGATCTTGGCGATAGGTCAATTGTCTCCTTTCTTCTCGTGCACAGGTATGAAGTAAAAGACCGAGAGACATTACAAATAAACAAATAAAAAACCGTAGCTATACTTCGTGACGTCATGTCACATCATCAGGCAATGAGTGGAATGAACATACAGTATACAGTATACAGAGCGAAATAAACAGTGAAATACACGTGACAGCGAGAAGAGGGGCATACAAGCAGAGAGTGTAAATGCAACACACTGTAGGAAGCCCGCAACCCTATCGAAACAGAACCAGCGTGCGATGTACGTGAGCTCTTCATTCAACACAAGTTTTTCGTGACTGATCAATATATCAGTGTATTATAAGAACTGTATGTCTAACAATTATCTGAGTGAAGAACATGTGCTTAAGAAAATTGTATGGGATAACGTTAAGATGGTCAAAACTGGTGATATATTGAATGTATTCATTTATTATCAGAATATGAAGTAACGTCACCTTGTCATGACAAACAACCCCAGTCGTGAAGGCTACGACCAGTGGCCAAATGTAATGTTGTTTACCAATTCACATGTCATATGGACGAATGTCTTCGTCCTCATTCTCGTGAACAGCGTTACACTGGACACGTGGTGTGTTCTCTCTCGCAAACGCTGTCCATGCACTTGCAAGGGAGGGGTCCATTTGAGATCACTTTGTACACCAACATGGCAGAAAAATAACTACGCAAGAAATAGTAGACAATACCATCATTCGCTATGTTGAAAATGACATATTTCGGCTAAAGATTTTGTAATCGCTATTAATGAGGCACGAAAAACCCCTGTTGAATGAATACATTGTAGTTCACAGCTGTGTATCACACGCTGGCTCAGTTTCGATAGGGTTGGGGGCTTCCTAAGTGTGTTGCAATCACACTCTCTGCTTGGGCCTCTTCCCGCTATCACGTGTATTTCACTGTTTAATTCTCTCTGCATACGTTCATTCCATTCATTGCCTGATTATGTGACATGAAGTCATGAAATATAGCTATTGTTTTTATTTTTTTTGTTATGTCTCTCTGTCTTTTAGTTCATACCTGCACACCAGAAGAATGGAGAGTGTTCTGAAAGTACGAACGTACCAGTATCAAGCTCGCTAACGAAAGTCTAGTCGTGTCTTTAACGAAGTTTATATATGTGTGTGTGGGGAGGTGTATGTGAATAGGAACATTTATGAAAATCCAGTTGTGCCGGACATGAAACAATCTTTTCCGAATACCTGTCTTTGGTCTTGGCTGAACCTGAACTTCGGTCTTAGACAATTCTTTGTTCTTGGAATGTAAGTCTTAACACTTTTCATGAAGCGCCGTAATGAAAGTGAAGCATACCTTCGTCAGTTGAATGCGATAGAGTTATGCTCGTTGAGACACAATTTTCACGGTGAGAATTTGGACGAAGATAGTTTGTCAGAACTTGATCATGTTTTTCGGGTATAGGTGTGTGTAAAGCAGGAGTGTCGCGCTGACGTTCTCAATGACACATTCCGCTGTAGTGGTCACGTGGTGAGTTTCTTTAGACTTTTTCCGCCAAGAGCTCTTGATGTGTCTAATTTCCTCAGCAGTAGATTGTCCCACTTAGATTTTTGACAGGTGCATACAATGTAACTCTAGTAAACAAAATTTATCCGTCGGACTACACCAAGCACACAATATATCTTTCTAGAGTCATTGTGCAATGAATACGTATAATTTCGATCGATTTCTCAGAATACTGTAAATATAATTCATTAAAGGAGAATGCCACGCTATTTAGTCGGTCTATATCCATATCACCTCATATACAGTCCATATCACGTCGCCTGGAGGTGTCGCGTTAACCTGTGAGAGAGATTAGTACACGTCACAGCGAAGTGTTTCATCTGAGTGTGTGCCGTTATGTTGTGGCGTATCGTTCCCGCTTGTGTGAACCATGAAGCTACAAGGAAAGCGGATGTGTCAATTTTTCGATATCCTCGAGAACCCGAAATGTTTTAGAAGTGGTTCCCAGCAGCAGAAAACGAAAAGTACGCCGTTAATACCAAGGACGAGGCCGTGAAATATCTCGATCCTTCTCTGTGGCCGGCATTGTTCTGTTTCAAAATAAATTATTCTCATATTAGCCTAACTAATGTTTATATCAAACTGAAACAACGTGTCAAAGTCTGTCTCAGCAGATACAATTTGTAATGCCTTAGAAGTGTTCGAGAGTCTGTAAATGTTTTGAGAAATCAGCAATGAATAAATTATACTGCGTTACCGGCTTCAGATGCAATAAGCTAATTAACCGGGCGCCCGCCCGTGTGAGGGCATGCTAATGCAGTGTTTGTTGACTGAAAGCTNGGGTCCATTCGAGATCACTTTGTACACCAACATGGCAGAAAAATAACTATGCAAGGAATAGTAGACAATACCATCATTCGCTATGTTGAAAATGACATATTTCGGCTAAAGATTTTGGAATCGCTATTAATGAGGCACGAAAAACCCCTGTTGAATGAATAGTTCACAGCTGTGTATCACACGCTGGCTCAATTTAGATCGGGTTGCGGTCTTCCTACAGTGTGTTGCATTCACACTCTCTGGTTGTATGCCCCTCTTCCCGCTATCACGTGTATTTCACTGTTTAATTATCTCTGCATACGTTCATTCCGCTCACTGCCCGACGATGTGACATGAAGTCACGAAATGTAGCTACTGTTTTTATTTTTTGTGTTATGACTCTCTGTCTTTAAGTTCATACCTGCACACCAGAAGAATGGAAACTGTTCCGAAAGTACGAACGTGCCAGTATCAAGCTCGCTAAAAAGTCTAGTCGTGTCTTTAACGAAGTTTATGTAATTATATACATGTATATTTGTGGGGGGTATGTGAATAGGAACATTTATGAAAATCCAGCTGTGCAGGACAAGAACCAACGTTTTCCGAATACCTGTCTTTGGTCTTGGCTGAGCCTGAACTTCGGTCTTAGACAATTATTTGTTCTTGGAACGTAAGTCTTAACACTTTTCATGAAGCGCCGTAATGAAAATGAAGCATACATGTACTTTCGTCAGTTGAATGCAATAGAGTTACGCTCGTTGAGACACTATTGTCACGGTGAAAATTTGGACGAAGATAGTTTGTTAGAACTTGACCATGTCTTTCGGATATAGGTGTGTGTAAAGCAGGAGTGTCGCGCTGACGTTCTCAATGACACATTCCGCTGTAGTGGTCACGTGGTGAGTTTCTTTAGACTTTTTCCGCCAAGAGCTCTTGATGTGTCTAATTTCCTCAGCAGTAGATTGTCCCACTTAGATTTTTGACAGGTGCATACAATGTAACTCTAGTAAACAAAATTTATCCGTCGGACTACACCAAGCACACAATATATCTTTCTAGAGTCATTGTGCAATGAATACGTATAATTTCGATCGATTTCTCAGAATACTGTAAATATAATTCATTAAAGGAGAATGCCACGCTATTTAGTCGGTCTATATCCATATCACCTCATATACAGTCCATATCACGTCGCCTGGAGGTGTCGCGTTAACCTGTGAGAGAGATTAGTACACGTCACAGCGAAGTGTTTCATCTGAGTGTGTGCCGTTATGTTGTGGCGTATCGTTCCCGCTTGTGTGAACCATGAAGCTACAAGGAAAGCGGATGTGTCAATTTTTCGATATCCTCGAGAACCCGAAATGTTTTAGAAGTGGTTCCCAGCAGCAGAAAACGAAAAGTACGCCGTTAATACCAAGGACGAGGCCGTGAAATATCTCGATCCTTCTCTGTGGCCGGCATTGTTCTGTTTCAAAATAAATTATTTTCATATTAGCCTAACTAATGTTTATATCAAACTGAAACAACGTGTCAAAGTCTGTCTCAGCAGATACAATTTGTAATGCCTTAGAAGTGTTCGAGAGTCTGTAAATGTTTTGAGAAATCAGCAATGAATAAATTATACTGCGTTACCGGCTTCAGATGCAATAAGCTAATTAACCGGGCGCCCGCCCGTGTGAGGGCATGCTAATGCAGTGTTTGTTGACTGAAAGCTATTGTGTGGTCAGAGGTTAGGGCAATCTATATATTATTCAAACCAGTGTACCTTTTCCCTGTATGGTTCTGCAGAAGGGGAACCTGGCTTGGCGGCCCCCAACGAGTAAGTAGACTTCCATTTCGCGGCGAATTCACCAAAATATTCAAGTGCACGTGATTTTTTTTGCTTCACTAGTCTAGTCATTTTGTGACTGGAAGTTTAGTTTTCAACTTTCGCAGCCGACTAACCCGACTGGTTTATATTCGTAATTTCTCCAGTCCGGCTGCGACGGGCCTAATCGGGAACGAAGACACTGGGTTAGAATGGGGGTTTTGAAACAGTTTCCAAGTCTGAAATTACTACATACAGCTGTGCTCTCCTGTCTTTATTTCACGGAAGCATAATTCAAATTTACCACCGAACAGACTCCAAACTTCCCGCGACCCACCGCGGAAAGTTGGCTATCCGAACTTCTTATTTTGGGCTATGGTACGTTACGTGCTTAAAATTTCAATGCGTTTGAAATGATTTTACATCTAATTTTGATGATTTATTGGTGTAAAACGATAAATTCAAGCGATATACTGACACCAGTATGCGTCTGGGGAACTGCTGAACAGACTGTATTAGAACTTTTGACGTCATTGGTTAATTTCAACACCTCCATCTGCCGTCTATTGTCAAGTAAAAAATGATCTTGCTGTCATAGAATGGAACTACTCGATCTAAATTGATACAAAATACCTTGTTTTGGTGGTATTCTCCTTTACCGTCTCCCCACAAGTGTTTTTTTTTTTCAAACAGAGATTGCAACTTTCTATCGCCGCAGGCCAGAAGTAGTTCCTGTATGAATGGTCGACTAGACGGCGGGGAGGAATGTGACTGTGGCACACCTCGAGAGTGTACGAATAAATGCTGTGACCCGTGCACGTGCAAAATGACTTTACATGTGCAATGTGCGCATGGGAATTGTTGCGATTTGGACACGTGCCAGGTACTGGATGCTTGTATTCAGCAATGCATGATGAAGGGAGGGGTTGTTGTGAGTTAGTGTTGCAAGGGCGACACTATAAGTAAGTGTCGGTGCGGCAATATGTGTAGTAAGCACTAGTACACAACTGTGTTAAGCCTCTGTGTTCAGGGGTAGCGTATGCCGAGATCATGCCCCGCATGGGAATCGAACCAGCGACCCGGATAGTACCGACAAACGTGCTAATCAGAGTGAGTGGCTAACAGACGAGACTCATATGATTCAAAAGAAGCACGTCTAGAACATGTCTTCTTTTCCTACGCAAGAGGCTTGCAATCAGGAATGTGAAAACTTGTCTCACATATTTCCTTTGTATCTTTACTACCACAACGCAGGTCAACAGAAGGGTTTCTTTCATGCAAGTCATCAGCTCCCGGAACTTTTACCATCACTGCACCATGCGCGCCGTCTGAGGTGCGAGGGTGCTACGTGGCAGTGCTTTTGCGGTATATCATCCATTTGCTGGCTACGCCATTTGTCTACGGACTTAAAATGTCAAATTCTTGGCCACACACATTGTTTCGTGACAGAAAATATCAAACACTTGCCCCCCACATCTCCACTCTTGTTGGTTGTGTTATTGTTGTTGGTTGGTATTGGGTCGTAAAGGATTTTTTCTCAGTAGCTGTCGCTTCATTCGACGTCATGGCTGGGCAACTGGCCACTGAATCTGAAAGCCTGTAAAGAAAGGTGCCCACGATTTCTTGCATTTGGACACACAGATTACGCACTCTGGATTCCTGTTTTCTTGAGAAATATGGCACAACTTTCAGAGCCCCACCTTTCAGTGCATGAAGCTTTCATGGAAGGTAACTTAATTTTTCAACGTATCGACAGTAAATATTCTTTGATGACTCTTGACCAGGGCCAAGAGCACAGCATCAAGTTCTTGAAAGAAAGCAGTGGTTCAAAGGGACTCTGTGGCCAACAAGAAGAAAGGAAATGATTGAGCTTTCAAAGCCAGAAGTGCTAAAGGTAACTGACGAGTAAGAGGATGCATGCTTGTTTACGTCTAGATGCACAATTTGGAGCAACCTGAACCTTCCATTGCTGAAAAAAAAAACATATTCCTCAAATACTTCAAAGCTCGATGCGACTTTGTGAAGGAAGGTCAAGTTGTCAATTCATTCAAGGATAATGCCTCAGATATCATTACTTTGGACACTGGTGAGATCATGAACCCTTAAACCATCAACTGGTCAAATCAAATTTACATTGTTTGTAATAGCCAGAACTGAAATTGCTACCAAACAGTTGTCTGATATCACCCCAAGCACCAACTTGTTTTCTTTCGCCAACAGACCAATCAAAAGCTAGGATCTGCCAAATTGAATCCGGCTCTCTTCACCAAGATGTTTATGTCACTCCAAGTACGTCCCCATGCAGAGAATTTAGAATTTTTCAATCACAAAAATCAGCGTGACCCCCTCGTTCTAATGCGATGGATGTATACTTCGGTCAGGAACCAAGTCTGATATTCTTGCATGTCTGCCTGGCATGCCTGTTCCTGGCCCATCTCTAGTAATCAATGATGCTTGTGGTTCTCGACATGACCTCCATAATGCGTATCCTAAAACTCCAGCGTGCAAAAGTTTTTGGGGGAGTATACACAGACGCAATTGCTGCCACACTTACAAAGCCAGATAGCAGGCAACACTAGAAGAGTGAATGAAGTCTGGGAAACATACCCAGAGGATTGTCTGAAGTCACAGACTCGTGTTAAGCGTGGTGGGACTAGAATGCTACGAACACGGGTATCTGCTAAGAAACGTCAGTGGCAGACATTCCTCAAAAATTGTCAAATCAGCTGAGGACAGCTCTTCCAGTTCATGAACCACCACTTTCTGAGTAGTAACACAGCTGATTCACTGCACCAATTTCTTAAAACAAAGGCCGACCTAGTGCTCAGCAACTAACCAACAAACGCAAGAGCACCGTTCGCATGTCAACAGGAAGAAGCTTATACGATGGTGATGCTGCATTTGCAACATGCAGCTGTTCAACGTCAACCCGATGCTTACCTTAGGACCAATTGGAAGTGAAGACGAGGTTGTGCTAGCTGTCAACTGCTTTCACGAGATAAGCATATCAGAGAAAAAACTATAAATATATTCCTATCTACCAAATCTCGCGAATCCTTGGGCAGAAGAAATGAGGAGCACTCCCACTCTATCACGCACTCACTGACAGGTTGTGATATCGTCTCGACAATCTTCAGGATTGGAAAAAGAAGTGCATGAAATGCTTGCGCTGGTTCCCCTCAGGTCACAAATACTTTCATTGCCGTTACTCATGACTAAACCATCCTCACACTTCACTTAATTCGTATGCGACACCTTTAGCGCTGAATAGAACTATTGTACAGTAAGAACTGTGGAACACATTCTGTGAATGAAGTGAGAAGGGAAAATTCTGCATACAATGTTCCAGGATGCTCACGGCATTGCAGAATATTCCAAAACGAGGTTGTAGCAAGTTGAATGGGAGGAGATGAGTGGTGATTGCCATAACAACGCCTGATGCCAGACACACATTAACGAGAGAATACAAGAATATTTGGGATACTTATGCAGTGCTTTACTCCCTCCAGCTTCCAGTAACCCGACAACTTGAACGTTTTACAATTTCCTATAACATCTGCTTCATCTACCGAAAGAAACTGTCGTTGTTGTTGGGATCATTGCGCACTTTCAATTTTAAGCTGTTAACGTCAAATTAAGGTAAACATTGGTGCGCCATACAAAATGTAGGTTTTTTTCCAGCGCCATGTCCATCATAGCGAAGCCATCTTAACCTAGAAAAATTGTACACTTGCCTTAATTTGTGACTGAGTTCTTACGTGCACCAAACAATCAAATTTTGCAATACACGTATGTGAAACAGGAAATCTCAATGTGATATTCATGTTCCGACCCAGTGCTTTTGTCCACATAATGGGTAGAGGTGTCGGCGCACATTCAAAGTCCATACCATTGCAAAATTTGGGGTTTCAGGCAACTGGAAACCCGACATCATACTCACTAGATGACGAAGTCCCCCAGCCCATTTCTGTCAAGACACAGTGCATACAAGTATACAGAGGGCTCGGGAACCGGCCTCCTCCACAATCTACGCCGGCAGCATGATTTGGAGACCACGCTGACATATTCATAAGAAATATTCGGTCGATCTCCCTGACGACGACAGAGATCCGGTAGTGCAAGGTGTGACAAATATTTTTTGCGTACAATCATGTACGAATGAAAATGCTTCCTAGAGGTGGTTCTCTGATCCCACTATCAGTACTGTTCGAGATACAAGTATAAGTGCTGCTACCACTGTTGTTGTAACTGGAAAGCAAAATGTGTTCTCTCGTTAAAGTTCGGATTAAAGCGGCATGATACCGTGGTCCGTCCGAGAGGCAACTTTTTTAATCAGACTACCTCCCGCTATAACATTGGACTCAACGTGCTATTTATCATAAGAGGCGTGATTTTTGGGTTTCCAAAAAACTCAGTGTTAGTTATTACGTGAGACAAGTGTTTGGCACAAAAAAATCACACGCACTGACAATCAACTACATGCACCAACCTATAAAGCCTGGTCACAAGCAACAACTTTCTGTTCTTTTGAAATCGCGTACTGCTCTCTATTGTGCCTAAGATAGGGATTAACGTCACTTTCATGACGCTAAGCGATCTAAATCGAAAGTCATGTGGTTTTGAAATTTCGACCAGGACTGAGTTGCATCAAGCTTAAAAAGTTATCCGCTGGATAAGTTTAATTGTTGCATGATGCCAGGTGCATTGTTCAACAATATCAACGTGAAGCGTGACAATGCGACGCCATACGGCGTATAACTTTTATGCAACAGGGCCCTGGGCCCGGTCTCTAATCTTTGTACTCGAAACGAACTCGAAACTATTTTTGGGAATTTCTCTGTTCCTTTTGTGCGAACTTAAGATAATTGGTTATCAGACTGTACTCGAATACATTATACATGTAGTTTATGCATAGGAGTTTCTAGTTCAAGTTTGCCCTTGAAGACCCTTATATTCGTGCTACAAACTCGAGTAAAAACTCGAAATTTCGAGTTCAAACTCGAACTTATTGCTTTAATATTGGGTTTACAAACTTTGAACTAAGGACAATAAATTACCTACGTAAGTTATTGTGTACTCGAGCATAGAATAATAGACACTTATCTTGATTTCTCCCAAAAGTAGAGTAGAAAATGCCAAACCTAATTTCGAGTTCCATTTCGAGTAAAAAGATTGGAGACCGGGCCCAGGTTTATAATTGCTGCTACTCCAAGTTTGTGTCATTCAGTCGGACAAGAATACGACAGAAAGTAAAGACGTGTTGACCCTACACTCAGGCAGAATCGCCCAGAACGTCCAGCCTCTATTACTGCCTGTTACATATACCATTCTTTTCCTGTAAACGTATAGTACAAACGGCGAGGTGACGAATGCAGACCGACTACAGAACTCTGCGACTTACCTGAATACTGCAGCGGACGCTCAAATAATTGTCCTCCCGATCGACACAAGCAGGATGGAACTACATGCGACGACAAAAAGGCAAGTATAGAGGACCGTTCGTTTACAACTTTAACGGTATGAAGCATAGACGTTTGCAGGCCAATGAACGTTTTGTGCCGTAACTGATGTCTTCAATGTATGGAATCACTTACTACCTTCGTCTAAAGGTAATGCTATATATTGAGACTAGATGTGGACAAAGTTGACAATCGTAAAACGATTAAATATTCCCCCTTTTGCAGATTTGTGAAAATAGAAGATGTCTTCCAAAGAGGGTGCTTGCGCCTGTGTGTGACTGCAACGGTCACGGGGTAAAGTTTAAACCTTTGTCAGCATGCATTACATTGACGGTGTCGTTAGGCTGATAACATACTGTACCATGCCATGCCATGACATGACATACGTATGCTATTTATGTTAGGTAGACGACGGAAAGTCGCTAAACTGCGGGTACCCTACAGTAGCCACTGGAGAAAGAACAACCAACAGTTTGATGCCTTGCTTGTTCAAAGTTCCCTGGCAAAGTCATAAAATGACAATTGCCGACTGAGGATACGCATAATCCAAATCGGTCGGCTAGACGGCCAGTTTGCCGACCTAACTGCCGACCGCATAAGTGCTTCAGCTGACGGCTCCTAACAGACCGTCGCTGGTGGTCTAGACGACCGGTCATTGACAGATTTCCGACCGGTCGGACAAACATTCGTAATATGTACTGTGCATACATACATACATACATATATACATACATACATACATACATACATACATACATACATACATACATGTACACATACATTCATATAGAAAAAAAATATCAAATGGATTCGTATTTTTTGTTTTGATCACGTCACTCGCCATCGAATTTCATTTTGCTTTCTTCGCAAATGGATACTGGCCATCTCAAAACTCTTGCACTTGTAATTAAACGTGATGCCATGTTAGCGAGAGTAACATTACATTTTGGAGTTGCAAGACCCATCATGTTTATTTATTTATTTATTTAAACGTCTTTAAACAACTGGGTGACCACTTCGGTGAATGCACTGATTTCCAAGTGGGCCCAGTCGGAAATAATTACATGAAGTAAAATACAGAGCTACATGTACATGTATGTACAATTAGACTAAGTTAAATAGATTAGTATAAAATTGGTTAATATGTACAATTAGATGAATAAATAAGATAAAATAATGATGATCTTAGGTCTATAGTCCCGAACCACACACAATGTCACAATATTTCTGTTTGAAGACGTGGACATTGGGCGCGTTCGCGACGGCAGTCTCCAATCCGTGGTGAGCGACAAAACCTCTGTAGCCAAAAATCCTTTCCCGCAGTTGTTTTTAGGTTTATCTGGCTCCAGGCAGCCTGAAACACTCGCTCTAGTGTTGTAATTGTGAGAATCTCTGACTGCTTTGAATTTAGTAGTAAGGTAATTAGGTGTGAGGCTATGTGTGGGTTTGTACACCATTAAGCTTCAATGAAAGGCACACCTGTCTCCCGTTCAGTAACGCTAGGACCTCGCTAAAAAGCAAGACTTCGCGAGATTACGTGAGATATTGCCGTGTATTTTAAAAAAGAACACGTGACCTTGACTAGATTTTAGCTAGGTCCTAGCGTAGGTCCTAGCGTCTACTGAGCGCACGCCTGCTGACAAGGCTACACCAACATACATGTAGTGTGTCGAGGAGGTCAGAAATAGGAAAGTCATTATAAAGGCCACTACATGTATAATTGAGTATCAGCCTCCCAGCCTTGTTTCGTAATTTTTGAAGTCTATCTTGGAGGTATGATGCACTGTTAGCCCACACAACATCAAAGTAATCAAAGCGTGGTACAATTAATCTATCGCCAAGATTTTGAGTGATGGCATAACCGACCATTTAGAACTCATCATTCTTAATGACACAACCTCATTTCCAAGCCGCCATTTTACCCGACAAACATCACGTTGCCTGGTAAAACGTATTGTTTGTTAATCGATATTACGCAAGGGGGCGGGCTTCCTATAGGTCAATTACACTTTTGTTCAGAGTCGGGGGAGTAGCCTGATCAACATAGCTCCTGACTGTACAAAAGCCCAATCCACTGACGTTTTGCACACATACTCAACATGTTCGTCCCACGATAATGTTCAACCCATACGTGAAAGTATACTGTTTTGATGCAATTGTGAACGTGTGATTTACCAAATGGTCATCACCATTGTCTTTTGTCACTTACCATCAGGCAGTTATTGTAATTCCAGGTTTGCGACAACACGGGAAGTTGCCACTGTGACTACGGCTATGCACCACCAGAGTGTAACACTTCCGGTTATGGCGGAAGTATCGTCGGAGGTCAGCCCAATTCTAGATCCAGTGAGTGTGGCAACATGCAAACTGAAATTTAACAATCCCAATTTGAAATCACCACGAGTGTCCATGGGAGGTTTAATTAAAAATGATGGTCAATACACTCTCGTAGTCTGTTTCTGCTTATTACATTTTTATCACTACGGAGTGGTGACTAAATTTTCTCTTAAATGTTTTGAATTTTCTTTTTTTACTTAGAAGTACGTGTATTTACTACCGCGTTATATTAATTCTGATTTATGTGTGAAGTCGATGGAAGCTGGAGCACGTCTGTGGACTGGTCGCGCTGTAACGCTACTTGCGGAGGAGGTTTTCGATACAGAAAGAGAACGTGTACTAACCCTCGACCGCAGTTCGGTGGCTCATTTTGCAAGGGGAGCTCGACAGTCATAGAGGAATGTAATGAATTGCTGTGCCAGTGTAAGCACAAGTACTTTATCCAACATGGTCAACTTAGAGTTCTAGTACGAAATTGTCATTTGCTATTTCTGTTGCACTATTGTCATGGACAAACATGTCAATTACCGCAAATGTCAGTCACAATGCATATCTTGCCGATAGCACAGACATTTGGTTTCATCTGCCATCCGCCTCTGTTGCAACACATCAACATTTGTTCAATGTTGGCTACGTGTTGTCCTAGGCACATGATATACAAAGGCAAAGTGGTCCTGCCTCTCGATCAGTAACGCAAGGACCTCGCTAAGAACCAAAACTTTACGATATTATGTGAGATATTGCTGTGTTTTAAATTAGAACACGTGACTTTGGCTAGATTATTGCTAGGCCCAAGCGTTGGTCTTAGAGTAACTGAACGCACGCCTGATCTTGATACCGCGTGCATAACATGGCAGTTTGTGTAGATCTCCGAATCTCAAATTGTCGTTTTTTGTTGACGCGGAGTTTTATCTTTACAATAGTTATACTGGTGCAAAAGGCGTATTCCATGTGGTGTTAAAGACAGTTGCTTCATACACACTTGTTCACCATGGTGGTCTTAAAGTCACTAATGGTACAGCACAGTGACACACACAAGCAGTGCTGTAGTAGGGCGTAGACGCTCGCTGCCATCTTTTGGCATTTGAACGTAGCGCCCACGTACCGTAAGTTACGTTCAGTGCTCAAGGTGATACGGTGGGCTCTGGGCGCCTACTTACCTCTAATTTTACCACTACCGCACTGCACACAAGTAATACAAAGCCTCCATTATGATGCTGATGTAGGCTTGCGGCGTAGTACAGTCACCTGATCTTTTCCCGCGCATTTTGGGGAAATTTTCATATTCTAACGTAATTTGAGATAATAAATGTGCACAATGCACCCAAATTTTATTAACTATCAAGCACTTTTGACATGAACTTGACAGTCTCTGAGCACGCTCCTACTTGTTCACTCTCTATATATGTTGCGCCAATTTAACTTGCCTTGTCCAACAGCACGTATACAATGAATAACATGCTATGGTATGGCGAACATTTACCCGTTGCCTATAGGTTTGGGAATGTCACAAACCTGTAGAAGATTCTATTTACCGCAGTCGAAGAAAGATGGAGCCTTTTCTCGCCCTGGTCAGAATGTAACGCTACTTGTGGTGGAGGTGTGCAAATTAGGACAAGAACATGCAATCGACTGCCTCCTCAGGAGGGTGGCGGCACGTGCATAGGTGATGGCTTGTCTGTCGAGGAGTGCAACGTGGCACCATGTTTAGGTATGCGTGTTACTAGGTCATTGCAACAGCTATCAGCGTCTGGCGGAAGGTTGGCGATGATGCTTCTCTGTCAAAAATGTTTGCTATAGCTGTTCTCAACTCAATGGATTAACAAATATGCCAGAATTTGGGAGACTGTAAACGGACAGCACCGTTATGAGGTCAATTAAGTTTTAATTCTGGAAACGAAAACCCAATGTTATCAAAGAGTTCCATTTCTCAAAGTTCCTCGCCTCAGGGGACCGTTTCAAAAGTGATCAAGACATTGTAGCATGGACAACATTGTCCTCACTTTTGCATACGACATATCACGAGCTGTTTTCTCAATATTTTGTAGAAATCATCCGGAAAAAGAATGCGACAATTGTGACCAGCGGAACAGATGCATACAGGCCCGCACATCGTCAGTTTTACGTAATCACTTTGACAGTCGCGTTGTACAAAACAATTTGTTTGATATCTAAGATGTCCCGACAATAAACCGAAACCAATAAAGGGTGGCAGATATCATTTACATGTACACTGTAACTGGCTTGTTAGCATCACGTTCGTCTTACATTCGGTTACATTTTCATCATATTGTGGTAATCCTTGATATAGTCCATGTCTTTTGTATCGGTGGTTTCATATCTGGTAAAACTAAATAACCACTAGCGGCATTTATGGGTGATTTTCAGGAATAGTGCGTTGGAGTACGGCTGTCGACTCAAATCATGTAAAGAATCTGATGAAAAACATTATACCTCTGAGATCAGCATAAGTGGAAACCCGGGTCCACTGCAAAATGATTTTTGATGCGAATTAGACGATACAAGCATAATATACAAATTGAAAATAACTGAGCTTCAAAGTGCCTCGTATGGACACGTAGACTTCTAAGAAAATCTTTTGTGTTAAATGTTGTCTTTCAAGCTGATTTAAATCTGTAAACGGCAGATCTGGCTTCCATAGACCCCTGGAAATCGTGAAGACTACTCTTGAATAAGACGACCAAATTTTTCTATTAGCTAATTTTTTGCGCTTGCGGAATGCAGCTCACATTTTCAAGCTTCCAGTGTTAACACCGGAAGATTACGTGCCAACAAGTACTCAGAGTGCATTGAAATCGACAGCAACGCCGAAGATGAAATTGAACGAGTTAGGATATTGAACATACATGTACATAAATACAGAAACCATGGGCGAAGATTGTTTAAACGCATAGTGGTTCTTGATTTCAACAATTTTAGAACATTTAAATACATGTATATTATAAACAAAATCATTAGTGCCAAGATGACATTTCTAACAAAATATCGCAGTGTATAGTGAAGCTATCAGGAAGCATCATTGCGACAAAACATCAATGACAACGCTTATATTTAATAGTTCCATCTGTCAACAGTCCAGATACATGTAACATGATTTTAGGAAACGACAGAATATAGATTGATCACGCGACAACAGAGTTAAGAGTCTGGTGTGAACAGGGTGATTTTGAAAATACTATTTTTGCTTAAAACTGCTGTACTACTGTTTTTCCAATCAGAAAAACAAAATTAGATTTAGTTGTCTTACTGTTAAAAAATCGGTGTAACATGATAGACTTTGAATTCTGTTACCCAGAATATTCCAATGTGGATAGAAATGAGAAGCTGTTAGAGATCTTTTCGAATCATTATTTGTGTTGGGCACCTTCGGCGTTTGTTGTAAAGTCTATGGCAAGCGCGTCGTAACAATCATTCAAACATTGATGAAGTGATTGGTACGCACCACAAATGTGTCTCTAAGTGCTATGTGTGAATTACTTTTTCTGATTTCGATCAAGATGATGTGGCAACGCGACGCGCCACGAGACTGTACGTACAGCGACGCACTGAGGAAAATTATGTCAGGAACTTGAGATACTGAAATAATTATTTAATTCGGGATCGAGAGATAATTAAATCGGGATCCCGAGCTCCCGAGATAATTAAGTTGGGATCTCGGGATCCTGAGACAATTAGAAAAGAAACGCGAGATATCATTTTTGGGCACCCTGGCAACTGGCAGATATTGCAGCAGTGTTTGTAAATACATTGAGTAGCCTTCCTAATCCGTCTGCATACTTTGCTTGAAATGAAATAACGTAAGCGTAGTGTAAAATAGTACGCGTACAAAGTATAGGAGGTGTACTATAACATTCTAGACGTTGATCAACTAATTGCGTGTTGAAAAAACAATTCAACGTGCAAAATGTACTCGTTTCAGAACCTTTGGCGCTTAATAATTGACAACAAGAGTGTTCATTGAAGCAGTCGTCGGACAACGAAATTTTTCGAAGTCGCGTATGTAGTTCTAATAGTAAAAGCTGTTCCACTTCAAATTACATCAAAACATCGAAATATCCCCCATGCTAAGACAAACAGTTCATTAGTATCGTTATATAAAGATTTTTAAGGCAACAATTTTAAAAGCGCTATCAACCAGAGGGACTATAGACGCAACGTTCTTGAGGTGACACGCATTCCTGTATCAAAATCCAGGCACGTAAAATAATTGAACTCCTCACTCAGCGTTCATCTGAAATCGGCAATGTTGCTCCTGGTTCGAAAATAGCATGCCTTTAATTATGATTTATATATTAAATTCTAGTCATTTTGAAATTTATCCCTATTAAATTTCACAGACGGAGTAAGCCTTGTACGCGCAAGTGTCGTCGTCCCACTTCTTGTGGTGTTCTCTGCCAGGATAGTACTTGAATTGAGCACATTCCAGAACGTCTTCACCTACAATTACAACAAGACATCAGAAGAAGCATTGGAAGAAAATCGAAAGGGAGAGTTCACATGTTACATCAACACTTGAGGAGGGTTTGGAATAGATGGCAACTTATGGCGGGTGGATGGGGTACAAAAATAGTGACGTCATCGCGTGGTTTATTTGAATATCTCCATCGCAGAAAGTTGGGAAATTGGTAATACTTTCTAACGGAATGGCTGTTTTCCAAACCTAGAACCGTTTCACGCTTCCAATATGTGATCACTAGGCGTACATCATAAAGATATAGAGATGAAGGAAAGATCCACTTCAACACTGCCTAAACGTATTCACTGACAATCAATACAATGACATTAGGACTTTATCAGAATGTCCAGGGACTGGCGCTTATTTTTACCAGGGATCACTTCTTATAATTTCTAATTAAAGAAATTGCATTCATGGAATAGTTTATGTAACATTAGAAACGGCAATTTGATATTTGAATTGGCGAACTTTAATTCTTTGCCGAATACAATAACGACAAATGGAACTTGCAATTACAAAGAAACGTTAGTAAGTCACAAGAAATCATTAAGTCGAACTGGCGGTTCTTCCAAAACAGGGGATATGGCCGTGATGACGTCAGTATAGGCTGGACGGTGGTTATATCATGATGACAGGTGACGAATAAGGGGTAGGGATACAGTAAGTTCCAAATTTTGGATGACTTAATATGTTCGTTGATGTCTCACATAAGCTCCAACGCAGTGCAGATGAGAGCTGCAGCTTTCCTGAAGTCTAGTCCACATCTTCAAATTGTAAAAAAGCCCAGTATTCGAAATCTGTTACCAAATTGCTCGCAGACACATGACATTTTCTGGACGGGAAAGTCACAAAAATTGGATTGCGATGTATATGAATTTTGAAAAATCAATGGCTGAGGGACAAGTCTAATTTACAAACAAACAACATGGCCAGCCATTGTTTAAAGGCTACCCGCGTAAGTCAACATTAAACAACAATCGTGAGATTACCATCTTGCCACCAGTTTGTGAAGCTGAAAGGTGTCTTTGATGCAGCCCAAGTCCAAATGCTGTTTACCTTCTTGCCGCCTAAATGGTACCAATGTTCTCTAAGTGCGCGTCGCTGATCCATTAATGATATCAAAGCCTCATATTTCTCACGTGTTTGCGCCTCAACTAAGTGACTCGCGTATAGACGGCAACGCGCGGTGGCGTTATCGTAGGTCAAATCTTCGTATATGAACTTGTAACAGCCAAAATCATTGAGATAAAAGCCGTGAGGGCATAATTTATCTTCCACCAAATTCTTGAAATGGTCAATAACTCTTCGCGTCTCTTTCATGATAAAGATCCTTGCGGCATACCCTTGCGACGAAAGGGCGTGTTCCAACTTCGTGGTCTGTACCGTGATCTTAGTGTCCAGCCACCTGATCGAATCGTTCAACTGTTTTCCTATCTTCTGTAATAAAAACTCTTGTTTCCGGAACATGTGCAGGAGAGGATCATCGGGACTGTGTGTCTTGTTTAACGCCGTAGATTTATACGAGAGGCTTAAGACAAAACTTAAAATCACCAGATAGCGTAACATGTTAGTACCGTTCAGTTCCTTCGGTTATTTACACAGTGTGTACCTGGTAATGAGCTAATTTTTATCATCATGTCACTGTAGCTCAGTTTTATAGACGGCGAAGCGTTAACACATGAAAGCACGACCTTTTCATCATGTGGGTGGGGTAAAGGCGGATTCTTAACATTATGCTATCACTCCAAAGAGTTTGTCCGTACGTAAATATTTAGGTGCCTATACTTAGTGGATCGGGAGGCTAGACAAAACAACTCTGCAGTACCGAGGGTTTTGACTACACTCCAATTTTTTTTTGAATGACAAACTAAGCTTGATGCGCTGTTCGACCGTTAAAAAGGTTTAGTTATAAACATGCCACGCTAAATCAAAAGTTTTCCGTGAGCACTGCATGTATAACCCATAGGTAAACTTTATCTGCAAACAGTTTAAGTCACGTAATCCGTTTAAAAGGTTTTTAAAACATCGCGAATCTGCATAAAAACCTTTGAAACATACTCTCTGATACTTAATTAGAATTTTTCGTAAGTATGGGGTCGATCTACAGCCTGTACATAGTGTTTCTTTTATTTTTATTTTCTTCAGAATGTGACGGGACGTTCGTAACTTGACGCTTATTGTTATTCTTATTTAGTTGCAAATGTTCAGTTATTCTTATGCTAATGTCTTTGTTGCGTGTCAGTGCGCCTTTGTTACGTGGGCATGTGGGCGCGACTGTATGTGTCGGGCACTTCGCTAGCGACAGGCTTAGGAGAANGTACAAAAATAGTGACGTCATCGCGTGGTTTATTTGAATATCTCCATCGCAGAAAGTTGGGAAATTGGTAATACTTTCTAACGGAATGGCTGTTTTCCAAACCCAGCGCCGTTTCACGCTTCCAAGATGTGATCACTAGGTGTACCTCATAAACATGTAGAGAAGAAGGAAAGATCCACTCCAACACTGCCTAAGCGTATTCACTGACAATCAATACAATGACATTAGGGCTTTATCAGAATGTCCAGGGACTGGCGCTTATTTTTACCAGGGGCCATTTCTTATAATTTATAATTAAATAAATTGTATTCATGGAATAGTTTATGTAACATTAGAAACGGCAATTTGATATTTGAATTGGCGTACTTTAATTCTTTGCCGAATACAATAACGACAAATGGAACTTGCAATTACAAAGAAACGTTAGTAAGTCATAAGAAATCATGAAGTCGAACTGGCGGTTCTTCCAAAACAGGGGATATGGCCGTGATGACGTAATTATAGGTTGGTCGGTGGTTATATCATGATGACAGGCGACGAATAAGGGGTAGGAAGGTAATAAGTGCCAAATTTTGGATGACTTAATACAGTATGTGCGTTGATGTCTCACATAATCTCCAACGCAGTGCAGATGAGAGCTACAGCTTTCCTGATGTCTAGTCCACATCTTCAAACTGTAAAAAAGCCCAGTATTTGAAATCTGTTACTAAATTGCTCGCAGACACATGACATTTTCTGGACGGGAACATCACAAAAATTGGATTCCGATATATATGAATTTTGAAAAAACAATGGCTGAGGGACTAGTCTAATTTACAAACAAACAACATGGCCAACCATTGCTTAAAGGCTACCCGTGTACGTCAACATTAAACAACAATCGTGGTATTACCATCTTTCCACCAGTTTGTGAAGCTGAAAGGTGTCTTTGATGCAGCCCATGTCCAAATGCTGTTCACCTTCTTGCCGCCTAAATGGTAGAAGTGTTCTCTAAGTGCGCCCCGCTGATCCATTAATGATATCAAAGCCTCATATTTCTCACGTGTTTGCGCCTCAACTAAGTGACTTGCGTATAGACGGCAACGCGCAGCGGCGTTATCGTAGGTCAAATCTTCGTATATGAACTTGTAACAGCCAAAATCATTGAGATAAAAGCCGTGAGGGCATAATTTATCTTCCACCAGATTCTTGAAATGCTCCATAACTCTCCGCGTCTCTTTCATGATAAAGATTCTTGCGGCATACCCCTGCGACGAAAGGGCGTGTTCCAACTTCGTGGTCTGTACCGTGATCTTAGTGTCCAGCCACCTGATCGAATCGTTCAACTGTTTTCCTATCTTCTGTAATAAAAACTCTTGTTTCCGGAACATGTGCAGGAGAGGATCATCGGGACCGTGTTCCTTGTTTAACGCCGTAGATTCATACGAGAGGCTTAAGACAACACTTAAAATCACCAGATAGCGTAACATGTTAGTACCGTTCAGTTCCTTCGGTTATTTACATGTACACAGTGTGTATCTGGTAATGAGCTAATTTTTATCATCATGTCACTGTAGCTCAGTTTTATAGACGGCGAAGCGTTAACACATGAAAGCACGAACTTTTCATCATGTGGGTGGGATGAAGGCGGATTCTTAACATTATGCTATCACTCCAAAGAGTTTGTCCGTACGTAAATATTTAGGTGCTTATACTTAGTGGAACGGGAGGCTAGACAAAACAACTCTGCAGTACCGAGGGTTTTGACTACACTCAAAGTTATTTTTGAACGATCAACTAAGCTTGATGCGCTGTTCGACCGTTAAAAGGGTTTAGTTATAAACATGCCACGCTAAAAACAAAAGTTTTCCGTGAGCACTGCATATATAACCCGGCCATAGGTAAACTTTATCTGCAAACAGTTTAAGTCACGTAATCCGTTTAAAAGGCTTTAAAAACATCGCGAATCTGCATAGAAACCTTTGAAACATACTCTCTGATACTTAATTAGAATTTTTCGTAAGTATGGTGTCAATCTACAGCCTGTACATATTGTTTCTTTTATTTTTATTTTCTTCAGATCTGTGTGATCAAAACGAACGAATGTTATCCAACACCGTTCGAGGTCAAGGACGGTACGGAAATTGCCGGTTTATCGCGTAAAGTCACGATGTCAATAACTCTACACTTAGCCGCCAGGAGAAAAACTATTGAGTACTTCCGTAACTCATCGGCAATTTCCGAGCGGTCCAAGATAAAAGTGTGTGTGGGCTTTTTGTGAACATTTTTGTTCTTTGACTGCGAATTTCTTACGAAGTCACCGGAACAGGGCACCGTGAATGGTATTGGAAGAAAGAACAATTCTTATTGGTTTGTTGAACCTTTGTTTTGTGTAAATTTATTGAGTTTTATGTTTGCTATGGACAGCTGAAGTGAAGCACCCGTGGAATTTCTAGTCCGGAGTGTCATACCTTGTAGTATTACATGTACATGTAGTGTATTGGGGACGATCAGAAGCTGAGGACGCCTGTGCTGTTTGTGGTGGGGCGGTCATGTGTTTAGGTGCGTCAGTCCTGTTTGTGGTGGGGCAGTCATGTTTTTAGGTGCGTCAGTGCTGTTTTGGGTGAGTCGGTCCGATTTAGAGGACCGGCGGTCATGTTGTTTCTCACCCGTGAGTATGAGTATCAATACAGGTTGAGCAGGTTACATCTCAGGTGACTGGATGTTTTGGCTTTGTATTATCTGTGGTGTGGTCTCGATTGGGTAAGTAAATTGCTACGGATAGGGGAAGGTTAATGAAAGTGCTTGCTTTTATCTTGTGTATCCTTTATTGGAATTTGAGTGTGGGACTAAAATATGTGCTTGCAGACTGACTTGATCAAGAACACAATCCGTCAGTTTGCATGGCAGAAGGCCTAAAGAGTGCCTCAAAAAATCACCTATCCTCCTAGAATATCGGCTAATATCAGACTTCTAGCATCAGTATTGACAAGTTAACACAGGAACTAACCTTAGTTAATTGGTCTGAACACAGCTAGAACGCTGAAGTTTCAATTTCAGGTACACTAACACTTTTGCGAAAATATATATCCTATGGAATATATTGATCAATGTTATCCATGTGCTGCTTAGAGTGGCATTTTATAGGTGAGTCATGTTTTTAAAGGATCATCGTAGTGTGCATCACCACTACACCAGCAACAAACAACAAGACTCCAGCAACAGTGACAACATGAATAGATTAGTGAGCCATATGCAGAGGAATAGGCTTAGGAGCCAATTGATGTTCGGTCTTTTCACATGCAGGTGTGCTTGGAATCCAAGGCAAGAAACACTCTCGTTTCTAAACGCAATAGAACCGGCTTCTACGTAATTTTGTGTTATCAAGTCACTCTTATTGTTTTCTTTCATCAGTAATCACACAAGTTTAATAGGTAACAAAACTGAAAAGCTGAAATAAAATATATTTGCTAGGTATCATTAAAATATGCCACATGAAATGCTGAAAATTATACTGTCTTTAAACTTCATTAATAATGGATCGCTGGCTTTTTGAAGAAGAACAACAAGTTTGCAGCTTTGCTGACACCAACAAGAGCGTTGTTGAAAACAACATTCCCCTTTATGAGGTCATGTTTAAACTAAAACTCAGAACTAATGTGGCTTGTTTCTTTTTCAGCCTCACATAAGTATATCCGAGGATGAGGGCATTGTATTCAACTTGCTTTGTCCATGCTCTCTGTGTGTTGGTGGGTATCACCAGCTGTGACTGTCATCATTGTGTACCTGTGGCAGATGCTGAGAAGTCCCCACTCAATGAAAAGATATATCAGAAGCAACCTGTCATTGGTATTTTGCTGATGCCTTTGGGTATTTCTTACAAAGACAGTTTGGAAATCCAGTTAAGCAGACCCCTCTATGCACACGTGACTCTATGAAAGAAAACACTGCTGACGTGACACCTTTTATCATTTCCTTCCAAAGCTCTGGCTGCTCTCCTGCGACATCCTAGATCCACATGCGTGCAGCCTGTGTCAGAGCGTTGTTTCATAATGGTGCTTAGTTCTGTCAATGCACCATTGAATCTGCAACAGTTAGCAATAAGTACAACTATCCAAAATTGAATTGTGACAAACCTAGTCATTTTTGTTGTGTAAGTTGAACAGCCAATAGGCTTTGAGAAAAACAAAAAAAACAAATTTGCATGAGCTGAGAGTGTGCTATTTGGGAATACTGACAGGGCTGTTGGTATACGTTCGTTCATGTTTATTACTGTATGCAGGCAGCATTAGTCATTTAGGTAAATAACCTGCTGGTTGGGACCGTGTATAAAACGACGTTAGAATGAAAGGGCCTTAACGATTAACACCAACATGGTGTAACTAATCTGGGTCCGCGTGAATCAGTGTTAGTATTAGTATTAGTATTAGTAAGCGCAACAAATCGCAGGACAAAAACTGAACAGATGATGGAATTGTGTCTCTTCAAAATGATTCGGGTGTGATGTATGCTGACTGAGATCAGTTACCCATCAGCAAATGCTCTAACCGTGTTTACGAGTCGCTGAACATTTCACAAACAGCACACTTACTGACTTATACTTGCCCATCGAAAGCCTTGTAAAACCTTCATGAGTTCGAACATTCAGTCTTGTCCTCATTGTTTCCCACCTACCGAACGAGTCCCTTAAACACACGCTTTATTGGTAATGCCGCTTTTTGTACTAGTTAACACGTCTTTTTCCCAATCTCGTAGAGCAGGTCGACCGCGTTTCGCCTGCGGAAGTTCACTAGACCTACTAGTCTCCACCATGTGTATTTCTGTTGACCTCAGTGGCTGGGCATGCGTTGTTGTAATGTTTAAATCTATGAAAATGGCCGGAATTTTTATTCTTTGTAAACATCTCTTCTGTTTGTAGTATTAACAGCGATTTTTTTCATTTTTGCACGTTTGCAAAGTTTATTACTTTTTGAACTTTATGGCATACCAAAAAACTGGTTAAAACGGCGTTAAGAGTTTTTTTTCGACTATAACTCGGACCATAGGCCCTTAACGGTGGCATTTGACCTAATGAATCCCCATTGAGGCTCCTGCATCTGTACTGTGAATGTCCACCGGATTTAGGCGTATGCGCCCGACTGCGAAGCATTTGGGCAAAGGTCAAGCTGGTGACAGCGTCTCGGTATCTGGAAAGTTGAAAACGAACTGTGAAGCAAAAAAATCAGGTTGGACGCAGTGGTGTCGCTTTAAGTAGAGATGTGTCCCTGGCAATACGACATAGTTGTTTGTGCACTGACGGTGGACGAGGGGGGGGGGGGGG
>NMRA01000848.1:40401-79256 GCA_002633005.1 Phoronis australis
ACAAAAACACGAATGCACCTCCCAAACTGTTAAAATCGCATCAAGTATTTTTGTATTTTGGGTTGCCGTTATGGCGATCACGTTGGTATAGTGGATTGGCATTTGGATGGCTGAACAAGATGTGAGGACTTTTCAGCTCATTGCATTGCTTGGCAAATTATGAGTTTCAAAACTTGATCATTGGTGATTATGTGATTTAGTACAGCTTTTCAAAACGACAAAAGGCGAATGTTTTCATGTCAGCTTACGTAACACTTACTTGATAATGAATTGTGCGTCTCAAGTAACATTAAAAAATCAACAATTCGCTGACGCTGAACAAAACGTTGGGAAGCTATGCAGTTGTTCATGTAGGTAGGGTTCTTTCAGATCTATTCTCCAAAAAACTGAACAGTAAGCAATTTCGCATGCACCAGTCTTTGCGAAAGGTTCGTCTGTTTTTGTATGAAACTTAGTTATGAGATCAACAACGTGAAATCGCACATAACACCAAAAAATCCTTGAGATTGTGTGCGACTGGCGACGTCAGGGATAGTTCACGTGCGCTAAAGTACATTGGTACTTGAATGTTCACGGTTTCAGCTCGACTAGCATAGAATTAATGTAAGTTTAGAGGTTGTGGATTCAAAACCTTGGTGAGACCATAAATCCCAATATCGGGGAAAGCGATCATACATTTTGTAGCATCTATTAAGCCAGCCGATTACTTGTAGCTGTACGTAAACTACGGAATAATGCGAGTTGCATGTATAAGATTTACACATGTGAATAGATTTTGAAATTGCACGCCGCTTTGTTAATTCTGCTTGTCACCCCTTCATGAAACTACTGTGGGGTTGGCTGGGAGGTCACTCCAGTGAACTTGGACAATCATTCAGCAAGGTATTTAATTTCCATACACTCGGCTATAGGCCCTATACAAGAGACACTAGCCTTAGTGCAGTGCAACACATGCGCACACCCAGCCTTCAATATGGGATTTTGAATTCCTGACGTTGTGTACCTTTTGCTAACAAAAGAGCGGACGGACTAAAAAAAAAAAACGGAAGCACCACTGTGAAGTGCGCGTTTGCGACTATTTAGTGGACTGTTGTCCCATTTTCTCGGACTTTTTGTCTCTAGGGTGCGGACCTTTTTTGCCCACTTCGCCAAATGGAGCGGGCTCTTTTGAGCCCCTCCCCGAGCCCCCCCCGGGTGCGCGCATGCAGTATAAATATAAATATAACTGTCGAATCAAAATTAAAAATACAATTAGTGCCATTAAAAGTACATGTAGACCTACCTTTTACTTAGAGTAAAATAAATTGACCTCCAATGCTAAAATTGATGTCATATCGTATTAATTTGTGAAGCGAAGCATTTGAGAGTCATGAAATAGAGTGCATCAAGGAGACAAGTTTTTGTTTCGCCGGCCAAGTGTTCTTTTTCAGCGAATCTTTCTGTAGATCACACGTTACGTGGACTGGTTTCACGGCGTTACCATGAGTTTGATTTCATACGGCATATGCGTAACAATACAATTATTAAGAAGCTGTGAATAATTAGCTCACCCACCTTGTACAAAGGGAACCTCCGAATTTATACCATTGATTCCAGTCAGTGAATACACATTCCATTCACTATCCAACCCGAGCCATTTATATTTGCATGTTCCTACATATCAGAATCTAAATGACAATGTCACTTTAACATAATCTAGGAATATCCAGCGCCGTTGTATTCATTGGAAATGTGTATATGTGAAAAAAAGATCTACAAATGGGCGACCTTTCCACTAACGAAGTACCTCGCGGGCTCACATAGCCCGCATCATGCAGTGGTTATTCCCCAGCGCAGAGCAGAGCTCAGTCCAGTACGACCATCTATACTCTCTGGTTTTCTTTCAGTTCAGGTACATCCGAGGGCCCTTCTTTTCATTTAGTAACTTAGATTCCCTCGGCACCGTGACAGTCTGTTAAGTTGTCGGATGCTCTAGGTTTACCATGTCACTTTTGCTACATAAATCTGAATTCTACAAATTAGATATTTACACAGTTTTAGGAAATGCCTGAATACGGATTTATAGTTCCACATTGTGAAGGCTTGACAGTCGTTATGCAGAAACCCGCAGTAGTGTGGACTAATAGTAACGTACAATTTGCCTACACTATGTGGGCGCAGAGGGTGGCTTGCTCCTAGTTCAAATCTCTCGTGCCTGCCAGTGCATTTTAATCTTGGCTTCTTGTGTTGTAGTCAACGGACCCTTTTCCACTTTTCCTAAGTTTGGAGATTTTGCGTTACTGGTGTTCCGCTAAAATTCCTTAGCACAAAAATAAAACGCAATAACTCGCAACAATATCAAACTTCGCGCATGTTGATTGCAATTTGTTATTGACCTATCGCAAGCTCCGTCCCCTTGCGTAAGGTCGACTAACAAACAATAAGTTTTACCCGGCAACGAGTTGTTTGTCATGTAAAATGGCGGCTTGGAAACAAAGGTGTGTCTATAATGCTGCCTTCTAAAAGACCGGTTAAGCCGTCACTCAAAATCCTGGCGATTGGTCAATTATAAGGAGATCAAATTTTCTGTGGCATAATTCCCTTACCGCCATCAAATCACGGTCCTAAACATGCTTGTCCAAATCATGGGCATACTGTAGCAGCCGACAACGAAACCAGAACAATTCTGTTCCGTTGAAAATCCAACACACTACATGTTTTGAAGCATACAGCCACTCCAGATAGATACCATGTTAATACAAATCATACTGGATCTGCACCAAATGGAAACAAAATGGCATATTAGAGAAACGTAATGGCGATTTTGAGAACTAAACTTGAATATTTAAATGAAACGAACATTGGTCATGTTATTGATTCCGTTGTCATGCTATCAACACGCCTTCCTTTTCGTTAAATTTCACTAAAATATATAACCATATGACCTTGTTAATGGCAGGTTGGTAAACGGTCAAAAGATAAATTTAATCGGCTTCCTTCGTTCAGAAATATATTTTTTCAATTTTAATGCACAGCTCTTTAAACAGTTGGCTAAATACGCAGACTTGTCGGTATTGTATTACACAGTCCTAAACTATGTCCCAAGATTTTGAGGCCTATAGTTGATCATGTCAGACAACCTGTGCTCTCCGTTGTGTAGTCCCATTGCATGTGTCCACGCAATAGTCACCCGCTAAATGCTTTGTCATGGCTGTGACATGAGATATCTGTACGACGAAATTGCTATGTCGCTTGTTTGAATGATTTGTAAAATACTCACAAGCTTTACGGTGTCCCTATATTTTGTCCGTAAACAGTCTCATCATATTAAATGACCTTCCCTGCTGTTCATTGCAGAGTCAGTATAAGCGCACTGCCGTGTCAAGCTTCCCATTATGCAAAAAGTGAGAAACTATAGAACATAAAGTTCGCTGAAAGTGATCACAATGTATGAAAAAGTACATATAAACACTTGAAATAAATAGACTGAGGGTAATCATTTAAAGGTGTACTGCTGAGCTTTTAAATGGGTGGCGATAAATGAATATCTGGCCAACTTGAAAAATGAGACCCATGTTTAAAGGAGTACCTCGACTCATTTCCATACCTATTGAACGAGATCTTTAAAACACGACCCATTTAACATCTCTTCATCATCTGACTAGCAACACCTTTAATATCGATTCAGAATACTAGCCTTGATTCGGAGAGGTTTATTATTACTTGATAACAAATGTCTAGTAATATACCCGAGTGGATGAATTTCTCTCAATAATTTTTGAACGGAAGGCTACAATGTAGATGCATTAATTTGAAGTTCCAAGTGCACTTCGGAGGAAAGCTGATACAGGCTCGTAATGAAGATCCGTTACTATTCCCGCGTTGTTTCCTAATGGCGTAATTTTCAACGCGCTTCCTTTTCGACAGCCAATCACAAAGTTTTAGTATATAGTGCCCCGGTATTTTTTTAAGCAGAGTTTTTGTGCGAGATTGCATTAGCGTCTCAGTATCGCACCATGTTTAAATTGCATCGCCACATAAGCGTCTCAGTGGCGTGGGATGGTTGGGGATTTAAAGTCGAAGGCAACCTTTTTCCATGTCATTTTGAGCTAAAATAAGGTTGTTTGGTTATCCTAGACATATTTTCCACTTAATTACAGCTTTTCGTAATTTCATAAATTACTCGTCCCCTACTCTGGAAGTGACGTTTTAGGAGGTACGCGTTTCCCGCCACTTGGTTTTGCGTTGACTTTACCGTTCGAATCTGTTCTATTCTACTTTTGTTTTGTGCTATTTTTCAAAAATTGTCGCCACCACTTTCCATCGGCGAGTATTCTGCGGCAAGATAGGTTAGTAGAAAACTCAATTACGTTGGATTTAGGGATTGTTTAGTGTGTTGTAAGCTGAAAATGGCTGGAGTCGGTGACCCGTATCACAGTAACAGTAGTGTAAGTGACGGAGACCTTATTCACAGCAGTGGTGACGAGGAATTTTTTCACGGACATTCAGTTGGTGGGTACGTGTTTGAGCCCGAGTATAACGAGGCAGAGTACGCACAGGCACAGGCAGCTGTTGAGAGAAACGAGGCGGCTACTGAGGACAGACGTGGTGACACATCTTGGTGCAAATGCACTGTGTGCGTTGTTATGCGTACCTCAATGGAATGCTTGTGCTGTTCAGAGTTCGACGAGGCCAAACCACTACTGGACATGGTTAAGTGGACCTCCGGCATACCACGGACAGAGGAACAACTGTCCCACTTGGCAGAGTGTCCCGCGACACACTCCCACTGGATGGTGACCTGAGCACCCAAACTGCTTACATCGTGTCGTCACACACTTGGCACCTTCTAAATAGCTCCAACACTTTAGACAAGTCCACAATAAACTTATCAAAGTTTGGCTCACCGATCTGTTCACTGTACGACGAACTGTCCTCTTCATTGGGTGTCGAACTGAGCCTGTAATCACTCCCACTACTCAATATCACTGCAGGGCTGCTTAGAGGCTCTGGGCTGGAGAAAACAGCACAGGGCGAATCACTACTGGTTCCAGGAATTGCACGCTCTGGGGTACGTTTGGAGGCACGGGTGACAGTAGATGAAGTGCCTCCACTGGCTCCAGTCACTGTACTGGCCACAGTTCGCGAGGCTTCTCGCTTCAAAAACGCACTTCTCGGGGGTGGCGACGGGGCACTGACGGGAATCAACACAGACGGAATGGCATCCTTCTTCAGACGTTGTTTCGCAGGGACCTTCATCAGTTCAGCGTAAAAAAAACTTTCGTAATCGGACGGCAGAAAGTGCTTGCCACACACACGGTTATTCTCCACTGCTTTGTACGTTGCGTGGACGGGTAGCGCTGCGTTCTTCACACGAACGAGCCAAGTACGGCAAGTGTGTCATCCATCGGAAAGCGATGCAAAGGTACTCCCAAAGCGCGCGTGAGCCGATAATTAGTACATCCTGGTACGCAGCAACAGTGTGGCATGCTGACTGACTAGTAAATGAAAGCAAACGACGACGGAATTTAACACAACCGAGGTAGTACAATGACTGACTCGGCAGCTCTCGCAGTCAGACTATATGAAAAGAAATTGGCGCGAAATGCTTCCCTCCTAAAACGTCACTTCCGGAGTAGCGGACGAGTAATTAATAAAATTACGAAAAGCTGTAATTAAATGAAAAATGTGTCTGGGATAACCAACCAACCTTATTCTAGCTCAAAATGACATGGAAAAAGGTTGCCTTCGCCTTTAAACCTGTTTACCAGGGTAGTGGGAGGTTTGAAATTTGTGCTGACACAAGGTGCAGCTCAAAAAATTTAACACAGGTAGCTAGACACTTGTGTCGACAGATGGGCAATATGTGCCAAACATTCACATTACCAAGTATAGCTCACGACCCCAGAAACCGTAGCACAGACTACACACTAAGCGCATTGCAGGCGAAGGGAAGGCGTTCATGTGATGAACTAATCTTTTGCTTGATATCTCCAGTATTCTTATTGAAACTATTCTCATTTTATACACTGATCGTCTCCCATTTGTCCTCCAAGATTTGTAACATGTCGTATCAAAATATACTCGTCTGCAATGATAAGCCCCATTGTAGGAGACGAGGACATGCCAGTGGGATAGTTATGACAAAGTTCATGTAAGCCTTTTTGAAAGCACGATCCTAGCTAATCCTCCAAAAGCAATCACAATAGTGCTCATTCATCTCAAGTGCCTGTCAACTGAGCTGCCATGGGTTTAAACACTAATTATTGATATACTGTAAAACAATGATTACACCACCTGTGTTGGATTTCCCAACTATAAGGCCAGATACGAGAAAGGATATTGTATACCCTTTATTCCAATTCCTTTTAGAGAGTAATGCAAAGGCAAGATATATGTTGCGTTTGAAAACAAACTAAAGTTCCTGGAATACAGAAAAGATCAAATCAAAACCTAGCGCTAATTGTCTCACGGAGATTGACAACAACAACCGCACACTCCGAGTACAAAAAATGCGACGTATGCGAAGATTCCTGTTGTTGGACGTAGTTGTGTTGTGTGCTCGACTCTTCCTGCACCCGGCACTATTTTCAAGGGCCACAGATGGTGAGTGTTGTTAGATTAGTGCTTCTTGAGTGGCAACGGTGCAATATAGCGATTTACAAATTGCTTTTGTTCCGTTTGCCTCCGCGCTACACCTGTACACAAATGTATGTTTTCATGATGTTCCACCATTGTTCACGCCACGCATAACTGGTGACGGCTTTTTAGAGGCTTTCAGTGAATCGTTTTGCATCACAAAACGTATCGTAAGATCATGTTGACGAATTGATGCATATGCATCTCAGTTACAGCGATACGTTATCATTCGGCACAACGTGAAGGAAATTGACCAAAATTAAATATGTTCAAATTTGAACTCAGCAACACTTTTACTGGTTCCTATGTACATTTTTATTACTTATTCCCCCATACGTTTAGAAAATCAGTTTTTTACATACTTCAAAGAAATTGTGATCCTTTAAGTTTTCCTCTTACATCTGCGACGGAAGAAAGCAGAGTCTCAAAAGAGAAATATTTACGTCACAAAGAGTCTCTTAAGGTTGAATGTAGCCTACTCGATGCAGTTCCTATGTCATATCAGCACCGTGGGATGGGAACGTCATAAATCATACCCGGGAAAATTTCAACTAACACCTTGTCATTGAAATTGTGCATGCCGTCTTTTTACAGTGACACTTGCACACGTGATGCAAGGTTCCACCACTTCAGATGTGCACTACAGTATATCTTATTTTGTTGTCCACTTTCTTCTGCTGACTTTTGCACGTTTATTCTTGCCTTCTTCATTCTTGTTCTGTGAATCCAGTAATAAGGGCAAATTGCATTGGTGGTTTTGCTGTTACAGTTGAAATAAAAGTTGTTAATATGACTTTCATGTACATGTATGTCGAATTTCGGTTTGTTTAGTCGGCCGACCATGGTTTTTACCAGAAGGCTGTTACGAGAATAAGATGGCTGGCTTTGACCTCAACCTGCCAATTGACTTCATCAACCATGAGCAGTGCCGACTGCTGTGCTCGCGATATGACGGAGCGGTAAGTGCAAGTTTTGCTTATGAGAACTGAACGCAAGTGTGAACCTTAAAAAATATACAAAATATTTTTAATAAATATAATACCCAAAATTAAGCAAATGTTGAAATTATAAATACCCCACTCGAGTAGATCTTTGATTTGATCGCGATGTTTTTTTTATGTTTAGGCTTTCAAACTTGCCCAATCGACTGCCTGAATTTCAAAAAACGGAAAAGCCAGCCGAGCTCACAGCCCAACCCATTGGTCCCACAGGCGTCTTCAGCTTCTAATGGTCCCCAATACACTACATAATACTACTAGGTATGACACTCTGGACTAGAAATTCTAAGGGTGCTTCACATCAGCCGTCCATAGCAAACACAAAACCCAATAAATTTACATAAAACAGAAATTCAACAAACCATGAGGAATTGTTCTTTCTCACAATACCATTTACAGTGTCCTGCTCTACCGAGTTCGGAAGAAATTAGCAGTCAAAGCACAAAAATCTTCCCAAAAAGCTCGTCCGGAGCAACTCCCTGGTTCCAGGCGAAGGGTACGGAATTATCCGATGAGTTACGGATGAACGGTAATTGCCGACTCATCACGGAAAGTCACGGCATCGCTAAATTGGCAATAGCCGTTCATCAGCAACTCATCGGATAATTCCGCACTCTTCGCGTGGGACCAGGGAGTTGCTCCAGACTAGCTTTTAGGGAAGATTTTTGTGCTTTGAGCGCGAATTTCTTAAGAACTCTGTGGAGCAGGACACCTTAAATGGTATTGGGAGAAAGAACAATTGCTCATGGTTTCTTGGACCTCTATTTTGTGTAAATATATTGAGTTCTACAGTTGTATGTTTGTTAAAGACGGCTGAAGTGAAGCACCCGTGGAATCTCTAGTATTGAATGTCATACCTTGTAGTATTTTATATAGTGTATTGGGAACGATCAGAAGCTGAGGACGCCTGTGATTGGCCCTACAAGTCAACACTTGTTCTATGTTTAGATCGTGGGGGTCGAGCGGTGTGGGGGTCGAAAGAGTTTCAGAACAATACATGATTCAGACAAGCAAATATGATAATGATATTTTAGGAAAAATATTCACCTTTCAGAAAATAAATATTTTGTAAGGGTTACAGCTACATGTAACAGACTTAAAGATATTTGCACATAAGTAATACCTGGTAAAGAAGGTTCACAATAACCTTTAGTGCGAAAACTTTCGTTTTTAACGAAAAACTGTTCACAACACGAAGATTGTTGGTAGTCGGGCATTGTAGGCCATAGTCCATTCGACTCTAGGAAGCCTAGAAAATCACTTCCGTGGCCACTTTTTCGGGGTAAGATAATTTTGGAGTTTTTAAGGTCATTAAGTACTATACTTTAAGAATTTAAAAAGTCCCCAAGGTTTGACTTGCGCGTTTTCGAGAAATGTGACCTCAAAATCTGACTTATTGCATAATTTACCACAGAAAACCAATCTTCAAAAACCAACAACACTAGACAAAAACTGAATAATTTGATTGGGATTTGTTCGTTTGAAGATACTGAACAAAAATGTTATATATTATGATAATAGGTGGAAAATTGCTCAAAAAAGAAAAANGAAGATTGTTGGCAGTCGGGCATTGTAGGCCATAGTCCATTCGACTCCAGGAAGCCTAGAAAATCACTTCCGTGGCCACTTTTTCGGGGTAAGATAATTTTGGAGTTTTTAAGGTCATTAAGTACTATACTTTATTGCATAATTTACCACAGAAAACCAATCTTCAAAAACCAACAACACTAGACAAAAACTGAATAATTTGATTGGGATTTGTTCGTTTGAAGATACTGAACAAAAATGTTATATATTATGATAATAGGTGGAAAATTGCTCAAAAAAGAAAAACAAGAAATATTTTAGAAGCGCTTCCTGGTGGCCAGAAAATATACTACAATATTTTGATCTGCCAAAAAAACAAATACTATTAAACATTTGGATGGAACTTGATGTAAATTTGATATCACAACCTACATAACAATATACATTTCCAACACTTCTGCAACAAATTCACTGTCACCACTTTTATTAATTGTCACAATTAATTATCATTATCCACACTGCTGTTCAATGTCATCTGTCACAGGGAAAGACACACCCAACAGTCACCACAATCACCAGCATGATTAAATGTTGTCAATATTTTCCATTAGGTTGCAAATTTAAAGTTCTTTAACAACATAGCATACACCCATTATGATTCTTCATCCACTTTACCAACTTTAATGGCAAAGAAAAAGTTTTAAAAATCTCTGCAAGCCTGCATCCTACTAAAAAGTAAAAAAGTTTTCACAGCCTGAATACCGTTTCATCTAAACACCTTGTTACAATATAGAAATAGATAACCAAAATGCTCTTCACCTTAGCGCACACTATGGCAACAACTGAAATTTAATTTCGTCTAAGTGCTCAGCGAAAATCATTCAGAGAAATGTGTGTCATTATTAGCAATGATTGCACTGTGCAACTGCCTTCAAACAATTTAAAACATAGAAACATTTTGATCATCCTTTATACAGTAGCTCAGCCTTTGAAAATACTGAGAGGAATGGTTATGTTGGCAATAGTTCTGCTTGAAATTGAAAATCGTCTTCTTTACCGTAGAGCTAGAATTGCATTTGACTTTCTGTTTTGAATTATAATTGGAAGAGTAAACGTTTTCCTTCGCTGAAAACTCCAATTCAACAATATTCAAAACGTGAGATACTGAAATCTGCGCAACATTTGAATTTTCAAGATAAATGAATTACAAAACGCAGGTAATATTTCCATTTTTACATTTCTCAAATTCCAAGCACTGCTCATGATTTTACATAAAAGGGTCTCAAAATAGGCTTAAAAATTCATAAAAACAGTGCCGATCACCCACATGTAGGTAAAAACTACTGCCAGTACATTTGAGATTGAGACGACTATTATCACAAATTTATCAAGCAAAATAATTTTTGTAGTGTGACCTAAACTAAAGATTATTTACCTTTAATGACACCTTTTCAAAGTTAAGAATAGGTAGGCCTATTTACAATTGAATGTTTGGAACTGGGATAGGTTTTCAACTTTTCTTTTGTTTTTTGGCAAATGGTTCATTGTGGTGGCGAGACATATACGGTATATCTCTTTGAGCACTGTTAATGTACATGTTACAGACAGTGACAATCTCTTTAATTTTCTCGTAGGCTCAACATTATTTCCATCATCAGCTTGGTCTCTTTTTCTTTTTTAAGAGCTCTTTCAATTTTTGTTATATCCGTTAAGTGTCTGTAACACTGCTTGTGATGGAAGCATGCTGGCACCTAGCTCAAAAAATGGGGGCTCGCGTTTTTGAGAATGTGGACATTTATTAAGATTCACGGGGTACTTCAGAGCTACAAAAATTATCAGCAATGATACTTCTTTTGCACTCAGTGCTGATACGTTTGTTTGCAGTAGCCTTAGACCAGGTAATATCTAAAAATTCCAGCTCAGAAATTAGAGCATAACCTGACACATGAATTCTACAAGGGACAGATATCTTGCCAGGCTATTGTGAAGTCGCACACTCGTTCAATAATTCATGGTTTCAGCTGAGTCCTAGCTGTCCCAAAATTGTTCTTTGCGAAACACAAAATGATTCAAGAATGTGCCAAGAATTATTTCAGTACGATGACACTCGTGGCCACTTGATTTGGTTTTCCTCAATTCCTAACTGCTGCTTGCTAGTTTTTGAGTCTTGGTCCTCAGTAATTGTCAATTCCACTGTACTTGCACACCCATCCAAGAATTGATACTATCCAATGTAGTCAGTTGCAGTAAACAAGCTAGCTAAGGCAGCAGGATAACATCTGCTGACTGTCCTCTGATGAAGGTTTTCATGCCAAGCAGACGACTTTTGAAGGGGAAAGGTATGGACACAATGTTTTTCTGGCATTTGATCGGTTGTTCGGATCATTTTGCACTGACACCTGGTACCTAACACGTTAGTTGAGGTTATATATTTCAACTTCTAAAATTAAATTAAAATTCTAATTAAACGTGCAAGTGTATTCTTGGGAACTTTTTTGAAATTGACTTTTGACCACCTGTAGATGAGTTTAATGCAAAGTTATCGTTGCCCCCAGAAAGTGGCCACGGAGGTGAAAGATACATGTAGGAGAGCTGGGACTATGGCTTATTGTTCTAATTCTGAATGTGGTCGATGCTGACGTTGTTGTTGACTTGTTACACATGACACCTATGGGGAATTCGTTGATTAAGGTTGCCATTAAATACAACTATTTTTAACTATAGCACATGGCTGGTATACTGAATGCAAAAAAATGCAACTGCTTTCGGCATTCATTAGAATACGAAAACTATCGAACATACATGAGCGAGTGCACAAGTCAATGTAAAAAGTCGCCGCACCAGAATTGCGGAGGACCCGAGCATGTGATCTTAATGGATGTAATTCATAAAGGTATGTTTACTTTAATCCCTTAACAGTTTTGTTCGTTTTCCCTTTTTAAACTCACGTTTTGCCAAGTTATTCAACTGACTGTGGTGTATACTACAGGCACCATCCTACTTGTGATATCAGTCTAAAACCGATCTTCCAATAGTTCAATAAGTAGCACGATGACTATACAACTTATAACGATAGACACTCAGAATATGCTCACTTCAAGCAGGTTACATTTAATTTTAGTTAATTTTAGTTTAGTTTAGTTTAGCTTATTTTCAACGTTTAAGGCCTTGGCCCACATGTTACATGGAATTTACAGGATAACGCTGAACAACTTTTCCTTGAGGGAAGTGTAACATCTTCAATTAGGGACACACAGAAACAACACACACGCCATTTTTGGTCCACAAGATCATGTCCACCATTCTCTATCATCAAGTTACGATTGCGGTTGCGTAAGTTAGCCATACCTGCTCAAAGATATATGAAATATTACGCAAGGAATAGGATTCAATATCAAAATCAAATTTAAATGAGGAATATGTATTACGTTTTGAGCTATTCTCCACAGCAAAGCTACAATCTTGTAAAAAACATCTTTAATTGGCTGCTCAAAAATGACAAGCAAAGATGCCTCCCAGCCAATGGTTTAATCGTGCCATACAAATTCAAAACCAAATCTTTGCAGCAAATTCGTAATAGCTGAAGCCCAACTCCCCCCCCCCCCTCCTCCATCGTCATCCAATGTGACACGCTTGTCATGGACTGATTTTGGATTTCGATGTCCTGGCATTTCAACAATTTAAACCAATATTTGATCAGTTTAACAAACAGCTTTACATAAACTGGATACCTTTATCCCAGTTCTCACAGGACAGCATGATTTGAATAGTTACTTCCAACTCCCAGCAGTTGCTCACATAATTTCAATTGGACGCGCTTGATACTAGATTATTCTACAAATCCCCAAATCTCACTGCAATAGCAAATGATTGGGCATACCCTTTTTTCAAACATCTTGAGTGCAATCTTCGGTGAAAGTCGTCCACATTTTGACTAAAGACGTTTCATTGAAAAATCGCTTTCTATTCCTGGTTAGACAGTGTCCAGACTAACTTAGGAGTAAGGCAAGTACCCAGGTACTTTTTTATGAGTCGAAATCAATTTTGTCGTTTCCTAAATGCCATTTTTCGTAACTTCTCGATGGTCCGCCTTTTCTAAATACCATTATTTTTTTTAGATTGATTTCCATACCCCAATCCTGACAGTATGCCTGCAGAACCTTAACTTGTTGCTGAAGTTTAAAGGCTGTCTCTGCACAACCAACCATATCATCAGCGTGTAGTAACATATACATTGAGATGCGTTCTCATTAACGTAAATTCCGCTTATTAAAGATTCTTTTAAGTAATCAACAAACTCGTTCAAATACATACTGAATAAAAATTGACTACTGAAGCATACATGTACGCCCTTGGCGAATACCGCTATTATTACTGAAAAAGTCAGTTATCCCACGCTCAGTTCTTACACACGCTCTTAACTTTGAATACATACTTTTCATCAATTTTAAAAGACTACCATGAATTCCTGTTCCACAAAAATATGTGAAATGTTGACAATGGCCCAAGAAAAATCCATGTACATGTATATAGCATAAAATCTGCCTCTTCGTTCATTCAAGTACCAATGAACAATTTCTTGTAAGGTAGAAACTTGGACTATTATACTATAACCTTTTCTAAAACCAGGCTGAACTTCGTTAGATAAGTCATTATCGTTGGCCCCGATAGTTATTTACGTCATTGACTCCCCCTTGCTGATGCAATGAACATACATTATAGCGTCACACCAGGACTAAGGAAATCCCCTTGATCATAGAGCACCATAATTAAAAAATATTTGTCAAAACAGGTGTTATATAATCTTCGGTGGACTTAAAAAGCTCTCAAATAAGTGCGTCAACACCGGAACATGGGCCGTTTGATAGTTTTCGAAGAGCAAAAAAAATCCCACTTTCGCTAAATTCATGATTCAGATGAGTTGAGTCATCAACAAGACAGTCATTACAATACTCGTCATGTCTTGCCAAGTTCCTTTTTACTTGTCCAAGCATACGTCCGTTATTAGAGTTTTCTTAAGAGTCGTACCATTCACCTGAAGGCAAAAACTCTGCTGACTCGTCTTGAATATAATGAGAGAGATTGCCAATTCTAGCTTTAGGATCGTCAGCCATCAAAAAGATATATCATCGTGGGCATTTAAAAGGGCATCCTCAATACCAATTCTCAAGATTTCTACACCATTCTTTTCAATTTGACTTTCTAAGTAAACACAACAGAATAATACATTCGTTTCAGTACACAATCAGGGGAGGATCCAGGATTTTGAGTTAGGGGGCAGAGTATCAGCCAGGATTTTGCTCGTCAGACATTCGCACCCCCGAATAGCCAAATGAAATGTAGAAGACTTTTAGGGGGTGGGCATGTTTCACTTGCCTCCCCCCCCCCCTTAAACCCGCCACTGTCTACGATTGTTGGACGTCTCCTGCTCGAATTAGACAGCAGAACAAGACGTGTTGTGCGGCAACACGAGAAGTTGTTGACGAAACTTAAGAGTTTTGCGTTCAATGAAACTATAATAAAAAGTGTGTTTGGTACGATCAACACGACGGAATTAAAATAAATACGAATGTAAATTCTCAAGAAATGATGGTTTTTAGCTCAAGCCGTTTAAGTCACTAGTAAAGTGGGTTAACCACTAAAGTAAACTTGGATGGAAATAGTGCAGTTTTAAGTGTTTCCAAACTATGTTTTCAAAACAGATGTCAGTAGTCTGGTCTTTAAATCAAGTTATTGTCTCTTGTAAATCGTGATATCTTTTACAATTCAATTACATCTTATTGACTACTTCCATTAGGGCAAAGCAATCGTATAGAACAGAACAGAAGCATTAAAACATTGTGATGGATGTTGAGATAAAGTCAATCCCATCAAACTGTTTTTGAGAAACCCGATTACTCGTCTGCAGCAGCCCTGATTTTATACGTTAGATCTGTTCGTGCGTGCGTGCGTGCGTGCGTGCGTGCGTGCGTGCATGTGCTTGTTTGTGTGTGCTCGTGTATGCTTGTCTTAAGCACACATTTTCTTCGATGTTTTTGCTTTAGGTTAAGAAATGATGTATTAAAAACCAAGAAAGACATACGGCCAAATGTTACTCAGTACAGTGATTTCTAGGAACAAAAATTTGTATACCGTACAGCAGATTACCGTGGAGAGAGGGCTCACTTGTCCCAGACGGTCGCTTAATCGGTTCCCAAATTTGGACCCACATATTGGAAACTTCTGGCTACGACGCCAGAGGATACAACACTCCTGAAACGTGTAGAAGTTACTGTGTTAACGGTGACACGACAATTATTGGATTCATCATATCAAACTTACATGTAAACATTGGCGGGCTGTTGGAATGGATTGAGTGAGTTAGCTGTGCTTTGTAATTTTCTGTGGATGAGGAGAGAATCATTAAAAGTCAGGTCTTACTTAAAGAACATTAACAATATCGACGTGTAGCTTCGCCCAGATCGCATATTCATTTCTCGTATCACCTGCTAGTGCATTGTAATAGTGTATGCTGGTCGCTGTGACGTAATACGACTTGGTAGTGTACCTCAAAACCCCAAAAATATTCCATCAGATGGTCCCCCATTTCGTCAGTGCCACACCTCATTTGCCAATGTTTTAAATTGCAGTCTAAACCAGTCCTTGTACATAACAAGAAGTCCATGACTTATCTTACTGCATCATTCTTTGTAATCTTGCCCTTGAAGTACCATGAGTTGTTCAGTTGTTCATCCTTGTCGTGAGCAGATTCGTGACGTTGAAACAAACTGCTTTCAACAAACGTTTTAGCCAATAGATTTCTATTGTTGGTTTCAGTAGATACTTTAAGACGCACTACATGTAGTTGATAGAAATTTGATTAACTATTCCACAGCTGCATAGCCAATGTTTATTCTGAAACACGTACCAGGTTACATCTACCTTTTTGCAGGACTTCCCGGATGCTATGAAGGTTATCTTGAAATGGCAAAAACCGATTGGTTGGGAGTTGTTGCGTATGATGACGCCAAGGACAACACGCACAAGAAATGCCGGAAGACTTGCAGCAAAATGGGCTACCCGATTGCTGGCGTTGCAAAACAGACTAGTTGTTGGTGTGGAAACAATTATCTAGGGGTACGATTTATTGAATGGGCGGAACCTAACAGATGTGATTTACCGTGTCCCGGTAATCAAGAAGAAAATTGCGGGAACAACCAGTACCCTCTAATCTGGATAATGGAGTCAGATCCAGGTTAGTGAAAATGTGTTTTTGACATAACTTTTCCATTTTGCGTTCAAGATAGTTAAATATGCGCTTTGGCGCTTCAATGAGCCTCAGTGTTCTAAGCGATTGTCGCTCTGGTCCGATTTTGAATTTTTTCTTAATGCACACACAACTCTACCTGCAATAAATGCACATCTGCATTTTTAAAGTTGACTTAACCCAATCTTCTTTGATACGTGTTCTTCACCAACGGAGACAGCATCCTATCACGGTTAGCAATGTTACGATACCTAATTCAATATTAGTTTCAGCCAAAAGTTCGGGGCTAAATTCAGCTTTAAATAAACACTATCGCGTGTTGTTGACAGACAGCTTACACTGACACCAACAATGGTAACCGTGGGAAGCTTTCAATTCTGGTCACTTTATTCTTAGTCCTTGTGGCTTCGTCATTAGAATCTGTATCGGGAACACGATTGTCAAGGTGTTGTTTATGGTGCGATTCTATGCTTGCCATCGCGCATTTCGTTCGTCAGCAATTAACCTTACAGATTTTGCTTAAACCCCCTTGAACTCCTCCAACCCACACACCACGACCCCCTCGGCCCACGACCCCTCGACCCAAGGCCCACAATCCGCTCAGCCAAATCTACACCAGGGCAAGCGCTGACTTGCATACAACAACTCTGGCCGTGAGCTCTGCTGGCTTTCCCATGTTTCTGCAATTAGGGAAGTACATTCACCAAGTTTGAAAGCAAAAAAAAACAGAAAAAACAACTCGTCCAATTCTAATCAAACACCTACTGACGTTACAAATCGTCTCGTTCCCGGCAGTGTGTAATCGTCTCGTCTTCTCTCCAGTGAAGGGTAGATTCAAGCTATTTTGGTAGAGTGCGAGAGGGCCACGAATATATAGTATCTTCAGTAAATACAGTTTGAAAAAAGCAAACTGTTAGCTAAGAACCATCTCAAAATCACGTGTAAAATATTGTTAATGAGTCTAGGACAGAAAGCAAGTAATGGAAACGTGAAATTATAAGCATTCACGATAACGTACTCTCTCCTTATATTTAGTAGGACAGCGCCATTGGTAGCTGCTCGTTGAACTAATTCCGTGACAACCATGTAACACGGTCAAAATATTCTTACGCCACTCTCTCATTTCAATCACCAGTCTTGAGCCAGATCAGCCTCCCGTTCAGTAGCGCTTGAGCCCCGCTAAAAAGCAAGACTTCGCGAGATTAAGTGAGGCATTGCCGTGTAGCTTTAATTATAACGCGTGACTTTGATTAGATTTTAGCTAGGTCCTAGCGTACAGTAGGTCCTACCGTTACTGAAAGCACGCCAGATTTGCGTGTAGGTAAGTCGTATAGGAAATTCACTCGTCGACGTAATATGATTATGAAATGTGTCGATTTCGGTGGTATTTTCCATTAACCCGACCAAATGATGCTGTATTCATGTACCTGGACACTTTGTAAAATCTGTATTCTGAGATAACTCCAAAACTAGCTTGAACTATTGTCCGTATTAGCAACTGTTTACGGCCTTATTTGTAAGCAGAAACGCCAATAGATAAAGGTTTTGATTTTGAAGAGAAGTCGAAACGACGGTTACTTTACTCAGACATGCTTTCTGGTGTATACTTGGAAGTTGCTACATGTATTGCCAAAGAATGTGGAACTATTGGATTGTGTGTTGGAAAATCTGTGTTGTCACACACCTCTTCTTTTATTAGGACCTTTTTTACTAGAAATCGAACTTGAATTACTTTCGGTATTTTCTATTTCGAGTACAAGGATTTGACCCAGTGCCCAGATGTTGTTGTAGCTGATTTGTACATTACGTGCATTTATTTGACCCCTAGCAAATTTGTCATCAATTCTTCGGCCTCTGGCAAACTTACAGTGTATCACTCTACCTGAAAATAATGTGTAAAATTAGTCACGTTTGAGAAAATGATCCATCGATGGTTCCAGTTGCGAATGTCACCTGCTTGAAAGACCAACGAGGCATACATTACCACGGGAAGGTATCGCACAGTAAATTTGCAGAAACATGTTTGAAATGGTCAATCTTGAACTCACCCGACATAAGCAAAATCTACACACAAGGCCCTGATGCATCAGACCTGGCAGGATGGCTTAAAGACTTTAAGAGCATGAAAGCGGAGGATCAAAATACCAACTACTGCCGGAACATTGATAACGACAAAATGGGACCGTGGTGCCTTGTTGGAAATACGAAGGGATATCTCATAAAAAGATACTGCTACATTCCAGTGTGCCCATATGAAGGTAGATATAGTAATGCCAACTAAAAGATGCACTTGTTCCAATGGGCAAACCAGCCGTAGAACGGAAACATACCACAAAAAAAAATATTTTGCTGCAAACTGTTTTGCAATTTTGAACAGTCTTTCTGTCAAAAACATGCAATACAACATCATGGCCTTTTGCAGTGAACTTCTATATAGGCTTTATTTTCTGCCTACATATTTGTCTTATAATATTTTATAACGGCTACTAAATGCGTTTTGTTCAAGAAAGCGAGCGTCCGATTTAGACACATTACGGTTATAAACATGCCTTCGGTAAGACAAGTATTTGAAGCTTTGAGATAACCTTCATTGTGCATCAATTTTATGAAAGTAATTGATCATAATCATAAGTTGATTTTTGTGATTGGCGATTTAATTGTTTACTATGTTCACAAAGTTGACTTGTTCTATTTACGTAAACACCTTCTGTACCGCTTATTTTTCCGAAATTTACGAAAAAAGTGATACGTTGTATCGCTGCGGGTCATTTTGGCAGCCAAGACGATTATTGACGGCTTGATGTCTTTCACAACAGTTGGCACTGGCATTTTTAAATTTCTGGGTCCCGTTCCAATTAAACTGACTTAGCTGAGACAAATCTTAAATTTCAGTCAATTTCAAGAGACATTTCAATTCTGACTAAATCGCGACAAAGTCTCGAAATCGCGATATCATGCAATAATCCGTATAAATCCAAGTGAACAACAGCGGCTGCGCGCAAGCTTTTTTTTGTGACCATGTCAACGTCTCCAAACGTTTGATATTCGAAAAGTGTCGGAATTTTAAGTTGCTATTTTTCGGTGTTTTATGTGCCCTCCTAATAAACAACAATTAACAACAGGTGGTTCTGTATCTTGCCTGTTCACCCAATCACAACATCATGAATTGAAAAATGCATTGGATCATCTTAAATTGCACACTGGATAATGAATAACGAGAAATTGTCAATTTCACATTTAGATCAAAGGCATAGCAGCATTGCAATATATCCAAACAAAACTTGAGGATGTTTTTGTTGATCAAATCATCAAGTGTCAGTTACTAGTCAATTAAGATAAAATAAGAAACGTTGTTTCTTTTCCTTGAGTTTGTAAGGTTCACTTTCATTTTATGATATTAAAATGCTCACGATTTACTGAGTAACATGAATTTTAGATTGGTGCAATGCGTATTGTGAGCACGCTCTCAATGCAAAGGTCTCACAGGTCTGGAATTTGAATTAGATATTCTGTATCTTCAGCTAAGTAATATTTTTGTATTTTTTGTTGGAAATATATTAACTAATTCTCATTTATTTATGCATAACACAGATGCGTACTTGAACTGCATGCTAGTATCATAGTGTCGATTTTGTCATTTCTGGTAAAGCAGCTCTTTTTACTGCCAAGTGGTTTTGTCACGAAGTTAATTAAAGTTTGTCTGAGTTGGGAGGGTTCTGTCCAACTCCATCTAGTCTTTTTCGAAAACTACTATTTATACAAGGCTGCATCAATAATGTATTCCTTTAGAACTACATGTCACAATTTCTGAATCAGATGTTCGTAAAATTTGAATCTATGGTAAAATGATACCTCGCAACACCCTTACACTTTCTTAAGTCGGGCTCTCGGTTTTGCATCCTATTTGGTATATCTGGATTGACCGGACGCAGAAAACGCAATGTATGATCCAAGCCAATGCGCATCCCAATTGGAACCAAAATTCAACAGGTATCCCGCTGTTCTTTTGGCGTTTCTTTACTATAGCTTGTTTTTCCAGATCAGTACCTCTGTGTTTTTATCCTATCACATTTTATCTCGTTACGAATTTATGGCGAATAAAGGAAACCACATCAAACCCTGACATTGTGTAAAGAAAAAATCACGAAATTCCTCCAATATTTTCAGTAACAAAGACTACAGTACGAGGTGAGTACAATGTATCCTAATTGAAAGTGAAGCCGTTACTCATTGGTGCGTATTCAATGTTGATAAGGTAGTTTGTCTGCTGTCTCTCATACGGTCTTTACTTTTTGTTCGAAACCAATCTTCATGGATCAAAATGATGAGTTATCGTACTTTTTATGTTTTCGTGCCTTCATCCACGTATTTTCATTACACAACTGGCACCGACGTTGGAAGTGTCTTACCAATAGTGCTTCAATCGAGGCGTGCAGATCACCTGCTCCATGTTCACCAGCTGGTTATACCGTACTTTGTTTAACAACAAAAGTTTCATATGTTTTCATTGTCAATTTAAATATAAGCTAAGAGCTTTCAATAGAAAGTCCATTCGAAATTCCAGTGTGCATCACCTGTACAGTTTGGGAAGATGTTTATTCCCGCGGTCGGTTTCAGGATAATGGAGAGGAGAAGACTTGTCTTCCCGCTTCCCTCCTCTAGGGATTTTGAATCTCTAATTCACTTATGGAGCCCATTTACTTTACTTTAAAGGAAAAAAAGGCTGACACTTGAACTTACACGACGTAACGGAGTGATAAAACATTCATCTAAACTTCTCTGTCTAGCACCTCACTGTTGGACGTTTGCAAGGGACTCAGTGTGCTTAACGGAATACTGTTCTTGCCAATTTTAACCCATTCAACAGTTGTTTAACTTCATGTATACTCGCCCGCTACCTTTTTGACTCTAAGGATGAGCCCGAAAGTCTTAGCTTTGGTCAAGATGTTCGAGATATTGAAACTATGACCTGCATTACTGCGAGTGGGATAATGGTTGAGCTCTATAAGCTATTCTCTTCAATAGAGTATCCGTGGTCGTTGCCGTGCAGTCTTCGACCTACAACTCTTTCTGATCGTGGCAGCCTAATTCTGCATCTACACCATGTACAGGATTTGTTCCCGTTATACATACGTTGCGGCATGCTTGCCGTAATCATTGCAAGACAATCTTTCCCAACTGCAGAGAGGAAAATAGGCGAGAAATGACATGGCACCTTGTTGATGGAGATTCCTAAAGTTCTACCAGGCTGGATTTCGACACTTTTCAAAACTTATTTTTGGCGGTGTCAATTCCGTGGCTTCAGTTCTAATTAACCGTTTGTATTTTCAGATGTCCAGTACATTCAATGTTCCTTTTAAACTGGAGCTCGTTTCATAACTTTTGCCATCATTTTATGGTCGCTCATTATCGTCATACTGTGTGGGTGTCCGCTCGACATGGTCGGAATTTTTATTGGCGCAAGGGTGTAGAGCATTATCAGAAAGGCTCGGGTCATTTTTCAATCTGCCTCCTTCCGGGGTCACAAGGTTATAACATTTTCAGCATTTTTGAGGAAGAGAAATTCCGGATGATCTCTAAAGAACCGACTGACAGATTTTACTGAAGCTCAAACAGAAGTATGTAACATCAATGCCCCGGCGACATATTTTGGGTCGATTGGACCACTGTGGCGCCTCTTATTGGTCATTTGTACTCGAAAAAGCTATTTAAGTGTTATTTTGGGGAAAAACTTGTCCCAGAGGTATGTGACTTAATTGCGTCAATTAATTTCCCTCCTTAATTCTGGGCAAACAAAAAGCCCTTATCTCAGTTGTTTGGCCTATTTGCTTTCCAGAACAAAATTTCAATTGTAAATTTACGCAAAAAGGGGTTGAGTACTTTGGAACAAAGGCAACTACAATCAAACGAGAAACTTGTGAACGATGGAACGATGATTATGTCGTCTTCCTACTCTTCGAGGAAACAGGAGGGGAAGCAGCCTTCGACAAAATGCCCGTGCACGTGCAATTGTCGAATTTTTGCAGGAACCCGACCAGCAAAGCTAAGGGCCCTTGGTGTTACATCAAGGGAAAACTTCCGAATTGGGAGTACTGTGGAATTCACATGTGTTCCAGCAGTAAGTGACCCTTTTCATATTTTATTTCCAGAAGTCTAGGGAAAAGTTCTTGTTGATTACTTATAATACGTCGGTTGTTTCTGCGCTGAAGTTTTTGTGAACTCATAATCAACATTGTGAGTCTCCATTCACAGTGTGTCGTTTAAATGGAGTTTATCTAAGAGTTCAGTGAATAAAATTACCAGCAAAGTGCGTGAATAGATGAAATACCATTTTGAACTAATGTGCTGATTTATCCATTGACAGAAACTTAAATATTGACAGTCTAATAATTTTAGACATAGAACAAAGTATCCAACCGTATTCATATCCTCATCAAGTTGATTGAACTTCTCAAGTTTACCCAACCAGTCATTAAAGGGCATTTGGTCAACATGACTCTGTCTGCAGTTTGTGTTAAGTCAAGATTACCTTTTTGAACAAAGTGTAAAAGACAAAACATGGCGTGAAGTGTGCCAAAACCGTTATGGTCTTGTTTAAAAATGAATTTTACAAAAAGTGTGTATGAGAAGAGCTGGAGTACATCTATCTGCCAGAAGACATGCTGGCATAGATTATAGACAATGGATTCGCAACTCCGACATTTTCTTGCGTACTATCACCCAGGAGGCGCCATTTTCCTAAATTACCATTTTCAGTTTCCGCTTTGTGTATTTCGACGGGAAATTCTCGAATCTATTTTACGGTCCAATACAATAAAAAACATAATAATTTGGGTATTGAAACGCTGGTATCGTGAGTACTTTTGTTACCTGACCACACAACAGCCGACCTAGCCAGCCAGCTGCATGAAGGCTATCGTCAAAACACAGCTAGGTAACACTTAGTCTTGTATATATAGTACACAACTTTGAGCTGATGTGAGTAAAAAGTGGCAAAATCTGACACAAAATTGGTGTCGTTAAAAACAATATTCTTCTTTGAGTAACCTATATTTTTAACGGTGTTGGAAACAATTTCGTTCTACCGTTATTCTTCAGCTAATAATGTGGACCGATCTTCAGCGTCGTCTTACGCGCCATGAAATATTGCGTATAACCTATTGGCCAGTTTCTTTTTTCAACGATTCTTCAATCAACTGTTGTTCTTCCACGAGTTTGCGTACAACACACAACAAATTATCGAATTCATTATAAGTTTTTTAGAATTTTGTTACCGAAAAACCGAAGTTCAGAAGAAATTTGGTTGCTGCCAAGCTGTTGTCATCTCCCGAGAGATGTCGCACAAATTTTGGAAAATGCCGGTGTGCGTGGCACGAACATACGACATACTTTTCTTTGTTAGAAAAGGCGAAGAGCTACGGACGAAAATGACGTTTATTGCATTTTTCCATTTAAACGGCTGTAACGGGCAAGTTGATGGTCGGTTAATTCCCAGAATTTGCATGCACCCCGTCCGGTCTTTAGCTCTACATTTTGATACAAGTTTTACGGCGAGGTTACGAGCAAAACTACCATGCCTGTGTGGAATTTCGGGGTCTACGGAAGAAATACACGTACACAAAGTAATACCTAGCTTATTTTACGACAGTCTTCATACAGCTAGCTGGCTGGCTACCTGGCTGGCTACCTGGCTGTATGCAATTTAGGGGTCTATGGATGAAAACACACAGTGGTACCTAGCTGTATTTTGACGATAGTCTTCATACAGCTAGCTGGCTAGCTAGGTACCACTGAAAGTTGACGCAGAAGATGCTTCACAACTTTAGCAGCAGAATAACGGTAGAACGCTTATTTTTGCAAAACCAAAAATAATTTTAGTCACTCAAATAAGTGTGTAGTTTTTAATGACGCTAATTTTGTGTCATATTTCATCTGGTCATTTTTGCCGACATGGGCGCAAAGCTGTATATTTTGTATACAGCTTCTCACCAAGACTAGCCGACCATGATTACCCGTATGTACTTTCCGGAAGTAAAACTTGCTAATTTTGCCAGCTGTCGCTAGTGAATAAGGACGTCATGGCTTTTGCGTAAGATCACATATTCCGTCCTTTGAAAATGTACGGAGTTGGCGGTCGGTGAGCTACATGTATGGTCTATTGTTTGAGCAACTTCGTGTGTAAGTAATGACAATTTCGATAAATGGTAGAATTTCCAGACATTAAGAATGATTCCATATAAAAACCATATGAAAATGAAAAATCACTATATACTCAAAAATTCATACAGAGCTAATACTTTGTGCATGTGTTGGTATGCTGGCCCAAAGTACACTGCTGCAATATTTGCACTCAATGACATTTGGTTACCGAGATATGACCTATTTGGCTATAAAGGCATATTTTGCATTTTTTCATGTCAATAAAACTGCATTTTTGAACGGCAAAAGATCAGACTTAGAAAACTGGTGACACAGTTTGACATTAATGGTCATAAAGACTCATGTAGGGTTAGTAAGAAAATGAAATTTGCAACTCATTGGTACAATTAAATTTCCAGCAGGGGAGACAACTCCGAGACCACTTTTCAGGCCAGTCATTAGTGGCAAGATGTTGCTTAACCTGCCTGCTATATCGGATTATATTTGAAGTTGAAATTCTCTGTGTAGACACTTCTAAGTTTGAACTTTGATAATTGCTTTTAAAAAAACTTGTCTCTTATATACTTAGTGCCAAACGTGGCCCTCGAATTCGGGCATTTTTGTGATGTGACCTTAGTCTGACTGACAAGAAAATTTAGGCTACTCTTTTAGTTTAGAGATATCACCTAAAATATATGATCTAATATCAACAATGCAATATCACAAAAATTTAAATTTCACTTTTGAGACCCCAATTTTCTAAAACACTCCATGCTTTGTTTAACTTCACCAATAGCACTTTTGGGTTCGAGATTACATTCACTTCCTGTCACTAAAGAATATGGAGGAATTTCCTTCTTGTACATTTGGTTAATTTTCGTTACATAAGTGCAATCGTGGAGGAAATGTGGCCTTCATTAGCTGTCTTAAAAACGTCAGAAGTCATCTGAAGTCGTGCAAAGTGCCACAGAAGTTTGAAAGTATATCGGAATTACAGCTGATTCTTGCCAGAGCTAGAGATAGGAGGTTGGACTGGCAAATCAATGGAAATGCGCAGTACACATCGACATGAGTTTGGACTTGGCTTTAGACAAAATTGACGTGCTGTTATCCAAAACACACAGCATATTGTCAGAGGGATAAACCAGGAACAAGCAAAACAGGATCTGATGTCATCTCTCACCCCACACCAAGTTTTGGTTGTAATGGATTTTGCAATGAAGTTCATACCCATCAGTTTCCGTGAAGCACAGTCCGACTGGTTTGGAAAAAAGGATCTCAGGTAAAAATAAATCCTGAATTAGTATTCAAGGTGTTGCAAATTCTCAAATGTGCTCAATATTAAACAGAAAGCCATTGATGAACAATTTTGTTGCCTTTACCTCTTTTTAGTTTATTGATTTACTGTAACAGTACAAGATACAAGGAGTGTGCACTAATATCTAGTTTTTTTCTTGCCATTTCCCAACAAAAGCTTGACAGTGATGCATTCTTTGTCTCTTAGTAGATTTTGCACACAAACCTTCATTTTAACTGAAGCCATTTTGTACTTATGTATGATTTTCATATCTTTGTGAAGGGGAAATTTCCCCCTCCCTAGAAATGTTTTGACGGAGCTACTGATATAATAACGTGTTGAGACGAACCATGTTTGAAGTTGAGTTGTGTGATTGCGGTTTAGGTGGTAATAAGATTTAATAAGGTAGTTCTTTAAACTAGCTGACCTATTTGAGATACATAATTGTTGTATTTCAGGTACATACTTACATCCATACTCTAGATGCCTGCAATCAAGACTCTTTCACTGTTTGCTGTTTACCGCTAGATGTGCTAAGGCAGGTGAAACCTAGGGATCCACAAATAACGGAAGCTCCGACAATGCCTATTGTTACCATTCAGCTGCCCTTCTGATTCATTTGTTCTACATATCTGGTAACACCGGCATCTGTGCTACGACTTCAGTGAAAGTCAGAAGGGAAAAGACATCTGTGACAGGAAAATCGCACCCTTGAAGTCCCATGCCAAGTACTTCGTCAATGAAGGCAACAAAATGCAGTCTACCTGAAACATGCGCTAGAGTCTAGAGGAGGTGCCAAAGGCTGTTATGTGTCGGCCTGTAGTGTGACTGCCCTAAAGGTCCTTCCCAAGCACAGTATCCCAGGGATAAGTTTGCTGACAAACTTTGAGTATTCCGCCGATGGCATTCGAGCATGGAAGGCCTATAGAGTAGGGGAGGGAAAACTTGTCATCAAAAAATCATGTAAATTGTTGCCTGTGAAAAGTCTTGACCTTGCAACACTCGAGTGTTTTACAACTCCAAGGGTTGAGTCGGGGCTGGTATCCCGTGAACGTCATACGAAGTTCACATGCACACCCTATGGGTGCTCGAAATATTTTCCTACAGATGCTGAGCTAAATGAGTACTTGGATGTTGGTGCTCATTCATCATCCCTCCAGAACGAGACTCAGTTCGACCACATTTCAAGACAATCTGATATGTTATCTACTACCGCAGCTGTATCATCACCTGAGTTTTCTGCCGTTTACGTTGTTGATCAAGTTGCCGCAGGATTGGGCCCTGAAAAGTATTAGAAAAGCAGTCCGCTTCTCTGACAAGGTAAAGACATAACCCAGTGATATATTTCCTGAAGGTGAACAGTCAAGCAGAAAACAACAGCCAGCTGAGGTTGTAAAGATGATGCGAGAAGCCAAGAATAAGCAAGGGAAAGTTTTCTCCTCTGAAGAGTGGCTGTCGGAGCAGCAGATGGCTGGATTTTTCTTCCGTATGGTTGCCGCGTCTCGAATCCGAAATATTCAGAATATTGAAGATGCTGCTGCTGCCCACGAGTTTGCCTCAAAGAATGACTTGGAGCTTGAAGTCATGAATGAATTATCATCATAAACTGTAGGAAATTTAACATGTTTTAGTTGTTGTCTATTCTTATGATATTGTTGTGGTCATCATTATAGTAGCTAGGGGACTGGGGTCCACCCTGGGCGAAATTGGGAAACATGGAAGATGACGCAAATTCGGGGCTTCCATGGGGGAGAGATTTGAGTGGTGGCCGTTTGGGAAAAATAATCCAAGCCACTGATGGTCAACATTGAAATCTTCTGTCACTTTTTACTAGCGTTTTTTGTTTTATGTTCAGTTTGAGACTCGTAAAGCATACTTTTTACATGGTTGATTCTATTGAAACTACTGAGATTTTTATAGGAGTGATTATCTAGTTTTGAGAAATGTCTATCTTAGACATGTGAACTGAGCAAAATAAAAGGACTTAGTGTTTCAGTAGCTCTTGTTTTCTTCAAACAAAATGCATTTTTTGAAGTGTTGTGTAGAAATGCATCATACACTAAACCTAGCATACCTTCAAGAAACTGTGGTTTTGAGTCCGCCGCTTGAACGAAATTTACACATTGTGAAACTTTTAGCTGGTAAGTCGCAACAACACCCAATTGCTTAAATACTGGTTTGGAAAGCAGGTGTCTCGGATATCAATGAAGCTATTATTTTTTCAATCGTAAATATCCGTACCTGTTATTTTTCTGAAATTGAAAATTCCATTGGCGCACTGCCACCATGCTCGGCCGCTTTTGTGTAGTACAAGAAGCATTGCGTGACACTTTGTATGTCCAATAACGCGACATTTCTGCTCGTATCCACCATCCTCTTTTCACTTGTGATCTCGAAGGTCTTGATTAGTTTTAGTATGAACGTTGCTAATAGTTTGAGAGGACTTTTTCAAGCGCATATACAGGGATTTGTTCAGGTCTGAATTTGGACCAGCATGCACTGCAGGCAGTGCGTGGGATTCTTAGTCAATTATGGTGTTTGAAAACTGACCAAGCAATGGGTAATGGTCACCCTTAATAAGAATAAAACCTGCTTCTCTGAAGTATGAGATGGTGATGGGTTTGTATTATTAACTCATAAGTACATTAAACTTGACTTTTTTGGTTTCTGTAATCCTATAACAAATTTTTATTTTTGCACCAGCAAAACTGAAAATCCGCGAAGAAACATCTCTCATACAGCTTCCCATGATCTCCTTCGTCACTGATGCAGCAAAGCGAATGATATTTGTTCTACAGTGTATTTGGCATCTTGGTCGATAGATAATTGCACAATCGAGTAGCGCCTCTAGAGTGTTTTAATCAAACTGACAGTCACAGATTGGCAGAAAAGTGTGTAAGTGAGTTATGTAAAAAGTGACTGCACAAAAATTGTGAAAGAGACAAGATTTTTAATTCTTGTGTTGGGTTGAACAAAGACAGCTGTAACAGATGGAAGTTAACTCATGTTCCAAAAGAATCCGATATAGATTTGGGAGAGTGATAAAAATGCTTAAAAATGGCCTTAATAATAAGTAGTGAAAATGATATTTTTGTAGGCTAAAATGGGAGAACATAAAAAATCAATAAATCCACACGAACTAGTTTTTCTTGTATTTTATTCTTTCTTCTTTCTGCTATATAGTTATTTTTTCAATAGCGTCAAGCGATGATGTGCTGTTGCTGACAAAAGTCACCTACTTCCAAGTACTATTGTTTGCTATTTTTCAGAAAAAATACTAAGTGGTCGTAAAAAGGGTTAAAAGGAACTCGGAAACTTTTAAAAATTCAGGTTTAGGTTTCTTTTGACAAGGCCAGCTGATGTGCTAAGTTTCAAAAAAATTGGTGATTTTCCATATATAGCCCACCATCTGGTTTTTACATGGAATTGCTCTTAAGTGTTGTCTGCTTAGATTACCGTGTGACGCGTGGGCTGGACTGTCTTTTTGTCGCGGTATGCTCACAATAAAAACATCTTGGGAAATTTACGTGTTGTGGTTTAGTTCTTATTTACACGGAATGGCGCAAATACCGACGACTCGTTTGATGCACTTTGTGTCCCGAATGCAAAGCTGTACAATGCCTTACAGAGCTAAGCACCGAGGTGCCAAACTACACTTGCAAAGTTGATGCAACGGGACTAGAGTACAACGGCACGCTTGCAACCGCGTTAACGGGACAGAAGTGCAGGAAGTGGTCCAGTCCAGAAATTCAGAGGCATATTACTTCAACCAGAATGATAACCCAAACATACAACGGCTGGCCCAAAACAATACAGACTTCGAATTTCTGTCGAAATCCAGACGGTGAGCCTCGTGGGCCCTGGTGTTACATAGAAGACGAAGATGTGCCATCGTACCGATTCTGTGAAATTAAAATTTGCGACAGCGGTAAGTATTCAACGCTGTTGCTGTCCCATGTTGACATATATCTGTTCAGAACAGAGTCATCAAAACAATCAATGTTTGTGACATTTCGTATCGCCGTAGTTATGTCGTTCTGTCTGATTTTGTCAGAAAGTGGCTCACAACCTATTGTTTAAAAAACCAAAAACTGAGTGGAATGCATGCCTTATGCGTTTCTTTGGCATACATTTCAGGACAGACGGAATACTTGAAATCCGGCGAAGGAGCAACCAGCCGGTTTTGCTACAAATCTGAAACCATTGTACTTCTCTATTGCTTTTTGGCACATCTGACTTATGGTCAACTGTAGCTTGAGTAAGTTATTTTACTAAAGTACTCGTGGATTCGTTGAAGCTGTTATAAAATCAAATGATGAATTTTAATTTGAAACGTTTATCGGCGTAGCATCAACATGTTACGTGCTCTATCTGGAGGTGACTTCTAGTACACGTGATCATTGCTTGAGACCAGGCTCCAAAATTACGTCACGTCTTTTTATTCGCCGAGTGTGGTGTAAAGCAATAAAAAAATAATTACAGGCGGTCTGATACACGTTGTACCAGACGTGGGCAGGCCGCGCATGTTGGCCCATTGCAATCATCACCTGGAACTAGTTTTATGCTTTAAAACCGAGTTGAGGGGCTAGAAACCATACTCACGGTTTTAGCAGTGTGACCTAGTGGAACTCGATCCACCACCTCGAGTAAATAATGTGGGGACCTATCACCCTCCTTTATAAAGTAATTCCACGAACTATCATATCTTTCCAAACCCGAGGAACCACTTCTAGTCTTACATGTAGCTAAAAATGCATGCGGTCTGGTATACGTTGAACTAGACGTGCACGGGCCGCTATTTGGACCCAGTGCACTGATCACATGGAACCATCCCAGTATATGCTTTATTAAAATATAGTTGAACGCGAGCTGTAGAGCTAGATCCCTGAATGAAGGGTCTACCAGTGTGTTCCAGTGGGACCCAAACCAGCGTCCTTGGTTAAAGAAAGTGCATAATTGTCCCACTGTGCCGCAACGCTTCCTCTTCCAAAAAATCACTTTCAGTTTTTAATTCATAATTAGTCTTTGCACATGACAAATGTGTAGGTAATCGAATTAGTTATACCGTAGCAGCCGCGCAAACAGTGTGACACTTGGCAAACTTTTATATGAGATTTCAAAAAAGCCTCATCTATATAAACTAATGAATAAATCCCCATTGAAATGGACCGTTATTTTTCAGCGGAGTCACTATATTTGTGCAATATACTTGTCATTTTTCGAGAACTAAGGTACACTTCAGTGAAATGAAATATAACATGTTTTACTACTAGATGCTTACTCACCGTGAAATGGCTATTCCTAAATCTACGCAATAAATTTCACACAGGACCCCTTATGCACTGTAAACAAGTCAAAAGTCACTTTGTAGTGAATATACAGGATAGCCAAAACAATCTCGGTATAGCATACTTCCATATTAAATCGATTTATTTTGCTGTAAAAGTTTTAAAATGAAATTTCGTGTAGATTCGAAGATTTTTTCCTATAAGCACCTGGGTGTTAGCTGGAAAATTCTTTGAGTGCCTGTGCTCATGTGTATTGTTAGAAGTGGAGAATTTGAAAACACTATTTGGATGAGAGTTCGCATTTTGCCTGTGTTTCAAAAATGTAGATCTGGTGATTTTTTTTCTAGAAATTCATGCACTGCTCAAATGGAATAATGCACACTCAAGCAGTAGATTCACCGAGATCGGTTTAAAAGGTATTTTTACAAGCTTCGTGCTACATGTATAGGCTTCTTTAAGACACATGCAATTGGCCGTTATCTCAAACTACTACTCCAGACGCGACCGTTATCTTTGCACAATTTTTCCTGTTTTGTACAACCTTTAGTTTTTGCCCAAGTAGTAACCAACAATGATTGTGGGATGTCACGGTCCTGACATCCCTTTGGGGCCTCTCCTTCCTGCTGTAGTAAAATGAGAGAAGATTTAGCCCGTCTTTTTCATCCAGCCAGAATGGAAAAAACGAACGAACGCTATATTGATCTTAATCATAAAACCATTGACCGGTCATAGCTCAACTCGTTTGGCAGAACTAACGTGAAGTGGTGATCCCAGAATTTTAAATATAGACACGTACTTTCACAGCACACGCAGTGTGACTTGTTCTTGTAGGTGTACTCAACCCTTTAGCCATTTGCCTGTCGTGTTCCGTAGCTTAATTATGGGTGACACAGTGGAAATTTCACATCTCATAATCAATTGCGTTTCAGCTCCAAGAACGCGTTGGTAGTGCACTCGGAAAGAGACAGAAAAAGACTGGAGACGGACTGGATTTGAAATTACATATCTACATGTACATTATGTGAATATATGTAGGTTGCACTCCATGCAATAGTCACCAGAGTACCTTGAGTCGAAATCAACAAGAGTTTCATTTCTACTTTAGTCAGCATTTAGTTCCTTCTATATATACATGTACATACACATGCACTCATATGCATGTATACACTCACGGACGCGCACACGCGCACGCACACATACACACATGCACACACTCACATACGCGCGAGCGCAGGCACACACGTCCTTCCGGCGCCCACCACCCGATGTTATGTCTTCAAACCACTTGACTGACCTTCGTGAATTTTGCAAAGCATTTCCTATCGTAGTTGGGGCGGCACGAGGGCGATTCGAATACTGCTGTGTTCCCTAATGAAAGTTGTGTGTGTTCACTTTAGCCTCTGTTATATCTACCGAGACCCCTCAATATTTTTTCATAAATGTGGTGAATGCATTTTTATAATGGCGTCAAAACGTTACCATTTACGAACGGATTTTATGTAACCTGGGCCTCCAGTTGCCATTTTTACGCCCTCTTATATCTATATGTGTGGTAGTCGTCATACGGTCCGGGAGTCTGGTTGTCTTTTCGAAATCTCAAACAAATTAATAGATATTGAAAAGACATGGTATTCGCCGAGCATGGTCTAGACCAATAACTAACTGTCAGTTCTTTGAAATACAAAAAGCACCTGCAAAAGGATCAAGCTCGGACCGTATTTGAAGGTGTAATTGGTCAAAATCGAGTTTTGACGGAAGCAGATTTATTGCATTTTAAATAACTTTTGATTTCAAATGGTGTCGGGAAAACGCTGCGGACTAATCCCAGTCTTCAGTTTTGTGGTATTCTTTAAACTGACAAACATACACAGATTGTGCTTCCACAGAAAAAACACAGTCGCAATGCCGTGTGACGTGTTTTATAGACACTGAAACCCAATTTGTAGCATTTTTCTTTAGCAAAGCGAGGTAAAACAGGTCTTTTTCCACATGTATATGAAATTCGCTTCTATTACAAACATCTGTCTTCCTGGTAGATCAAATGGCGCTGATGGCAATGAGCACTAGTAGCACAGTTGTGTGGAGACGGCACCTAATTTGTGACGGTGCGCCATCTTGAAACGGCCGAGTGTCGTCGTCAGGCGCATCTGAAAAAAGTGCAGGTTTATAACCTGTGTCCTTACAGTCTTGATAAACACAGCTCCAGAATGTGCAGGTAAAGTGAGAAACTCTTCGATCAAGGCCACGTGACAGCTCCGGGCGCTTCAAAACTTAACCTCATTGTTACTACTAACATTATTTTCAGGTAGCAACTTAACCGTTAAACTTCGAAACTACTCAATGTCTCAAAAGACATTCACTGCAGATTTTGTTAGATCCTTAAGCATATGGAAAATTCGTCTCTGGAACTCTTTCAGTTGCATCTGATGGAGCAGGTCAAGCAAGATGGGATATCTACTCAAACATTAGTTTTTCAAATGGCTCTCGACGCAGCTTCGGAGAATTATTCAATAGAGCACTTTTTGAAATGCACAAAACGGAAATGAGAAATAAATGAAGGTTGTATTCGTTAATCAGTCTGATAAAAGCCAACACGATCGTTAATTGCCTCTTATGAACGACGGTGTGTGGAAGGTGCAAACAAACCTGATGATCATAGATGGCCATCTTGCTGTTAACTGTTCCCGGTGCCAAATATTAAGCATCTACGTTAACAGCAATAGGAGAGAACTATGTCCGGCAGCAGTTCAAAGGAGGTCTAAACCTTCAACTAGATAGACTCTCGTAGAAGTGATACACCTGATTTCTTCAATAACTCAGGTCTACACCATTATTCAAGAAGTATGGTTTAAATAAACGCGCTACATTTGAGGCAAATATCCATATTCAGTATTCATATTACTTGTTCAAAATGTACTGGAGCTATGAGATACATGATTTGCCAGCGCAGTTCACTTTCAATGAAGAACAATATTGAAACATAATTCTAGAATAAGATGATCCATTACCATCTTCAATAGCCCTCTAATGTTTTAGACTCTGCAGCTCAGACTGTCCATGTTCACATAGCCTGCCAGTAAATATGGTAAACACTTTCTACCATATCCCCGAGGTACCCCTGCTTGATAAAATGACCATGGCTGGTCAACGGGTGGATAAAAATTGCGTTCAAAGTTCGAGTTTAGCCCGTTTAAAGAGACGGCCAATATATTATATCGTCTCTTAAACATCCATGCCCACTTTTGTCTTCGATTGGGGTTCAAGTTAATTAATGCGTAAATTTCAATGTATTTCTTCCACAGGTAGTCTTATAACATGTGCGAAAAACAGTACGATCCGTCATTGAGAATGAAATAAACTGACAAGTTGGTGCTAAAGAAAGTCAGCACTTTTTGACATTGTAGCTAAACAACTACTTTATCCTCCACTTGTCAAAAGGGTCACCACAGCCCGCAGGGCTAATCGCTGTCCGTAAGTCTTGACTATCGGACGACCAGTACCTGATTTTGTCTCACCGTCACCGCATTACTTTGCTAAATCAACCCCTTGCGGCTATCTGTGTCTTGGATTTCATTTCCAAGGTTAGTTGCAAATGCACACTTAGCCATGAATCTTCATCACTCAGACCAGTGTACAAAATGCGAGTGACGTGTGGGGAAGTCGAAGAAACTCATCTCAATGACGTTGATCAATGTGAAACACACTACAAAGTGCTCAGAATTCCTGTTGTCACCAAAGCAGAAACTGCGTTGCCAAGACATGACAAGTGTCCAAATATATATTTTGCATCTGTGACCGCATGTGCTTTAATTTTGTCAGACTATGACAACAGTGTGGCAAGAAAAAAGACAGAAAATACATAGTTACATTCTATATTGCTTCGTCAAAATACGGACAATTGCGTCACCCTGAATGACTATAAGTCGCGTTAATGTCAATCTTTAACCGTAACTTGTGTAAATCGCGTACGGAAACAAGAAAAGTCGTGCCAAATGTAACGAATGATTGCGCTTATCGGTTCACGTTTGCTTAGTGACCATACAAGTAAATCAATATTATGGTGTTCTTTTCAAAATCGTGTGCAGTGTGCAATATGAACAGCATTTCGTTTATGTCCTGTGTTCGCGCAGTGACACAATATACGGCGAATATAGCTACTACTTCAGGTATTGTTTGACAAGCGTACGCTGTACTCCTATGTTGCTAAAGCACTGTTGGGACTGTGGTTGTTGCCCAGTACATCCAGATTAACAAAAAATTCGTTCAACGGAGGTTTTAACAAGTGCAAAATACTTTTATTCGTGTAAATTAAGCCGAAATGAGTAAACAGCCACACAACGTTTCGTAATAACTAGAATAAAGAGAGGTTATTAGATCTCCATGTAGCCTTCGATACGATGGAAAAACTCTTAGTCTATGACTTTTTCGATAAATTATTAAACAAGCAAAGGTAATGCCAATCTGTAATGTAAAAAAAAAAAATAAAAAGGAATGCGGTTTTTCACCAACACACTTACAGACACGCGTTAATGTTAACAATTCCACTGCTTATTATCAACAAATAAATTTAGAAATCAAACTGAAATACATGGTTGCATTGCAGAACCGATGCTTTCTCCTATTTTGTGAAAGGTGTTGTGCATTTTAGGGTACTGCAGTGCCCACCACAGACGAAAGAAGCGAAAAAGCAAGGCCCGGGAACTAACGTAAGCTCGAAACTTCCGACATGTTAGCCTAAGGGATCTTAGCAGCTGGAGATACAGTCAATATTCAGTGAAGCTGCAATTCACTGTTTCCGTTCAATGAGCAAAACTGCAAGTGTCTCGCGAGGGTCTTGCGTCTACGGATCACAGCCACGCTGACTGGCTGATAATTAGTGATCACCAGGACAACAGATTGCCGGCTAGTGACCGTGCACAGTCGAGTAACACCGAGCCGATTGCTAAGGTTAAGAAAACGGATAGTGGCTACTGAAGATTTCGGTGAAACCTTTTGCGAGGTGCCCGTCACATGCGATCGCATGTTGTAAACGGTGGTGAAATATCACAGACCGTACCGTACTCAAAGGTGAGGAATACTTTGATAGGTAGGATGTTGGACACAACAGACACGTCAGTTTATCAACGTTGTGGCCGCCTTGAGAAGACTGTCGTAAGATAAGTCCGTTCTGCTACGCAAGTGTGAATTTACCTGGACATGGGGATTTGTTGCATTCCTTCACATCAGCACTGAGACCAGTACAGTAAGATCCACCAAACTGGGGGCTGGGATTCGTGCACTTTCTCGACCGGAATGTCACGCCACCTCCGCAAGTGGAACTACAGGGAGACCAATCGCCGTACGCGCTCCATCTGCCATTGACTACAATATGAATGTTCATTAGAGTCGTCCCCAGTTGTACTGTACATGTTTGCTTGGGCGTAAGCAGCAAGCGGAGTAAACAAGAGCTGGGAACGAAGTAACGCGCATTACCTGACCTATAGTTTGGTGTTTACATTGTAAGTACACGTAATTGTGCAACAATGTTTGGTGACGTGTGATAATGTAATACAAGGGGTGGCATTGTTATATAATGTTCTTTTTTAAATACATGATATAAAAATCAAATTGAAGCGTGCCACTGGTTATTTATTTATTTATTTTTACAGCGCGCTTCATTACTTTCACTGGGTCTCTCAGAGGTTCTCCAATTCCACCGTTTATTGCACGTGTGTATGTTTGGGGCCAAGTTTGGTTATAGCCGGTACTGCTGGATATTCAGCGTTGCATAAATAGCTGACCTTCACATGTTCATGATTAGCGCTTCTGTTATGCTTCATCGCTACTTATAGCGTACAACTCTATGTACTTGTGAAATGTTTGTATTTATTTTTACAGTGAGAAACATTAAACTGTCAGCCGCTGCGGTATTTGTGTAAAGTGTGTGATCCTCCCTGTTTTATGAAGTTCTGACCGGTTTGCTTTCTCTACAGTTAAAGTTATCGTTTCAGTTGTATACTTCGCTGAAAATTTCTCAACCAGGAGTGCATTTAATGAATATTTTTTGCTAATTGGTTGACGTTGGAACGCGTTATAGACTGAGCATTTAATGATTGATAACATATACCTGTTTGCGTGTTGACAGAAATGTTATTGAAGAGCTGGCGATTATTACTTATAGCTGCTATTAAAATGGGCAACTCGTTTGGGATATTCGTTTTTATATTGAAAGAATTACTGTACTCGGCGAATAAACAGAACTAGAATATGCCCCACTCAATGCTAGTCTTAATTGAAGGCTATCAATGAGCTCACTTGGTGCCTTGATCGATTGACCTCCGCCAACACTTCCGCCAGTGCCAACTGCCTCGCAACGGGGTGGCGCATACCCGTAATTACAGTGACAATTCCCTTTGTTATCACATACCTAGAAACAGATTAAGACTGTTAATGGATCGCACATGTACATTCACGACAGGGATTAGTCCTGCTTTGTAGTCCTTGACAAGCTGTTAGTGCAATAACAGATGCGCAATGTCGAGTAAAGGATTGCCAAGAGTGGTATTCAGAAGTTCCTTGAGGATGCGTACGTGAATGAAGTCCAAACATTTGGTCTCTGCTCTGTTCTACCCAGACACAGAAGCATGGGCGGATCCAGGATTTTTAGTTAGGGGGTCTGGGCAAAGTATTAGCAAGGATGTTCCCCGTCAGTCATTCGCACCACCCAATTGCCAAATGGAATCTGCGAGAGTTTTAGGGGGGCCATGGCCCACTTAGCCCCCCTCTAAATCTGCCACTGAGAAGTCCCTCCATTTTCAAAGCGCATCCTTGTTCACTACGTTTCTGAAACGTAATGTATACAGGTATCTCTCCGGCAACTTGAAGTTGTTGAAAATCTGATTATGACATATTTAAACTTCATTTCTGAAATCTAACAAGAGTATTTGGATTCCTGGCTCATTTTTGAACCTGGGCAGTTGGGTATTAGTGATTTTAGGGTAAAAATGCTAACACCGCAATTTTCGGTCATTCTTTAGCATGCCACTTGGGAGCATGAAGCAATGCAAAAAAACATGACTTTGCTGAACTTTTCATCTTTTTGTAACCCCCAGCGAATGTGGTTTCTGTAAGCAAAACTTTTTCATGTGTCTTGAGACAGGGTGAAATATGGGGATTTTCTTGACCTAGACCATAATGGTCTTATGCTTATACTTTTTATGGGAGGTAAACAGATGACATAAGTGTTACAGTTGACGTATTTCGACATACAATCCAGGCCAATAATCCATTAGTTTGTGGATACATGAAGATGTACCTTTAAAAATTCACGGGCCCCTGTGAAAACCGAAAATGCCCGTATGTACACCATATTACAAGTTATTGGTCATTTGAAAGCGCATAGTATTACAATACATTTTCATTTGTCACCAAATTGTTTGGTACTGACAATGATTTATATCGCGCCGATAATAGAAAGTGCCATGTATGCTTATGGAGTTGTCAGCTCCATAGTCGCAACGGCCATTGATGCGAAGGGCTGATAGTTCAATAAGGGGCAAGTTTTCGGCTCACATCTTGGTTGATTTCTTGAGTGGTGACGGATTGGGTGTTGGTATTTTCGATATCAATACGCCAGCCTTGTATGTGGCTAATGTGACAAATGCACTAAAATCTGATACGCCAATTTGGAAAAACGAACTGGCGGTGTGCGTTTTTCTTTTCCGCAAACACAAAAAGTTATGCCTTGATTTGTTTTGCTCAAG
>NMRA01000848.1:82418-121396 GCA_002633005.1 Phoronis australis
CCTGAATGAAGGGTCTACCAGTGTGTTCCAGTGGGACCCAAACCAGCGTCCTTGGTTAAAGAAAATGCATAATTGTCCCACTGTGCCGCAACGCTTCCTCTTCCAAAAAATCACTTTCAGTTTTTAATTCATAATTAGTCTTTGCACATGACAAATGTGTAGGTAATCGAATTAGTTATACCGTAGCAGCCGCGCAAACAGTGTGACACTTGGCAAACTTTTATATGGGATTTCAAAAAAGCCTCATCTATATAAACTAATGAATAAATCCCCATTGAAATGGACCGTTATTTTTCAGCGGAGTCACTATATTTGTGCAATATACTTGTCATTTTTCGAGAACTAAGGTACACTTCAGTGAAATGAAATATAACATGTTTTACTACTAGATGCTTACTCACCGTGAAATGGCTATTCCTAAATCTACGCAATAAATTTCACACAGGACCCCTTATGCACTGTAAACAAGTCAAAAGGCACTTTACAGTGAACATACAGGATAGCCAAAACAATCTCGGTATAGCATACTTCCATATCAAATCGATTTATTTTGCTGTAAAAATTTTAAAATGAAATTTCGTGTAGATTCGAAGATTTTTTCCTATAAGCACCTGGGTGTTAGGTGGAAAATTCTTTAAGTGCCTGTGCTCATGTGTATTATTAGAAGTGGAGAATTTGAAAACACTATTTGGATGAGAGTTCGCATTTTGCCTGTGTTTCAAAAATGTAGATCTGGTGATTTTTTTTCTAGAAATTCATGCACTGCTCAAATGGAATAATGCACACTCAAGCAGTAGATTCACCGAGATCGGTTTAAAAGGTATTTTTACAAGCTTCGTACTACATGTACACTGTATAGGCTTCTTTAAGACACATGCAATTGGCTGTTATCTCAAACTACTACTCCAGACGCGACCGTTATCTTTGCACAATTTTTCCTGTTTTGTACAACCTTTAGTTTTTGCCCAAGTAGTAACCAACAATGATTGTGGGATGTCACGGTCCTGACACCCCGTTGGTGCCTCTCCTTCCTGCTGTAGTAAAATGAGAGAAGATTTAGCCCGTCTTTTTCATCCAGCCTGAATGGAAAAAACGAACGAACGCTATAATGATCATAATCATAAAACCATTGACCGGTCATAGCTCAACTCGTTTGGCAGAACTAACGTGAAGTGGTGATCCCAGAGTTTCAAATATAGACACGTACTTTCACAGCACTCGCAGTGTGACTTGTTCTTGTAGGTGTACTCAACCCTTTAGCCATTTGCCTGTCGTGTTCCGTAGCTTAATTATGGGTGACACAGTGGAAATTTCACATCTCATAATCAATTGCGTTTTCAGCTCCAAGAACGCGTTGGTAGTGCACTCGGAAAGAGACAGAAAAAGACTGGAGACGGACTGGATTTGAAATTACATATCTACATGTACATTATGTGAATATATGTAGGTTGCACTCCATGCAATAGTCATCAGAGTACCTTGAGTCGAAATCAACAAGAGTTTCATTTCTACTTTAGTCAGCATTTAGTTCCTTCTATATATACGTACACATGCACTCATATGTATACACTCACGGACGCGCACACGCGCACGCACACACATGCACACACTCACATACGCGCGAGCGCAGGCACACACGTCCTTCCGGCGCCCACCACCCGCTGTTATGTCTTCAAACCACTTGACTGACCTTCGTGAATTTTGCAAAGCATTTCCTATCGTAGTTGGGGGGCACGAGGGCGATTCGAATACTGCTGTGTTCCCTATTGAAAGCTCTGTGTGTTCACTTTAGCCTCTGTTATATCTACCGAGACCCCTCAATATTTTTTCATAAATGTGGTGAATGCATTTTTATAATGGCGTCAAAACGTTACCATTTACGGACGGATTTTATGTAACCTGGGCCTCCAGTTGCCATTTTTACGCCCTATTATATCTATATGTGTGGTAGTCGTCATACGGTCCGGGAGTCTGTTTGTCTTTTCGAAATCTTAAACAAATTAATAGATATTGAAAAGACATGGTATTCGCCGAGCATGGTCTAGACCAATAACTAACTGTCAGTTCTTTGAAATACAAAAACCACCTGCAAAAGGATCAAGCTCGGACCGTATTTGAAGGTGTAATTGGTCAAAATCAAGTTTTGACGGAAGCAGATTTATTGCATTTTAAATAACTTTTGATTTCAAATGGTGTCGGGAAAACACTGCGGACTAATCCCAGACTTCAGTTTTGTGGTATTTTTAAATGCACAAACATACCCAGATTGTGTTTCCACAGAAAAAACACAGTCGCAATGCCGTGTGATGTGTTTTATAGACACTGAAACCCAATTTGTAGCATCTTTTCTTTAGCAAAGCAAGGTAAAACAGGTCTGTTTCCACATGTATATGAAATACGGTTCTATTACAAACATCTGTCTTCCTGGTAGATCAAATGGCGCTGATGGCAATGAGCACTAATATCACAGTTGTGTGGAGACGGCACCTAATTTGTGACCGTGCGCCATCTTGAAACGGCCGAGTGTCGTCGTCAGGCGCATCTGAAAAAAGTGCAGGTTTATAACCTGTGTCCTTACAGTCTTGATAAACACAGCTCCAGAATGTGCTGGTAAAGTGAGAAACTCTTCAATCAAGGCCACGTGACAGCTCCAGGCGCTTCAAAATTTAACCTCATTATTACTTCTAACATTAATTTTAGGTAGCAACTTAACCGTTACACGTCGAAACTGCTCAATGTCTCAAAAGACATTCACTGCAGATTTTGGTAGATCCTCAAACATATGGAAAATTTGTCTCTGGACCTCTTTCAGTTGCATCTGATGGAGCAGGTCTAAGCATGACGGGATGTCTACTCAAACATTAGTTTTTTAACTGGCTCTCGACGCAGCTTCGCTGTATTATTCAATAGAGCACTTTTTGAAATGCACAAAACGGAAATGAAGAATAAATAAAGGTCGTATTTATTAATCAGTCTGATAAAACCCAACACGATCGTTTATTGACCCTTGGGAACGACGGTGTGTGGAAGGTGCAAACAAACCTGATGCTCATAGATGGCCATCTTGCTGTTAACTGTTCCCGTCGTCAAATATTAAGCATCTACGTTAACAGCAATAGTAGAGAACCATGTCAGGCAGCAGTTCAAAGGAGGTCTAAACCTTCAACCAGACAGACTCTCGTAGAAGTGATACACCTGATTTCTTCAATAACTGAGGTCTACTTCATTATTGAAGAAGTATGATTTTAATAAACGCCCTACATTTGAGGCAAATATCCATATTCAGTATTCATGTTAATTGTTCAAAATGTACTGGAGCCATGAGACATGATTTGCCAGCGCAGTTCACTTTCAATGAAGAACAATATTAAAACATAATTCTAGCATAAGATGATCCATTACCATCTTCAATAGCCCTCTAATGTTTTGGACTCTACAGCCACACAACGTTTTATTAGTAACTAGAATAAAGAGTGGTTAGTAGATCTCCATGTGCCCTTCGATACCATGGCAAAACTCTTAGTCCATGACTTTCTCGATAAATTATCAAACAAGCAGAGGTAATGCCAATCTGTAATGTAAAAAAATTAAAAAGGAATGCGTATTTTCACCAACACACTCACAGACACGCGATAACGTTAACAATTCCACTGCTTACTATAAACAAATAAATTTAGAAATCAAACATAAAACTGAAATAGATGGTTGCATTGCAGAACCGATGCTTTCTCCCGTTTTGTGAAAGGTGTTGTGCATTTTAGGGTACTGCAGTGCCCTCCACAGACGAAAGAAGCGAAAAAGCAAAGCCCGGGAACTAACGTAAGCTCGAAACTTTCCGACATTTTAGCCTAAGCAGCTGGAGATATAGTCAATATTCAGTGAAGCTGCAATTCACTGTTTCCGTTCAATGAGCAAAACTTCTTACTGCAAGTGTCTCGCGAGGGTCTTGCGACTACGGAACACAGCCCTGCTGACTGGCTGATAATTGGTGATCACCAGGTCAACAGATTGTCGGCTAGTGACCGAGCACAGTCGAGTAACACCGAGTCGATTGCAAAGGTTAAGAAAACGGATAGTGGCTACTGAAGACTACGGTGAAACCTTTGTTGAGGTGCCCGTCAAACTCCAATCACATGTTGTAAATGGTGGTGAGATATCACAGACCGTATCGTACTCAAAGCTGATGAATACTTTGATAGGTAGGGTGTTGGACACAACAGACACATCAGTTTATCAACGTTGTGGCCTTGAGAAGACTGTCGTAAGATAATTCCGTTCTGCTACGCAAGTGTGAATTTACCTGGACATGGGGATTTGTTGCATTCCTTCACATCAGCACTGAGACCAGTACAGTAAGATCCACCAAACTGGGGGCTAGGATTCGTGCACTTTCTCGACCGGAATGTCACGCCACCTCCGCAAGTGGAACTACAGGAAGACCAATCGCCGTACGCGCTCCATCTGCCATTGACTACAATATGAATGTTCCCAGTTGTACTGTACATGTTTGCTTGGGCGTAAGCAGCAAGCGGAGTAAACAAGAGCTGGGAACGAAGTAGCGCGCATTACCTGACCTATAGTTTGGTGTTGACATTGTTAAGTACACGTAATTGTGCAACAATGATTGGTGACGTGTGATAATGTAATACAAGGGGTGGCATTGTTATATAATGTTCTTTTTCTAAATACATGATATAAAAATCAAATTGAAGCGTGCCACTGGTTATTTATTTATTTATTTTTTACAGCGCGCTTCATTACTCTCACTGGGTCTCACAGAGGTTCTCCAATTCCACCGTTTATTGCACTTGTGTATGTTTGGGGCCAAGTTTGTTTATAGCCGGTACTGCTGGATATTCAGCGTTGCATAAATAGCTGACCTTCACGTGTTCATGATTAGCGCTTCTGTTATGCTTCGTCGCTACTTATAGCATACAACTCTATGTACTTGTGAAATGTTTGTATTTATTTTTACAGTGAGAAACATTAAACTGTCAGCCGCTGCGGTATTTGTGTAAAGTGTGTGATCCTCCATGTTTTATGAAGTTCTGACCGGTTTGATTTCTCTACAGTTAAAGTTGTCGTTTCAGTTGTATACTTCGCTGAAAATTTCTCAACTAGGAGTGCATTTAATGAATATTTTTTGCTAATTGGTTGACGTTGGAACGCGTTATAGACTGAACATTTAATGATTGATAAAATATACCGGTTTGCGTGTTGACAGAAATGTTATTGAAGAGGTGGCGATTATTAGTTATAGCTGCTATTAAAATGGGTAACTCGTTTGTGATATTCGTTTTTATATTGGAATAATTGCTGTACTCGGCGAATAGACAGAATCTTGGGTGCATTTTGTTTTTTTTTGTAAATGTTCATAATGTACAATAAATATACATACCCAAAGAGCGACATTTTGTCTGTACCAAATTGGCGGTCGCTATGTTTCTCGTGACAGCTCTAACCCAGCCACATTGTATTTCTTCTTTACGAAAGCCAAAATGTAAACTGCATATACCCTAGTGGTTTAAGATCAGGTTTTGCATGCCCACTAAATTTTAACAATAATTTTCCCTGTCGAAAACAAAACGATATTTTGTCATAGCACCAATAGCACAAGACAGACTTGGAGAGCACCGTCAGTGTTTGGGACAGCGTGTCATCATTTGTACTTCAATTTACAAAGTATTTACATCTGCACGGAGTGAACCAGTTAGTAGGAGATGAGCTGTTTGTTAAACTCTCACTAAAATTGTTTGAAATGGTTTCACGAGTTTAAATGCGATTGAGTAGGTCACGCCTGAATGGGCATTATTCTGAGGACGAGGACGCGGGGGCCACTAGAATATGCCACACTCAATGCTAGTCTTAATTGACGGCTATCAATGAGCTCACTTGGTGCCTTGATCGATTGACCTCCGCCAACACTTCCGCCAGTGCCAACTGCCTCGCAACGGGGTGGCGCATACCCGTAATCACAGTGACAATTCCCTTTGTTATCACATACCTAGAAACAGATGAAGACTGTTAATGGATCTCACATGTACATGCACGACAGGGATTAGTCCTGCTTTGTAGTCATAGACAAGCTGTTAGTGCAATAACAGATGCGCAATGTCGAGTAAAGGATTGCCAAGAGTGGTATTGAGAAGTTCCTTGAGGTTGCGTACGTGAATGGAGTCCAAACATTTGGTCTCTGCTCTGTTCTACCCAGACACAGAAGCATGGGCGGATCCAGAATTTTTATTTAGGGGGTCAGACATTCGCACCACCCAATTGCTAAATGGAATCTGGGAGAGCTTTAGGGGAGCCATGGCCTCCTTGGCCCCGCTGTAAATCCCCCACTGAGAAGTCCCTCCATTTTCAAAGCGCATCCTTGTTCACTACGTTTCTGACACGTAATATATACAGGTATCACTCCGGCAACTTGAAGTTGTTGAAAATCTGATCATGACATATTTAATCTTCATTTCTGAAATCTAACAAGAGTATTTGGATTCCTGGCTCCTTTTTGAACCTGGGCAGTTGGGTATTAGTGATTTTAGGGTAAAAATGCTAACACCGCAATTTTCGGTCATTCTTTAGCATGCCATTTGGGAGCATGAAGCAATGCAAAAAAAACATGACTTTGCTGAACTTTTCATCTTTTTGAAACCCCAAGCGAATGTGGTTTCTGTAAGCTATACTTTTTCATGTGTCTTGAGACAGGGTGAAATATGGGGATTTTCTTGACCTAGACCATTCATAATGGTCTTATGATTATACTTTTTATGGGAGGTAAACATGTGACATAAGTGTTACAGTTGACGTATTTCGACATACAATCCAGGCCAATAATCCATTAGTTTGTGGATACATGAAGATGTACCTTTAACTTGAAATTCGTTTCGGTGGGGTGTATATTAAAAATTCACGGGCCCCTGTGAAAACCGAAAATGCGCGTACGTACACCATATTACAAGTTATTGGTCATTTGAAAGCGCAAAGTATTACAATACATTTTCAACTCTCACCAATTTTTTGGTACTGACAATGATTTATATCGCGCCGATAATAGAAAGTGCCATGTATGCTTATGGAGTTGTCAGCTCCATAGTCGCAACGGCCATTGATGCGAAGGGCCGATAGTTCAACAAGGGGCAACTTTTCGGCTCACATCTTGGTTGATTTCTTCAGTGGTGACGGATTGAATGTTGGTATTTTCGATATCAATACGCCAGCCTTGTATGTGGCTAATGTGACAAATGCACTAAAATCTGATACGCCAATTTGGAAAAACGAACTGGCGGTGAGCGTTTTTCTTTTCCGCAAACACAAAAAGTTATGCCTTGATTTGTTTTGCTCAAGTAATTCGTATATTTTCCAAGTTCGGGAAAATCGGCCTTTCAAATCAGTAACTGTTCACACTTTCAGCCCCTGGGATTAACGAGAATTAATTGTTGAAATAGCAACGTAAGTACATGTAACTGAACGATATTCTATATTCTTCTTACTGGTCGAAGGTGCGATGCGACGATATCGCCTCTTCTTACTGTCGACCTAGACTGTTATGACGTCCAAAAATAATCCGAAAACAATATTAATGTTTCGATACTCAATGTTGGACAGAGCATTAAAAAAACTCCAACGAGAACACAACTTCAACGCCATACAGTTACCCCATGTCCGTTGCAATTGCACGGATCAGCAACTGACGCTATGGAACGACATCTATGGTTGACGCACATCTTGCAAGAAGGAGAGTTAGACATGACGAGCTCCACATTGAGAAGTTGGTGCAAACGTGTAGAGTAAAGAATTGTAATTCATCAAAAGATTTGACACAAAGCAAAACATGTGTTTGGCCAAAAAAGAAACGTTCCTCGCTTACATAACACGTTATTTCAGCGCTTCCTCAACTAAGTGATATCAAAATGAGGCATTACTATTGATCGTCCAGCGGGAGTTCATATAAAGCTTCTTATGTAAGGATCTGATTACCAACGAGTCCCACTGAGAATTTTATTTGTTTCTTGAAGGGAAAGGCTGTTTAATCTTTGGTCAAAAAGGTGAACTGGAACAATTGGTCATTACCTTGCCATGACCACAGCTGTTGCCGTTAACAACCATTCCAAAGTCATTATCCGTCTGCGCGTCGTGTGCCCTCACCGAGTGACATCCGACTGATGTCGACTTTGAGTAGCCATTCAACAAAATACCATCAAGTTTGCTGAACATTGACGTACAATGAAGACGGCCACAACGAACGTCACTAAAAAAGACGAAGTACTGAAAGTATCGCTGTTCTTGTCACCAATTCCCGAAAAATGAGTCCAACCTGAAAGTTTGGCCTACATGTAGATACCCTTTCAAAAACATATCGTCGCTTTTGTTCCGCAAGCCATACAGTAACTTGGTTGGAGGTAAATTTATGAACCAAACCCGTGTTGGGGCCCGCGACCACCAAACTTCATTCAAGACTCCATTGGAAAAGTAACCAACCGCATCGGCTGATGTTGAAAAATGGAAACAAGGCATGTGACTCATATTTTTGATTCCAGTCCCGAGTTATGTGTTCTGGTCATACGAGCAGCATACGAGTGCATGCGGCTTTAAACTTACAAAAGCAAATATCTGAGAGTAATTCTGATCGAGCTGTTAAAAATCTTGTTTAAGTGTCAGAAACCATCTTGCATAATTGTTTTTCCTTAAAGCAGACCGACGATCTCTGCCAAGCCACTCCGAGGAAATTTACAATCTAAACATTCGCCATAAGTAAAACCAAGGTAAGACCAATCATCGTGTATAACAGAATTGCAAACAACGAGGTTTAAGGGTGCTTCTAAAGTGACCAATTTTCCGAAAATGCATCATTTTTATATTTTCCAAATTAACATGTATATACAATTTGATAATCTATTGATTTATTACACTGCACATTTCCATTTCCTTCTCTGCTGGCAATACAGAATCATTCGCTAAGATCACACAACAAAAATTGCCTACCAATAACATCGCCCTTCTAACGCATGTTAATCTCAGGTACAAAATGATTTATGAAAAAGGGAAGAATTTTGGCGACTGGACGCCTTGTCATACAACATGCATAGCTTCAAACCACTTTTAATTAACTGAAGTACTTGGTGTGCAATAACAAAACCTGTAGAGGCAGGACATTTTTGCACACAATGGCTGCTTACATCATAGTTCTATCAAAAAATAGAATGCTTTCTCCATATCAACACATATAGCAAGCAATACTTGTTTAACTTTTATTTTGTTCTGAATTATTGACGTGATCGCATAAAGCTGATCTAGACATGATGTGTGTAAATTACATTTTCTGAACTGACACTTGAGGTGCGAATCAGTTCAATTCCCTAGACGAACTACACTGAACATGGCCACATCCTTGGTTTAATATCAAGGAGATGCATAACCAGACTACATAGAACATAATCATGCTCAGTTTAGTCTGGGTATAATTCTCCTTGATATAACACTAATGGCATGATCATGTTCAATGTAGTCTGGTTATGCATTTCCTTGATATTAAACCAAGGATGTGGCCATGTTCAGAATTATATCCAGACTAAACTGAGCATGATTATGTTCTTGGTGTAATATCAAGGAGATATATTACAGAACTACACTGAACATGATCATTTCATAGTTGTATTGTCAAGAGAATTTGCAACCAAATTACACCGGTCCTGATCATTTCATGGGTGTTATTTAAAGGTGACTTATAACCAGACTACATTGAAAACGATCATTTCCTCGGCACAATATTACAGACAATTATAACCAGTGTACATTGAGTACGGTCATTTCAAAGGTGTAACACCAAGGAAATTTATGATCAGATTACACTGAACATGATCATTTCCTTGGTGTAACACCAATAAGATTTATAAGCGGACTCCACTGAATGTGGTCATTCCATAGGTTTCATATCAATGAGAGTAACAACCAGATTACACTGAACACGGTCACTTCATTGGTGTAACATCAATGAGATTCATAAACAGACTACAGTGAATGTGATCATGTCCTGGGTATAATTCGAGATTTAAATACTAAATAACGAGGTTACGCAGGACGTGGTCTTAAATTTGTTTGATATTAAGGATATTGAAAACCAGACAACACTGTTTTACAACGTTGAGAAACTTGCGAACTGAAAGAGACAACACAGTTCTATAGAACGTCCATCGGCATTACTGGCTTATTGAAATATGGAGGAGCCATCCATCCAGGTAGCTTAAAACACGTGCAAAAGTACCCAGGTGAGTAGGCTAGACATTAATTTCAGGTTGTAATGACATTTCGACATCAGTCAACGTTATGTATCACTTACTTGCTATCGCACGGCAGGAACGAGCGACTGTTGAAGTTGTACCCACAATTTCCTCTCGAATCACCGTGTCTGTTGAGGCTAAAACACGTGACGTTCACGCGGGACGCATTTCCACCCAGCAGTGAACACGCGGCAAAGCTTGCTCCACACACACCATTGAAACAGTGGGCCTACAGTGGTAATTTTTCGTGATTATTTGGAAATCATCTCAATCATGCGTCCACACGTGCGGATCGTTTTCGAAATAACGAGTTTCCAAGATAATCAGCCTTTCAGAAAATGTTTTATGGTTGCAGTTACACTAACGTAGACCTTTATACATTATTTTCCTTAGACTTGTAAATCTACTACTGACTCGAGTTGTCGTGTGTTCACATTGGATTTCATGCTGCTACTGAACCCATGCATCATCTAAGTTGTGAGTGACCCGCGATGGTCAGTGTTAGTCCTTCTAGCGAGTCCCCGGTCTCAAAAATGTCAAAAGGTATATCACTAAATAATTCCATCAGGTTAGAATACAAATTGATAGTTCCTTATTTTCACAACCAGAAAAACTTAATACCTTGACAATTTCGTCTCCTATCAGCAACCATCTTCCGAAGTTATTAGACACTAGGTCGCGTGCTGATGAGGCTGTTCCAAATTTGGAACAGCCTTACCGTCACCAAGCCACCGTATCTCTAATAACTTCGGAAGATGGCTGCTGGTAAGTGCAGAAACTGTCACGGTACTATGCTTTTCTGGTTGTGAAAATAAGAAATTATCAAATCAAAAGGTTTAGTTTCCAATTGATCGTGCACGGTCGACAGATTGTGTTACGATATCCTGCTGAACTTTTTTTACTGTCAATACAACGAAAGTACTGCTGTTACACGAGCAGACATTTTGGGACCGACGAGCATCGTGATAGTGAACTGGTACAAATCCTGATATCCAGAGTTCGAGTGGTGGTGAAACTTCCTAATTCTCTCAACATTCGTCATTGATGAAATGGTACAATGACAGCCATATCAAAGGAAAGATCGATGCTGTCAAAGTTGATGTTATCAATCAAAACGTGTGCAGGAAGCGCAAATCATCATGCACGTGCGTTTGAACACAAGGGTACAATAAAAAGGTCGGCTTTCACATGTGACATATATGTTTTTGATCAGTTTCACATTGTGATAGAGGCGGGTTGAGGAACAGACAAAAAAACAAACTAGCAAACACGCATTAAGTTCTTTTATATTTTCGAGCGTAAATTTAACTTTTATTCAGTCACCACGTTTTTATTAGTTTGTCTTATTTCCTATTTGGCGCATACTAAGAATACAAACATTTTAAAATTTGATGGTTGCACATGAGAAACTATAGTACATTTTAAATTCTCGGAGGCTCAGTTTTCTAGGAGACTGCCTTGGTTGTTGACTGATTCATCAAAGAGAAGAATTAGGCCGCATGTCGAAAAGTACGTGACATGTCATGACATGGGCGGCGCACCATATGGGGCTAGGGCCTATGCCCACCACCCCGCACACTACGCCACTCATGCATGTTCCCATGCTTGCCTTCATACTTTTTCATATAGTGACTCTTTACATTAATCAAATAGAGAGCGCGAAAAAGAGACATTTTTCACGGCAAGAGTAAACTACAACAATTGCAAACAGTGAAAGTAATTCAACACAAAATGAATTAAAACTGCATCCTAGAAATTAATCATTCCCGATACGCTATGCGCCATAATAAATATACCTCATTTTGACATGAATGAATGGTTCCATCATGCGCCCGCTGCTTACCTCGCCTTGCACGCAAACTGAGCCGTCCTGCTTATGTAGGTTTTCAGGGCATGATGGTGCTGAACCGCTGCAGTACTCAGGGAGGTCGCATAGCGAGGCAGTTCTTCTACACAAAGTGCCCCGTACTGCGTGCTGACAAATGAAAGCAAACCGTGTAACTGCAGGGACGAACAGCGTGTAGGTTAAGTGCACGTGAGCAACACAAAGAAAGGTGACTTTTTATGGATAGCAAAATCGAACCGCGACATCCAAATTATGGACTTCTGGTATACACTGCACGAGTCCTAAATACCATGTTCCAGAATGAGTAACGCGGACGTTCGTGTGGACTTGTGATATTCATGTAAGAGTCCTGAACATTATGATCCAGAAAGAGTCGCGCACCTGATCGTATGCACAGTAAGCGGAAGCTGGCTTTTGAAAATTGCTAGACTTTCCTGCTTACTGGACTGTTGAATCCTTGAAAATACCACGTACACTGTAGGTCTGGGGGCAATTTCGCGTCACTTGGCTGCCGCAAAAAAGTAAAACAGCAAGAGCGTAGGGAAATGTTGAGTTTATTAATTAACCCCGATAATTAAAATTATATGGCGGAAACAAGATTTAAATGTGTGCAGTTTTTATGTGTTTGGAGGGGGGGTCTCAGATCCAATTTCAAGTGTCAACTTCGGAACACGGCTCAATCGTAACGAAACTATGACTAAGTAGAGGCTCTCCCGCGATATCCCAGGCGACCGGCTGTGGCGCTGCGAACTACGACTCCGTTTCCGTCGTCTGCTTCACTGTGCAATGAAAAAAATACTTCATTTTTTGAAGAAAGTGGAATCTGAATGACGATGAAAAAATAGAAGCTGCTGGTAAGATGTGAGTTTTAATCGAAGCCTTAGTGAATCACTCAGAAACTCATAACTCTCTTTGTCAAACCTTAACTGAAGACGATTTCTAAAGCAACCGCGTCATTAATGCCAACACAAAAACCGGATTTAGTCTTCTGGGCAATTGAAGACTATTTTAAATACAACAAGTTTGTTACAAACTGATTGCAGAAATATCAAAAGTGTAATAAGAATTACAGAAACAAGTAGGTTTCGCGCGCGAACGCTGTGGACCATAAACAAGTATTTCCCTTAGTATCGAATTACAAGTGAAATCGTGGTGGTGAAGTGGTAAAGCACGTGCGCTGTCTAAAACCAGGTCGTGAGTTCGAGTCTGTGGTAATTGCAGTTTTTCAAGTTTGAGCGTTCTCCGTGTTTTTTTTTTTTTGTTTCTTTGCCTTTTTCTGGGATAATACTTCAGGAATCAAGGAAAATGCTTGGATTTTTGCAGGAAAAAACAGAAAACTTTTCCTGAGCGGGAGGGAGGTTTGCCCCCTTCCCAACCACCCCTCTCCCGACCTCCCCCCATTCGGTGCTGTGCGCATCTACAGTCGTGTTTTGCGCAAATGTTTACAGACAAAATGTCCCCCGCCCACTAGTGTTATCATAGATCTGCCACTGAGAAGCATGCAGATTTCCAAAACTACGACACGCTGTTGAAAGTTAGAGGTGTTGCTAAGCTGAGCTGGGTATAGTCATCATGGTAACCAGGCATTTTCACGATCAAGATCACCAGTGCTCAGACAGTTTCATTAGCGAAACTAAACAGTCCATAAAAATTCGTATGTCACATTGTCGTCGTCCTAATTACGGGGACACTTATGATTCGGCTTTTTGGCCACCTGTGCGCCACTGAACATGATTTCAATACTGATGATGACACTAACCTACACTGTGAGGAAGACTGGTTCAGAAGGGGTGCGAAGGAAGCTCTCCATGAGCGCATTGATTGTCCTACTTTAAATAAATGAGGCGGTTTAAGATTCGATTTGTGACACGTATGGTATGGTGTTCTGACGTCAATGCCGCGAAGTCTGGTCAAAACGCTACCACTTGGCCAGAATAAGGATAACGTCACAAGCCAAGCCGAAGTCCGTGAGATGCGCACGCAACGTCGCTGATTTTTGTAAGTTTTTGTTCCAGTATTAGACTCAAAATTTATCTCTTTATTTATAGAACTTACCTGCTGCCTAATGTGCTGGACGGGAATTTTTAACTAACCGGTTATCTTAGCATAGAGTTTAAAATAGCTTGAGATGTGTTGCAGCAACTCAACCGGCAACAATGAACAATGTTCTTTCGGGAAGATGAATTCTTAAAAGTTATTAAACTTTCATGATGGGGGTTGAGATGATAAAACAAATAAACCAGACAACCCTGCATGAACCACTCATCAAAAGTTGGTCGTAGCACACATTCAGTTCAGACGTAACCACCTGACACGTTCTAAGATCACAACATCCCCCCTTCGCACACTGCACTCCTTCCGCCAAGGTGCACGTCGAAGGATTACAACATCTGTTGGTACATTGCCACGGCGGGCCGCAGTCACAAACTTCGCCGGTGTCTAGTGTTCCATCACCACACGTTGCAGGAACCTACGAAAGAAAATCCATCATACGAATTAGGCCACGTGGGTTTAAGCAGGCATCGTCTAATCTATAACGACTGAGTTACAGGGGTACGTTCATGTTGTGAAAAGCTGCTTCCAACAAGTTCAATCAGTGAATTTTAACTCACCCCGTCTCCAAGGCCTTGATATCCGGAAACAGTCAGGGTGGCTGCTGGTACACAGCGGTGACTTATGCAAATCTAACAAGACAGATACTTACATAAGGTATTATCACGACCGCATAAATGGAGTCAAGTGAATTTAAGATGTGGGAGAATATTGAAGAAGAATATTTCGAAGACATCCATCAGCGATAAGCTAAAAATAAGAGCTACACGTAGGTCTGAAAGTTTTCAATGGCTTTTTCGCAGACGATCGAAACCGTAAGCGCTTTCGACGGGAAGGCAATCAACCCCCGGCTTTACGCCATTTTGATTAAAAATGGAAATTTACATGTGTTATTCTTTGATAATTAATTAAACTGTACAACGCAAAAACGCGTGTCACAGTTAACAAATTAGTAATTTAGTCTATGTTGCTAGGAGAGTTAATAAAAGTGTCATGTGAACTCACTAGAGTTCTCTGAGAAGGTTAGAATCAGCAGTAGACAGAGTCTGATCAATACCACTCTATTAATAAACCCGATGTGTAGGCCCACGGTAAGTACTGCGACATTCAATTGCCGCAGGCTAGCTTATAATGGCCATCGCACATAAAAATTTTTGGATTATGTTTTGACAATATGACTATGGCATATACAAAAAATCTGGAGAGCAAAGGTTACTTCCTCTCTCTGTTCAATTTACACGTGGGACACGAATGCAAATATTTGACTTCTCGCTGGAATTTAAGGACAAACTAACCTTTGACAAGCAAACTGTAAAATTTCGTCTCAATACATCCACAAGTAGATTATGAACAGAACTCAGCCACGCACACATTTGTTTGATTCTTTCTACCCACTGCATCCAAAGTGTAAATTTTACAGGGGTTACATCCACACTTTGTAGTTTACCACATTTTGCCATCCTATTTCCCTTGAGAACAAGAATGTTGAAGACAAAGAAAGCGTACCTTTCCTCTCGAGCAAACACTTCCGTCAGGAACCATAAATATGTCTCGAGCTCCCCCTGGGATGTGAAGCGCTTTGCATTGATGTCTTGTGTAGTCGAACTGTATCTTTCTAGCACCACTCAGCATAGACAAAGGGTCGAACGATCCCTCGTTAGTGCAAAAGAGCAGTCCACACATCCGGTCTCTAAAATATCACATTGTAAAATGTCCCATTTTGCATATAGTAGGAGGTCCGAAATATCTTTACAACAAAGTGTTCCCTCTGCATTTGATTTGTTTGGTCAACTTTTTGTTGTCTGAACATTGTGTATTTAGCATCCGCGTATGCCGGTTTAAACAAAAAACGTTTATTTCCTGGTCTTGCAGATCGAACGATGGTTGTATCCAACTCATGTTGATTCTAACAATCGCCAAAGGGAAATACGAACCGTAATTTTCGGTAAATAGCATTCAATCCACATTAGTTCACAAAGAGCCGTCATAATAACTTAGATGGCGGGAATGGTTTGGTTCGCGGACGTGACATCCGGGGAAGTTCGAACAATTGCCTAAGATAACCAGAAAATCGTATTTTAATCAAACCGACTCAGATAACGATTGCATGTGCCATTTAAGCGTCATTAATGTTGGGATGATGGCTGATGATATATGATGCAAATGTCGTACAACGGGTCAGCGAAACTGGTAGTAAATGGTGGTGACCCGCAAATTAGGGAGCAACTGATCACCTCACCGCTACAAGCCTATTGCCATGTTTAGTTTGACGTCATTTTGAAGTTTTGGATCCAGTCAAATGAAATGTCAAAATTTAATACAAAATTAATAATTATAATATTACCCTAATCGTTCTCAACTCCTCGGGACCACATGATGGGTGGAACTGCTGTCGCAGCACACCAACTAATCCAAACACTTACTTTTGTAAAAAAATTTAAGTGATAAAATGCCACTGTTGTTACCTGAATCTCAAAAAGCCAAGAACAGCAACATTTTTGGAAATGTTCTTATTTGTGGGTCCAGATCGTGTCATGGGCCTATCAGTGGCAGATACGTCATTGCTTAACAAACGAATAACAATGCTTCCAATATTATCACGTGACTTACACGTGTTCACATTTATAGTGCTTCCCGTTGTTGTCGACTCCACAATTGCCTCGAATGGATCCTTCCCTGTTCATTCGGTAACACGGTCGTTGGGCAGCTCTGGCTGACGGTCCAAACAGCTCACGACACCGCTGTGTGTGGCTTACGCACTTGTTTTTGTAGCAGTACGACTGTAAGGCAAAAACTGGTATTGCAGCTACTTTACGCAAAACGCACTACTCGATACTAAACCCGACTGTGACTATTTAACAGGTGTCAACAATAATCTTCCCATCGGGAAAAGTTTGGAGTAAATTTTTTAAATTATTTGAAAAGTCTACTAAATGGACAAGGAGAAGATAAGTTACATGGCGACTTCTGGCTTAAATCATTCACCAACTACCATAAAATTATTTCTGTTCGCATACAATGTAATTAACAAAGATTTCACAGGGCTTTTGGACAGCTTAGACATAGATGTGACTAAAATCTGAGAGAGTTGGCCGAGTTGACGTATTTTAACACCGGCGGATCGGTAGTACTAGAATTTTGCAACACGGGAACCCTGCCACAATTTCCTAGCGAAATACGTCTGGCCCCTAACCATTGGTGTTTTTGGCACGGCCGTAGCCACATTCCACCTTTTATAAATTTTTTTCTCCTATACACGTATGTGATCATAATCATGGGTATTTAGTGGATGTAACTACTCAAGCCACCATGTTGTGCAAAAGTGCACGTTTAATCTTCTCTTAACCAATGCACACTTTTCTGTATCTGTCGATGAAGAATCAGTGTGTTAATTAAGTGATTATTTGAGAACGATATGCCGTTATAACAGGCCTAGAATACTGGTTTAGTCACTTTTGTTCAACATTATCAAATAATTAGTGGTTCGAGTGGGACATTGTCACAAATTTAGCCATTAGCAGAAAAGGCATACAGTGGTATTAAAGCACTAATTATATCCCATGCTTACCATCTCTGAACCAACACGGCAAACGGCTCGATCACGCTTGCGCCTGTCATTTGGACAGTTTTTGGAATTCCCTCTGCAGTATTCAGCAAGATCGCATGTGTCGGTCTTGTCCCTGCACACTTCCGTCGATGGTTTGAACTTGAACACAAATATTAGATAGACATTTCCGTTGAAGCGGCTATAAATCTGTGTTCCATACGAGAAGGGACAATTTGATTGAGACCACTTAACGTTGCAAAGTTGGTCCCAACTTGTTTCTTACTCAGATAACAAAAAATCATTGGCTTTAAAAAGAAATGACTGTGTCTAAATCCCAAACACCTTGCACGGATTAAAAGTGATACATGTACGTCAACAGCCTGGTGCAAAATAATGACGAACTGCTAATTTCTTTGAAGTCCTCAAATCTATTTAAAACTGTCAAAGGAGCAATTTGACAGAAACTTATTAAGGATAAGTGGTTTAAATCAAATGAGATAGAAAGTTGGTGAAGCCAAATCAAAAAATATGGTGATGAAAACAGTCGTTTTTATCAACTGGTCACGCGTAGATTTTTTTCTTTTCCGGAAATACATGGCCGAAGATGTTTCCTTATATTTCTGTTCACAAAGCATGGGATAGTGCTGGATTCACACGACCATCAATTTAAAACGTTTCAGATAAGACTCTTTATCTTGAAATACGCTGTGTTGGCTCACTCCAAGCATATACCTGAGAAACGTTCCAACGCAGTTCAGCAGTAATTGCCGACAGGCGTGAGGAATGTAATGAACCACGTGACCTACACGATGCAACGTCATTCGGCACGTTGTTGCTGTCTTATGCCAATAAAGAAACAGTATTATGCTTGCAGGTGATGTCCTGAAACGCTCGCACCCACCCTGCAGTGTATGATTTGGATATAAAAACGGCCACACTATAAGTCTTGTTTTACAAAAAATTCCACTGCGTAATGGAGTGATTAGAAATAAGGCTACTTTAAGACGTCTAGAGTGAACCACCTTTACTAATAAGGTCAAAGCTCTGGGGCTAGAAATCGTTAGCACCAATAGTCATCTCCACTCTGTAAGAAATATAGAACTAGGATTGGAGACCTGGCTTTTACTGGGGACCAGCGTATGTTAGAAAACAACACCCGATGTGCTATCACTTAGCGTGACAGCCGGGACGTCTGGTATAGCTTTGGTTGTTAGCTTGACGTTAACCTCCTCCCCTTCTTTACAGTTATAACAGTGTATTTGGCAGCTACATAGTTGAAGATCGGTTATCACATTTAAATACCGGTGTCCAATGATTTACCAGACAAAGGTTGAGATCACAGCAAGGTCCATCGGCACATTGGGACCCGCGATTCAAAGTACACGTCCACGGGATACAGCAGTGGTGGTTACACTGGGAAGGTAACCCGCAGTCGCATTGTTCACCAGGTTCCACTATACCGTTCATGCATGTACTAAGTGCTGCCTGAGAAGACAATTTTTAACAATAAACTTTAGGTATTCTGAACTAAACCAAGCAAGACGATGACTAATTTAGATTAGTTCATTCAGATCTCGTGTTCAGCCTAAAGAAGAAATTAGATACTTCGGAGTTTTGTCTCGTCGATTTTAAAACTCAAGGTTATAATGTCATTGAAAACCCCTTTCCAAGCGTCATATCAAACTATGATGTGTTGCCAAACAAATGCAGAGAGACTACAAGATAACGTTACTACGGGCTAAGATATCCCCCAGAGATGGGTGCACGTGACCACGCTGTGAGTCAGGGTCCTGTCACGTCGACGTACTCACGATGTTTAAAACGGGAAATTGAGTAGGAATTGATTATGTATTTTGCAGCCCGAATATAAAAGTGTGAACTGTGTTGTATTAGAGGCGCATATTTGGCTTAAAGTGCCTGCTTTCTTAGGAAAGGAACGAAAGTTCTAATCATACAGTTATTTGGGAGTGATATAGTCCGTCCTTATGGAGGTCTTAGGGGAGTTGTTGAATTGATGAAGGCATCAGGCGTTAAGTATCCGTGTCCTCTGCGAAGCTTGAAACACAATAGCAAGACAGCTTTTACAGTGACTACACCTCTATTCCGGCCGTCGACTACCCGCCTCTGTAGGGCCTTGTGCGTGTCTTTCGTCAGTTAAAATTTATATTTCACTTATTCGCTTACCGCATTTCTTGGAATTATGGATTGGCAAGTCGCGTTAACACACACCTATGGGAACAAATGTGATGGATTATGAAGCAGAAAGTCATCACAAATGTTAATCCTTTGTATAGGACTAGGGGGGTACACAACAATTCATAAACACACACACACGAATACAAAATGCAAAAAAATCCATTCGTATTAACGAAACTTTTGGCTAGGGAAGTATTTTGATTAAGAACTTAACAGACGAGACTACAACTGAAGTTTCTTTTTAGCTGGGCAGATAGTAGAAAAATCATGTATTTGATGATGCAAGCACCAAAATTGGCACGACAACCTAAAAATCCAAAATGGCGGCCATTTTTCAAAATGACCGCCATTTGGCGCTTGCGGGTAATGCTTTTCCTCATGAATCTGTCTCTGCCCAACCGATTTTCATGAACTTGTTGTCAAATCGTATGTTTTTTGGATATGCTGAATTCATTTTTGATATTTTAAGAAGCAATTTAACACCATGTGGGCAACTACTAACAAAATAAACAAGAAAATACAACATCAAAATGCATTTCGAGAAACGGAACTGTGCTCTCGCACATCAAATATAAAATAAATGGACGGAATCATCAATTGCAAACTTAGTCGAACATGAACATCACAGTAATTCTAAATTAATAACACACAATTATATATTGTTCAGAATCTATTGTCTATTATTCATTCCTTTGATGAATTCGTTCACGACGTTACTGGTCACATATACAAAAGGAAGTCCTGCTCGGAAACATTTGTACCTCCAGGTGCAACCTTTCTTACAGCAGCATTTGGTCAATTCCTGGCAGCAGGCAGCTATTGGTGGAAGGGTTGTTCACTGTACATGTATTTTCCATGACTCTTCACCTTGAATCTAACCCCAGTCAGCAGGAGTGCTGGTTATGCTATTATGAGTCACCATGGACAATCTGGTGCTTGTATCATAATTTGCACGATTCTGGTGCATTTTGCACTTATCTTCCCAGCGATTTGAAAGAATTTTGTTTTCAAAGTTAAGTCAACTGCGCTACGAGTAAAGAATTGTGCTTAAGATTTTGTGCCCGATGTTCGATAAATTGCACGAGTAGCATTCTCCGTTAAAAACAATCATAGCTACTCAAAATGAACCTACCTTCCCAATTCCACAAATACTGCCGTCTTCAGTCATGCCTAAGTCGGGATTGGCACTAAATGTGATAGCTCGGCATCCTCCGTGGTTCACCATGAAGTGCGGGTAGACAGAAAAGCGGTAAGCATCGCCGCCGCTACACTGTAGCAAACCACACATCAAGTCTCTGTGAAGCGAAATGTCACTTGTAACTTAACCGTATAGTCTAAATGTCCTTACGGTCGAATGGAATGCGTTGGCGTGACCACTGTTCCTTTACGTTACCTAGTTAGTTTGGTATAGGTGGCGTTGCTATCTGGTACCGCATGTGGGTTCTATAATTGCACGACACTGAACGGTCATGGCGTAAGCCACCTGCGTCTTGTTTTGTCATGGCAGCAAAACCAAAGGCTACGGCATGACCTCAAAGTAAAAGTCACCACCCTTTGGCCTTAATAGGAATATCTGGGAATACGACCCACGACCCCCTCGACCCACGGCCTACAACCCCTTCGACCCAGCTTACACAAGCTTGACCAGAACATGAACATAGAACAAACACTGACTTGCAGGACCGACGAGTTGGGCCGTGAGCTCGGTTACTTTTCCCTATTTTTTGCAATTAAGAGAATAGAATTAGCAATTTGAAAGACAAAAAACAGCAAACAACAGCGCGACGAAATCAAATGAAAGATCTATCAACTCTACAAATGTCGTTCCCGGCAAAGTGCAATCGTTTCATCTGCTTTTTGGTGGGTGTCAGGTTCAATCTTGTTGCGAGAGTGCGAGGAAGCGATGAATATGTAATTTCTTCATTAAATACAGTTTGAAAAATAAGACAAATTGGCCTACAGCCATTTTTGGTTTAAGACACAAAAAATAAAACTTGGCGTCACATTAAGGAAACGGTACATACATTTGTAAGCATTGCTGGAAAGTTTCACTGTTGCTGTCATAACCACAATGGCCGGCCTGGTTGCCAACAGAGTTATTCTTGTAGCAGTCAACACTTGCTACATGGGCTGACGATCCCCAGAGAAGTCTGCATTTGGTGTTGCGACTCACGCATTTTCCTTCGTAGCAGTAAGACTACAAGGCATAGAGGAACGTTCTTGACATTAGTTGCTCAAGCGATTACTAATTCGGAATGGAAGTAGGGGCGTTATACTTTCACCACTGACCGGCAGCAATGAGAAAACGAGCTCACGGGAATCTGTGGTCCTTTTGAAAAATGCTCTATTGTCTACTAGGATAGCCAGGATTTGAATCCAGGTTTTCAAATTGGGACCCAGATGCCAAAACACCGAGCTACAGTGCCCATTCTTACCATTGCGATATATTCAATTGATTTTACATTTAAATTCAAACATTAATTTAAGAAGCAGTCCATATAAAAACAGTAGATTTTCAGTCTATACGTCAAAATTCAAAACAACTCCATTTTATGTACATGGATAGGTATCCTAACAAAAATCTAAATGTCACATTTTGTGCACTAGATGACCTCTTATTTCGCCGCTTGGGCACTAGACCGCAATTGGTCATACAGTGTATTAGCCGCTTCCAAACTTGTGTGTTTTCAGCCACAAAAAAGTTATTTACAAAATAGATTGAAAGTTGTACTTTGGTGGCTGGAATAACCAATGTATAGTGCAAATAATTATTTGGCATTTAACCAAATTTGACGGCGTTGTGCTAAACAGGGGAGATAATCCACAGACCACCTTCCCTAGCTAATTTTAGTGGCTGTTTTTGTAACCCACTTATTGCCATATTGCACCTTGTAGCTTTATTTAACTTTTTGAACTTACAGCTAAAGAATAAATCTTGATGAGCGACAAAAAAAATTCTTGCCTCAACTTTATATTTTTATCTCCGTAGTTAACAGAGAAATTGAACGAGGTTTTGAACAAGAAATCTGCTTTAAATTGTTATAAAAGTAAATTCCAAGGTATTTCAAATGAAAACAAGTTGTTTTCTGAATGTATTACCCGAACAGTATCAAAACTGAACCCAGTGATCTGTGTCCAGTGAGTCAGTTGACACTAGGTTTGATGATATATAAAAAACTTGTACATGCAACCCCCTTGTTTTCTTCCATTATCATTTATTTGACAATTGTAGGTCCATTAAATGGAAATAAATCTTTTCAAGATTAAATTGGTAAGAATTGCTTTTTGAAAAAACTGATTTTGAGGCTATTATGTTCTTAAGGACAAAATGAAGAACAAATGCCAATTGTAGTGGTCAAGAGAGTTTTCATCGACAGGTAAAATTGTGACTGAGCAGGATCCATCGTGGGGTCATATCCTGTGCGATGTTCGCCGAAAAGAATTCGGTCCTGGTTGGTAGCTGTGTAACACCCCAGATAACATATGTCTGGTGTCCCCCATGGACGACACTTGTTTAGCAGTCCCCCCTCCCCCTTCGGCAGGCGCCCAGCGGCAACTGACCCCCCTTGCTACGGCACAGAGTCAGTCACTCCGTACGTTTGTTATGAAGTCCAGACCGTTGAGTTGAACTGTGTTTACCTAATGTTTGTCATGAATTGAGTCATTAATAAAATTTTCTTGCATGAATTGTTTTCTCTTGACATTGAATGTATGCCTTTTCACACAGTTAATAATCGCACGGTCAGAAATATTTAACGCTGGGGTGGTCGGCGACAGATGTGGAGATTAAATTTTGTAGCAACATGCCGGGACATTAGAATATGAACGCAAAATTACAATGAGTTCAGTTTTTGAAAAGGTGCAATATGGCTGCTACAGAGTGCCAAAGTTGGCCGAAAATGGTTTCAGTGAAAACCTGCAAAATGGCTGTTTTTGCCACACAAAATTAAAGCATACAAATTTGAAAGATGTTCCATTAAATTATTCAATCATAGTTCTTTAAACCGTATCACTAATTTCAGCTAGCTATACATGCTAGTAGAATGCATTCAAATATGTCTACTTCGGCGCCCAATTTTGTCACAAAATAGAAGTGCGTGCCTTAAAAGAGAAATAATGGATGAAAGCTTTTATAAAGTGAAAATTTTCCTACATCTCACTAAACCAAAATCATGAACTAAGTCTCAAAAATCTGAGACTTTGGGTATAGACTCTACCAGTTGTTTTTTATATGAAACACAGATAGAGTTCGAGTTGGGAAATAAAATGTTGCATCTCGACAACTTGAATGTCACACATTGTCAAAACCTTTTACAAAACAATTTAAGTCCACTGGTTTTACAAAAGAACTAGGGATTACGAGACGAGAAAGATTCAAATGCGCTGAATCCTAGATGTTTTGGGCAGGCGTACAGAACGGACACAGTCTACCACGCCAGTCCTTAAATCAGAATTCAAAGACGCATTTCCAGAAAGAGCTGTACATACCCTTTCTCCGTCTATTGTGCACGAATCTCCATACGTAAAGTGGTCGGCGGGACACTGGCTCGATACGCCGTCACACGTTTCTTCAACGTCACAGGTGCCGCGTGATTCCCTGCAGACGGTCCGAGCCGGGAGGACCTAGAAACATTCAAAGGGTCAGGTAAGCATTTCCATCTTTGTTGACATAATCACCCGATCTATATTATAACAGTTCTTTATGGAATACATATGTACATTGGAATGAGGCACCATTTTAGACACAGAAGCTGGACGGAAATGAAAACCTTGAGGAATGGTTAAAGTTCCTAATCTTCAGAGATTAGCCATCATCTGGACAGAAACTGTGTCACAGTTATCTTATTTGATTAGACAACTTCAAAAACACCAAAAATACCTGGCACGTCTCGGTATTACAACATCCTCCTGCGACGCATTGCGAGCCAGTCTTTAGTCGACAAGTTATGGTGCAACAACGACTCGTGTAGAGACAAGGGATACCACAATCGCATTCTTCCCCACGGTCAACGCGGCCGTTTCCACAGTCTTGACAGAAGCAATGTAAAGGGTTAATATGGCCAACGGTACATGTATGTAACGGAGAATAATAACAAATTGCAATGGTTAAAAGGGTGCTCGCTACAGAACTGGGTACAATCCTTCCCAAAACCCACCCTGAGTCGCCAACACTAAGCACACATATATGACGTGTTCTGTCCAATAACATCTAAGCTGCTGAGTTTTTCCCAAATTAACCGATCAAGTTTGGCAGGTGACAAAGTGGAATTCCAAATATCGTTGGGCTTAGCCGGCCGAACATAGGTGCCATCTTGTCTTTATCTGATGAAAGTTGTAAAGATAACTCAAGGAAGACGTGTACACCAAAACAACAAAAACTGTCTCTTCAGATTCCATTGAACATTAAAGAGAGTTGCTAAAACACAGCCTTTAGTTCCTTATAGATTTATCGTGTGGTTTCAGAAAGATGACGCCAACGCCAAACACAATGGCATTGTATATTGTGTTCGATCTCGTTTAACTGCGACCCCCAGATGTCACCAAATTACGGTGATAGCAACTTCAGATTAATTTTGCGTTTGTGAATTGGTGTGGTGACGTGTTTTCTTCTGACAGCAATTTCGACGTGTTTGTGTCTCTTTAACACTATGAATGTTAAATGTACTTGTAAGTATAGGTCCAGTACTTAAGCACACAACACAAGAGGTTAAATGAACTGTACTTTACTTAGATAAATTATTTTGGTTGCAATTCAGAAAACGGTAGATGCAACGAGAGAATAAAACAGTTCACGACATCATATGATTTTCTGGTTATTACAGGCAAAGTGAAGTCAGAGCGAGCATCAGAACATCAAAGTCATCCAAACCATTCCTTCAGAATAAGAAACAGTTTTGCAAACCTCACCAGGGATGCGGCCGTCAAAAATTCTTCATGACAGTGCCATAAGGACTATATAAAATATACACGTGTCAGCCATCTTCCTCATGCAAAAGAAACGTATCCATTAGATTCCTCAGTGATACTTCTAAGAGATTGATAAGGAACTAGGCAGAAGCAAAATAAATCAACATTTCGTTTAACACGTCAGCTTTGTCTGGAAGAGTCGAGGTATGTCGTCACTTCAACAGGAGCATAGTAGATTCCTCAAACTTCCTCGTAGAGCTGGAAGTACTGGGTCCTGGTTGGACGCCGGACACACACTAAAGTCTGACGTTGGCAGAGACGACGACAATTATTCTGAAGATCATGGTTTCTGAAATCAGACTTGTAGAATTAGTTTCTTAGGCCCGTTTTGACATGTCTGCTATCATAGACCATGCTCTTGAGAACAATCATATAATTGACTGGGAGAAGAGAAGTCATTTTACATGTAGATAATGACAGCAACAAGGTTTTCTGGTGGATAAAAGAGTTTATATCAAGAACACCACGGAGGTGGCTCAACTTCATTCTCGTGACATCATTCTTTACATACTTGTCCCATTCAGTTTGAGAAAGACCACAATACCCGACGGTAAACTAACATCTCAGCGTTATCAATCTCCAGTCGGATGAAATTGTTTAGGTGAAAATGACACTTACTAGAGGAAGGTGCTGGTGCCCCGCTGTGCACGCTTCCACCGGCTCCTGACGAGCTACATGTCGGCGGTGCGTAACCAGAGTCGCAATAGCAGTCTCCTGCGTTGTCACAAACCTGAGAATGGTATAAATAAGAGCAGCAACTACAGCAGTTCCAACACTGATAGAATCTTGTTCATGGGAGACTAGCATAAAGTCACCATGGCCGAGGGAATTAGATAATTTGAACACATTTTGTAATGCGTGAGGCAAGTACGAAGCGAAAACGCTTTTTATGGTTCCGTAAGAAATGTGTATGGAACAGAGAAGCATTTGAATTTATCATGTGTAGTATAACCAATCGTTGACGAATGACATGAGAGTCTCTTCACCACTTGTACACGTGTGAAAAAAAATCGGACAGTGGAATTAGTGCTTGTAACAGTTTCAATTAAGCCGGAGTCTTGCTAGATCACACAACATTTGGAGCGAAAAATCACGTCAGCAATTGCTTAGTAAGCAACTGAAGATACAATTCAAACAAAATTGTCGCCATCGAGAACACTTGGACAACTACTCGGTGTAATGAGCCGTGATAAAAATGTTGTCTGAACTCATAGCCCTCGCAGTTTCAATCTCGCGACTGAAACTGATTTCGACCCGCTGACACATACTGTCGCAGTTGGCATATATTGTCGCAAAGGCAAAAACATGTATCAGGTGCAACAATTTTTGCCGTCGACAATGACACATAAAGTAACACTTAAATCACACTGGACATCGTCAAAATTCAATAAGGTTTGGTGCATAAGAGTGCAACTAAAATCCGCGTCTTTTCGACAAGAATCTGTTTTAGAATTCTTTCAATTCGGGGCAAACGGGACAAAATATCATATTAAACTCTGAAGAAGATCAACAAAAACGTAGTTTTGTTGCAAAAGTTGAAACGAGGTCAAAGTTAGGATTTTACGACCCGATCAAACAGACGCACTTACACCTCGGGAAGAACAATGGCAGGTGTCTGGTCTGGAAATGTCCCGGCATCTCTGATGGACACACATCTGCGGAACAAAAGTCATTACAACATATCAAAAGAGCGTCTCAACAATACTTCACAGCGAATTTTCAGTCAGACCCTTATTTGTTGTAAACAAACATATACCTTTTGTTAGAAACGATAACAACTTATTTGGGTCGCTCGCAGTAAACACAATTGTGTCAGCGTGTTCTTTGCTCAGATTAGAAATGATTTCTGGGTTCGAGAAGAACTGACAATCTACTATTACTTGAGGTTTTGCTATGTTTAAAGGGCCATGTTGTCGTGGTTTAACTGTCATGATTCAATTTGTTTTAGGACCGAGCTCATCCCGAATTTTGGCCGAACGAGTCGGCAACACAGGAAGTACCTGTTTGTACCACTTCCAAAGACAAACCTCAGTACACCCTAAGACAAATTCTCTTGAGTCACTATGGTGGATTAGATGTTCTTGTTGGTAATTATTAACGGCCATGAATCCCGTCACAATGAGCAATGTTATGAGCACAAGTTTAGGATGGTAATAGGCATGTGTCGACTTTCGTTCTTGGAATTCAGTTTTACAACACAAGCCAAATTATTTTGCCAGCTGAACAGTGAAAATTAACGACAGGTTTTGAAAGAAAGCAGCTTTACAACACATGTGCTTTTATTCCAATTACGTAGACCTACTTATGTCAAAAACACCGTAAACCATTAGAGGTTTTTATCAGTGCCGATGCCTTGTGTTGGCATATTATTGAATTGAAATTATCATGTCTAATTCTATGATGGTGTAAAACACTACATGTAAAGAACACTGGGCAAAGCGACATTGTAAAACATTCTGAACTTTGTGTATTACCAAGACGCTCGTGCACAAGCCGAAATGAAGGGCAAAATTGGCCAATGCAGGTGCGCTAGCGGTTTACTGCCCCTTCACGTCACGCGCGGTCTTATGTTTTCGTGTCTTACGCAAGCCTCTTTGTTCTGGTACTTGATAAAGAACTACGTCCGTTAAAAAGTCGGCTTATAAGAACTAACTGGTACTTGGTTTGTAATTTTCATGGTTTATAGGGGCACCTCTTTCGAATTTTACGCAAATTCTGTCGCATTGCCGAGTGATGCATACGCTCAACTTCATTAAAGGTGTGTTGTGCAAGTTCAGTAAACCACCACAATGTACCTGAGATGTTCAGCAGATACAGGAACATGTTTGGTAAACAAGAATTACACTTGACACGGGATGCTTTAAGTTATACTTAACCTTATTGGTTCCGCACTGTGTTCCGTTTGGCACTAAGCCCAAATCAACCGAATTTTCTTTAGTTACAAGTACCACCCTAGAACATCCGGCGGATTTGGTCACGCGGCTGATGGAATATCGTGCACCGGAAACAGCTAGCGATTCTGAGGTGCCTGCACAGTGCAAGCGTCCACATTTCACGTCTCTATTGGAATAAATTCGATCACCATCATCGATGTTTAATTAGATTAAACAAAATCATGTATACACTGTACCAGATATGTCACTACAGAGTGAAGCAGTAAATGATTGTACTAGGTGGTAGTTGTAGTCGGTCAAGTAGCATAGCACCAGCTGCGGGGGCAGTAGCCTCACTAATCAGTAGTACTGAGTGCTATGAAAATATTCTTGAATACGACATGGTTTTGCTGGGTGCGTTGTCGCCGCCAGGACACGTGGGCAGTATGCCCATGGTTTTGAAGCGAGGCGGCTGTGCTCGTGACATGCACTCTGGTACAGCAAGTGTTGCTAATCGTGAATCACGGTGACATTGGTTGCGTGCGTTCTTTGGTGCATGTATTTACAAGTTGGTGTAACACGGAACATATGTGACCTTGGAAGTCCCCAAGGCTGGACTATTGTTCGAGAGGATGACCGAAACGGAACTATTAAAACAAACGCGCCGTGTACGTACACGAAATTTGTAGCTGTGAATCGTCCACTTCTTGCTAAGAAACTTTATCTAGGTAAAATTGTTATGATAAACTTTAGTTTGGCACTGCTTGTAACAAAATTACGTGCGTTTTGTTATGGACGCACTTATACAAAATTGACAGCTAAACAAGTAGACGAATTTGACGCTAGAAAAGATATGGCTAAAGAACAACTTGTCTCGACAGGCCTGTAGGAAGCGGGGTCAGGAGAAGCACCTGCCCCCAAAAAATTTACAGACTTCAGGGTGACAGCCGACATACATGTAGGCGTGAGGCCGGGAGAAAAGACTGCGAAACATGGAGATGAGAGAAAATTCACGAGAACATTTGAAAACGCAGTATCAGCGCATGGTTTGCTCTATGAAGGCCCTGGCAAGTAAATTGTTGTTACAAATGCGCGTCCCCGTTTTTATAACATAGGTCGTCTAAACGCATTTGAAAACGTGCTCTTAATCTTTCATACAAGTATTTCGAAAAATCGAGAAAATTTGTAAAGCAAAGTTTTTGAGGAGTTTACCTATTCACTGGGTTTTAAATTCAATAAGACAATTTTGCTGCAAACTACATTTTTTCCACAAGCAAGGGATAACGGGTCCATTATCGTTCTATTTTTCGCTTTTTTCTCGAAATTGTATATAGCTTGAGAAAAATCGATGTCCTGACAAATAGTACCAATTGCTGCGCATTAATGATTTTTGAAATCTAATATAGATCTTTTCATATTTATGTGCCCAGACCGTTAAGGGAACCATTGATAACATTCAAGTTGCCACCCTTTTCGTGTTTTATTGAAAAATTCTTAAGGGGTTTCTCACGGAGAGAGGGCTCAATGTTGGATCAAACAACCAAAATATGGGAAAATACAACACTAGTGACGGCATCGTAAGGGTGGAATTTTGAAGATCGTGAAGACCACCTGTTGTGAATTACACAAAATGACTATTCCCGATGGTTAGTTATAAATAGTGTTACATTTTCCCTTAGTATCACAAGAATAGTACTTCTTTTGAAGATCGCTACTAGGAGTTGTTTATAAGGAATTTGCATATGTCGAAATACTGTCGAGGCTACGGTTTGGGATTGAAAGAGGTACTCAAAGTACTCAAAACCATAAAAAGATTACAGCGTTTTTGGAGCTCAAGTTTAAGTCTTTAACCGTTAAGGTTCCTCTGAAAAAGTCCTCCTCCACACGAATGCCCCATCTCCCATGTACCCAGGGCAACCCTTCAAAAATCTGCGAGCATTCCTGTGGACACTACTTACGACATTCCGTTTTGATAAACAAATTCGTTGGTTTCTGATTTAGATATTTACAGTGTATGTACTCTATCTACGAATATCGACAGATTCATAGATGATTTTTGACAATTAGACAGTAGTCGTGTAGGAATTGATGAAGCCTTAGTGATATTAATTGCAGCCTGAAGGTGTAAAAACTCTATAATCAGATCCCCAGATAGTACAATACACTTAGACGATTTTTGCCTATCTAAAATAACTTTGAAAGTCATCTGATGAAATCGGGGCAGTTTTCAAAAATATACTCACAATGCAAATGACAACAAATGCATTGATTTTTGACTAAGGTACAAGATCGGTTGTTTGAACTCACAAACAGGAGATCAAAAAGGAATTAAGTCATAAAACCAAGTAAAAACGTATTGCTCATTGTTGATTTCTGATTTAGATTAAGTCATAAAACCAAGTAAAAACGTATTGCTCATTGTTGATTTCTGATTTAGATTAAGTCATAAAACCAAGTAAAAACGTATTGCTCATTGTTCATTTCTGATTTAGATGTGATGTATCTACGAAGATCGATTTATTGGTTGATAATTTTTGGCAATTATGATCTAATCTTGTAAGAAATGGCGAGACCTCACTGAACTTAGTTGCAGGCTGACGTTGTGAAAAGTCCATCTATCATCAAGTCAACAAAAAGTAAAGTAAACTATACGATTTTTGTCTGTCTGAAATAAATCTCAAGGATATTGATGAATGTCACACAGCTCTACAAAGTGTTCCAAAAATGTCCTCACAATGCAAATGGCAATATATTGTTTTTTGACGTTGGAACTAGATTAGTGGTATAAATTCACTAAACGTATATCGAAAAAGAAGTCCTCATATGAACCAAATTAAATTCATTGCTCATTAACTTAGAAAAGTTGTCTTTGCACTTCATTGATGTTTTACAGTAGTTTCCAGTGGTACTGCGCAATTAGTCGTTTGCATGCCATTACTGTGCACATTACAAAGACGGAAGGCGGTGTTTCAACAAGGGATTTCGAAACAGTCTCACAGGCACTATACCAGGAACTTCGGGACCTCACCTTTTTAAAAATAACTCCTTCAAAGAATAACCATATTAAAGTAATTTTTCACGAAAATGTATCATAACAAATCCGGACCTTGGAGCAATCGCAGACGGACAGATACGAGATAAGCTGCCCGCTCGCGTGAATCATAGCTGAGCTGACCAGTAACTAGCCTAGTTTATTGAATTTCACACAGCTATGATCTCAGCTATACTACCTAAGCCAGGTAGGGGGTAGAGAAGGTGACTATAAGAAGAGGGGGTTAGTTTGGCGAAGCGCTTCCCCCAATAACGTATTTCCTTCCTACGGGTCCGTTTGACCATCTTTCACAGGCAATATGAACAAGTCACCTGCGACGACGACATAAGTTATGTACGTTATAAACCTTTTTGGATTATAATTAAACAAACACAGATTTAGAAATGGTCACGTGGCAAACATTATAAAAATGAAATACTGTTATTGCTGTATTAGTTTTCGGTTCTGTTCTGACTATCAATTAATTCCTAAAACAGAATATGTCAAAATAATAACACTTTTATTTAATAGGGCCAAACGACTTTGCCAAAACCAATGATATGAGAATGCCATCATCCATGTTGTATTTCTCGACTTGAAGAAAGTTCATTTTCAAATTAGATGAGATCCACTATGATGTCTGCACACAGTTCTCTGAATCTTATTAGGAACTATGAACCAATCAGAGGCTTTAGAGTATCCAAGCACGAAATCAGACGATACAATTCCTTTGTGAAAGTGTGGCATCTAGGAAAAATTGCTTTAAATGTAACTTTGGAACAAATATCCGAGTCTCACTGGTTAATGTGAAGACGGCTAGGGATAAACACACATGTAAAACCAAAAGCATTATCCTTGCTGGAAATCAGTTGGTCCACAAAAATGCATCAGTGAAAACATGGTGATAATGATCAACTTATTTTTGATGAAAAGTTCAAAATACTTTTTAAAGTTCATAGTCTATTCAAGACATATTACAAAGCAAAACATCCACAATGCAACCGTTACATACTGAGAAGAACATGGGATAAAAGAGTTTCTCCTTGAGTCATGCCCACAGTCGCCCGTGGCGTCGCCATTCCTGTTTCTAACGAAGCACCTATTTGCAACCGACGCCGACGACCCCCAGAGAAACTGACAACGTTCCACATTTGTGTTGCATTCGCCGTTGAAGCAAAAAGCCTGGACAGAATAACGATTAGATATCAAAGTGCGCCCACCGTCACCAGCCGTTTAGTAAACATTACGTAAACCGAAGCGTAGGTATTCCTGAGCATAGATCAGTGGATTCTTATAATTTAAACAAAAAGCAGAAAGTTTCAAGCAGGCTATCGTGGCTGCACGTCAATATCAAACGCACACGCTAGAACGGAAATTTCGTGGTATGTATTAGCTGCACCCATCTTAGGTAAGTAGATATCGTTCTTGAATTGACATATTTTATGAAATTGGCTATTCCTGGTTGAGATATTTTATCTGAAGTTGGAATATAAAATCATATGCATAATTCCAAATTTGCTCGATCAATCACGCGATTGTGCAAACGGCCCTGTTTAAATGGATTATTGTTACAAGAATTCTTTATCCATCAAAAAACAATTCCATACGGTAAAGAGAAGACATTTTCTTCATTACGTTAAAGATTCACATACCACGTTCTCAACACAGACAATACCATTCATTTTGTAACGATCCTCGGGACAGGCACTAGATCGTCCGCTACAATATTCCGCTAGGTCGCATACACCTGTAGCGGGTCTGCACATTGCACCTTGGTCTTTGTACTAAAATAATTCAAAAAGCAGATTTTAGAAGCTCCTTAATTTTGTTTCAAACTGTTAGAGCTTGTATGTTAGCTCGATTGCATCACAGTAGGGTCGCTGAAAAGAAGAGCCGATGGCTCATATCCGCCCGCCCCATATCCCAATAACATTTCAGAATACCTCGTATAAGCTCGAACTGTGCAAGTCGCGCTTTAGTCATATTGCAAGTAATGTGATCTTCAAATTGGAGGATTGGCCATAACACTGCAATATGCACATGCGCAGTTAACACTCCATTTTGAGCACAGTTTGGGGCACACAAAAGATTTTTAAGCCACTGGTGAATTTAGATCCAATTAAAAGTTGGTGCCTGCTTGGTTGGCTGGGCATTTTAAGCTTTTTTCTTCCTTTTAAATTCTATGAATGCCATTTGCCTCATTTCTGAATCTGTTGCGAGTGACAGATTGTCAGCTGTTTACCCCATGAACGATTTTTTCGATCAGTCGTGGCTTTTCTTAAACCTTTACTGCTCGCAAGCAGGAAGTAAGATTTGTAAAAAAAAAATCTGCTGGTCCACTGCCACTTTTCATCTGGTTTGTGTAATGAATAAAATTTGGCAGACTAAATGCACCGTCTCCCAGTGCGTAGTAATCCTAATCAAATGTTGGCTTTGGACAAAATTTGATGATCTGACCTTTTGTTCGTTTTTCAAGTAGCCTGCTGCACTTCTGAAAGTCGTAAAAGGTAGACAACTATACTTTGGAATCATTTTCAATAGACTTTGTTCAAGGTTTTTGAAGTCTTTGGTCCAATATAGTGATCGTAATTTCAGGTGTTGCAATTCTTGTGGAACAGGCTGTTGGAGTTGAACCGATCTGGTTTTTCAAGCCCAAAATAAGTTGCGATTAGGTAAATAACCGACGTTTTACGTATGCCCTTGCTATAGTCAGGCCACAACCTTCGTCGAAACATGCATATGTGTATTAATAGAGAACCGGAGGACAACCCCCACCCCGAGTCAGCCAAACTGAAGACGATTACTGAGCAGATTAAGCCTTGAGACTTTAATCGGGTCATTTCTGTTGGATTTTTCCTTTAATAGGTGTCAGATAACTTAAATGGGCATTTAATCATGCTTCCCAGAAAACGTGACATAAATAGATCTTACAGCAAGTTTTCACCTTAACTGGTAGTTTTTTCAAGGTCCCGTGTTATCGACATTTTCTTCCCTTCCTTTCAAAACGATCCAAATATGACAACCCCTTTAGTTATATCCTTCCCAATCTTGACAGAAAGTCCGCGTAATTATTCCTTTCCCCTCCATCATCCGCATCAAACTATTAATCTGTCAAAGATACACTTGGGAGGGCAGATACAACAAGTAAAAAAATCTCAGATGTGAGAAAAGGCCATAATCAACACAGTTTGTTGTAAAGTCACCAGGCCGCGGGACCTTCTTGAAATTTACCAGCAAGCTGATTCAAATGTTTGGTCACTTGTAACCTTCAAGGTCTCACTGGACGGTAATTTTCGTGTTCGACTGGTGACGAAATAAATACTAAATTATTGTGTATTTTGGCATTCGTAACATGATTATATATGAAATTAAGGTTTTGGTTACATTTGGCACTACACCTTAAATTCCCCAAGGTCTTGTATCCAATTTGGAATGAAATTTTAAAAAACGATGTTTCGGAAAACTTAAACTTAAAGTGATGCAAGTTCCAGCTCTGTATCGTTTGCCCGTAAACAGCAAAACAAATGTACTCCTATGGCAATCGGAAAGAGCAGAGGCAAAATTGGCGGTGACGGGATGAGGATAAATGGTTGTGTCGATTGGGTGTTTTAGAGCTTAAGTACAGAGATTTTGATGGTGTGGGGGCGGCAGAATACGACGAAGGCGAAGTTTCAGTACTCAGTAACTTTATTGTGTCGTCTCATTTTAAGGAAAAACGAGTTCTGTTTCACACGCTCCATCCCAGCACTCTGGAAACTCCCAACACACTGTTTATGAGAAGTGAAGCTAGGTGGATAGTTGTCTCACTTGCCTATACATGAGATTACTCCATATCGTGAAGATTGTGTGTTTTTGCTAAGTTCGGAAAACTTCACACGAGCTATTTACCTGACACGTGTCATTGTTACAGCATTCACCATGGGCGCAGCTAGCGCCCTTCACCAACTGGCAGGTATACGGATGGCAGCACTTGTTCGTGCATTTGTTCGGTAAACCACAGTCGCATTCTTCACCTGCATCGAGTTTTCCATTCATGCACGTCCCTGATGCAACCTGGATGGATTTTAAACATGTACATGTAAACACCAGCCAGAATTAGGTTCACGTGTGCAGGGATCAGGCAAGTAAGAGGGTATTTCTATGCGAATTTATTTTCTTCTGAACACGTTAATAATCCGGTAATTCGCTCTGCCAACGAAAAATAACCCAAAATAATACGTGTACTATTGGAAGCGTTTTTCAACTAACTGTATCATAACAAAAACAAACCGCACGACGATTGCAGTTATCTCCGCACGTGACAACATCCTCCAAAGATTTGCACTCCTGCTTCAGGCAAATCTGCAACCAAAAGTGTACATAGAATCTGGTAGGCTAAAAACAAAGGTCAAGTTTTTGTAACCGATAGTTCATCTACCCTAATACGCTGCATAAGTTTGATTGTTGCATGACGTCTGGTGCATTGTTGAACAATAACGACGTGGCGAGTGATAATGCGACGTCATTGTTGTTATGCAACGTATAACTTTTATGCGCCTGGGCCTAACTTAATAAGTTGTAAACCATCTCAAATCTGTTGCATGCTTGATGCTATTTTGTTATGAGACACAAAGCCCTGCCTTGGTGATCATATTCCAAGCTGGTGCCGTCAGCTGATCATAAACTAATAGTTCGTGTCTTCTCAACACTTTCGCAGTACGCCACAAATTAGATAATATGGTTTGCAGTGGGGTTAACGACAGTGGCGCATAAAAATCCATTGGATAAATAAATGCTGTTCAGATATAGTCCGATTTCCCCTAAAACATCTAACAAACGTTTTACCCAGAAATCCACGTTAGTGAATATCGCTGGCGTTAGGCAGCCCTAGACGCTTGCAGTTAAACACAATACATGTATACAGATCAGCCAAACCATTTTGTAGCTGTCCTACAGAACATTCCCACCTTGCCATCCCCACACACTGTGCCATCTGGTGCCATGCCTCGGTCGAAGTTTATACCCTCGCCATAGTAAAACACGGTCTTTGCGCACTGGGCTGGGGACGTCGCACTTTGGTGGTAACTGGTGTTATGGAGACCGTCGTCCAACCACGTGATATCTTCTGGATTACCCAAGTAACAGTGGAGCCGACCACAGCCAACATTTCTATGAATAACACAACACGCAAAGTGTCTGTTGTAGTGTCATAATACTGTTAGACATCGTTGTGTTATTACAACATTGTAATAGATGATGAAATGTGTCAAAAGATCTCAGTATTCAAGGGAAGACCTACGAGGTTTTACTGGTAGAGGCAACCCCCATTAACGGAATAGATGGGAATGATTTTAGGGCGACAAGCATTACATGGTTTAGGCCTCAAACCATCCAAAAAGGAAAAGCTGATCAAAAACTTGACTATTTGAAGAAACCCTTTGCTTGATCTGTTAAATCGTAGAGGTAATTTTTTTCCAAAATGTTACTAGAATTACCTTCAAAGTTTACCCCGCGTTGCATGCATTGTGAAACCGTTTTAGAATTTTAATTTTAGGGACGTCTGCTTCCTAATTCTGCAAACCCATGCCATAGTTGACTCAGAACAGTATAGTTCTTGCTTTAGCATCATACGGCCTCATTTGTCAACTCAAAACAAACCTAAATCACTGGAATTCATTGTTGTGTTTCACAAAAAGCCACAAAACGACTTCGGTTTCACTTAGAGACCCACTTAGTAATCATGAGATGACTTTTTGCGTATGAAAAAAACAATTCCTGAATGAAGTATTAAGGTAGTTCCTGTGTAAAAAGTTAAATAGTAGAAAAGATGCTGTGCTTCGCATCCACGTTTCAATAATACTCAATAACATCATCAGGAGTTTAGGGTGCACAAACTGTGATATTAAACAACCAATTGCTTTTCTCACCTATGTACATATTTATCCCATTTGCGTACTGACTACAATTCTGATGATGACATTGATTGTTGTTTTTACTATTCGACTTTCTACTGACCATCTGGCCAAGAACTGCCATGCTCTTTTATGAAATGGGCGCTTAGTTCTGCGTTCCCAACATGACTTTATTGACATCGCTTTTCCTCGACTTACTCTAGATGGCACGCAATCACAGTGTCCTCCAGAAAATCATGACCACAATCGCCAAAATGGCCGCCGAGGGCATTCAGTTGAAAGTTCTCGTGACACGCAACTGACGCTGGACCATAGATCTGCTGACAGGCACCTTTGACAGTGTTACACTTTCCATTGTAGCAGTAGGACTGAAAACACAGCGGCACTAAAGTTAAACATGCACGAACTGAACTTATCCAAGGGTACATAAGCAAGATATCTATCAACGTTGATGATAAGGCTGGTGCTGCTGCTGCCGCCGCTGCAGTACTTGTTCCTGCTTGTGCTGCCGCCGCCACCTCCGCTGCTGTACGTGTTGGCGGTGCTGCTACTTTCGCCGCTTCCGCTGATGCTGCTACAATCACTGCGGTACTTGTTGGTGGTGTTGCTGCCGCCGCCGTCTCCGCTGATGCTGATGCGTAAACTGCAAAAATAATGACCTACATTTTCTCCTTGAAAGGAGCACCTTGTCCCGTTCGGCTTGTGAAGATCGGCTGGACAGAATTCAGTTTCTCCTGTACAGTATTCGGGAGTGTCGCAGAATCCTCTTGACACTCGGCAAACTGATCCAGCTGTTATCTAAAAGAGACAATTATTCAACGTGCGATTATCCATTTGTAAGCATTTGGTGCCAAAATAACTATTGGACAGTCAAAGCAAGGAAATGAACTCAATCTTATAATGTTGCAAATCCAATGGTATTTTGTGAATCCGACGTCAACTTAACAATTTCATTTTATCCATTTTTATCATTTATCGCATACACAATTCTGTTTCCTAAATCCAATGGTGCTTTATAAAGTCGATTATGTTTCGTTTTTGCATATTCAACCAGTTCAGTGGATTTTGTTGTATCACTTCAACTGCGGTTCGTTGATGCAATGTCAACTGATGCATAGGCGGATTTAGGAGGGACCCCTTTGGTAGCCGCAAAAATAAAGCGCCAAAACCGTGGGGAAATCTTGAATTTGTTAATTGCAATGAACATTATACGACCGAAAAAAGATTTGACATTGTGTGGAGATTTAGTTTGTGTGTGCGTGTGGGGGAAAGCGGGGGGGGCGAGGTGGGGCTCGGAT
>NMRA01000849.1:0-65023 GCA_002633005.1 Phoronis australis
TCTTTGTAGGTGTCAAAAACCAGAATGATATCGCCATAATTATCTAGTTAAGAAAATCACTTCCATACTATCCACACGTGCAGTTCTGTGGCTTGGGTGAACACACTCATTGGATGTTGTTACTTGTTTACGTGTTTTCTGGGTCTAAAACCTCTATTGCAGCTTGAGGACTCTCCTGTTCTAAGACGTCTGCTTCGGAAAGTGTCTGCAGAAGGTGGATTCGATTCGATTTGTCTGTGCATGACAGCATTGCCATACTGGCAGCAAAGATTGCTCTTGGTGTTAAGGTGAATTCATGGTGGCTGATAGCATGTTTCTGGTCGATTTGCTCAGCAGGCTACAACTCCTGTTGTTCTCGTCATTGATCCTCAGCCTGGTTACTGCCAAGCTTATCTGCTGTCCGACTGTCAAAGGCAAAATGCATTTCCATTGAGTAGAGGAGAACTGGATTCCAAAGTGAACAGTGAAAATAATAACGAAATCAACAAAAGATATGTCTCAAATGTCTTTTCAAAAAGATATAGATGTACACTGTAAATATACATGTAGGTTAACCTGCGTTTCTGTGATACCTTTAAATATTCTGGGGGTTCGTATCTGTTATTAAAATCATTTACATTATATGTATCATTTTAGAAATAGTGTTTTTCAATTCCTTACACCACAAAATGTGAGTGCAGCCATTAAAACTAACATTCTAAGTGACCCAAGAGCAGAAATACTGAGCAAAATGTATTTTGCGGGCGCCATTTGTGAAATTTCAAGATGGCCACCAAGATGGCCGCCAAGATGGCCGCCAGTAAAATTAAAATTTCCAGTTCATTGGCTTCAGAACTGCAGGTGTAGCCATAAAAACTAACATTCTCAGTGACCCAAGGGCGGATATATTGGGCAAAATCCATTTTGCCGGCGCCATTTTTGAAAATTCAAGATGGCCAGTGTTGTGTACTTAGTCACACAATAACAGGATGTTTGTAGGTTGTTATTGTTTATGAGTTCAGTAGTTTAATTGGTATTATGTCATGCGATTTCTAGTACAGGAAGTGTGTCATAGGTAACGCATCATATGTTGTTATGTAGTTGTGTGTATATATATTGTTGCGATATGTAGAATAAATCAGTTCAGTGTTCAGTTCAATTCTGTTCGTTTCACTGCGTAGTTCATGGAGTGTCTATTTTATTTGACAAAGTAAGATACACAACAGCCGCCAAGATGGCCACCAAAAATGAAATCAATCATTTTCTGATTCGTCATTCCATGAGGTTTCCAAAATGTATAGTTTCCACTTTCCCCAAAAAATTACAACGAATTTCAAAATTTGGACATAGTGAACCTGACTACAGATGGCAAGTAAGCACTGCCCTCATTGGTTAATGTCTGGCTAATACTTTATGTCAGCTTCCACGGAAGCCACTAGTGGTTGATAAGGTTAATTGCTCAAATTGGTCATGATTTAAACTGGTATACATGCTTAATTACATGCAAAGTCTGTTAAAATATATAAACCCTGGTTATAATTTAACCTCGCAGTGGTAAATACAGAACGGTGTGTCTATATTTTTTATAAATTACTCAACTCAGACTTATCCCTAGGCCAAGTCTAGGCAGTATCCGACTTTCGCACCCCATTCACACGATTCAGAAGGATTCACTTTGGGATTTGTCAGTAAACTTGTGCTTTCTTACCTCACTGCATTCACAAATTATTATTTTAGATGAACTTCAAATAATCATCTGTTGGTGTGCTAAGAATTTGCTTATGACGCCTCAACTCGCGCTACGCTTATACTTATTTGGTCGACTGCAAGACGAGGCTGGAAAGGGCTTGTGCTTTCACAACTCCAAAAGCTATAATTGGCTGAGAAAACAACATGCATTTTCTACAGATGCTAGTAAAAGCAAAATTTGCCCGTTCAGGCGAAATAATGCATTTTCTGGGAATACTGAGAAATGCGACGATCCGGACTAGACATTCAACGGCAATAATTAAGCCTTCCTTGGAATTTAAAAAGGCCACGAGATTTAGGCCAATTGATATTTTCCTTGTGTTTTCTGGCAATTATCCGTGATTGTACCATCACAATCAAGTATGGACTGACTAAAACCCTTGCATTCCATGAAAATATTGGATTAAATAAAACAAAACTGACAGCAGGTGTAGCTAAAGTTAGGGGAGGCAGTGTAGCCTAGTGTGATAGGTGCCCGCATTCTTTACCCGAGGTCGTGGGTTCCAATCCCAGTGGGTCACACTGCTAAGCCTTTGAGTCAGGTTTCTAGCTCCTTAGCTCGGTTTTAACCACATATATTAATAATGCACAAAAATGGTTCCAGGTGATCAGTACAATGGACCAACATGCGCGGCCTGCGCTCGTCTGGTACAATGTGTATGAGACCGCCTGCAATTACTTTTTTAAAAAGTTAAATAGGATTGCATAGGTCGAAATAATGTTTCCCAATGAATTTGAAATTGGGTGGCCTTTTATTCGCATATAAGCCTCATCGGTGGCAATTTATGATATGGGCTGACTAGTTCGAAGTTCTTGAATGTTTTGTGTACGACAGACATCAGAAGTTCCATCACCAGGATTAAACACTGGGTTTGTTTTCACAAAATTATTCACTTTAATCTTACGAGGGCATTAGCAATTTGTGAGTTGGGATTTTTCTACATTAGAGGTACATATAACCATCTCTTGGACTGAAGAAGAAATTATTCGCAAGGACAGCACCATTACCAAATCCCGAAAAACAAAGAAAGACAGTAGTATTGTGTTTATCATTATTTTAATTCATGAATTCTTATATGAAGTACAAATAACGTAACTAATCATAATTGAGAATAACAGAACAGGCGTTTGTAAATAGGTATAAACGATATGAATACTTTGGGAAGACGGAATAATAGAACAGGCGTTTGGAAATAGATATAGGCGATATGAATATTTTGGGAAGACGGAATAATAGAACAGGCGTTTGTAAATAGATATAGGCGATATGAATATTTTGGGAAGACGGAATAATAGAACAGGCATTTGGAAATAGGTATAGGTGATATGAATATTTTAGGAAGACGGAATAATAGAACAGGCGTTTGGAAATAGGTATAGGTGATATGAATATTTTAGGCAGACGGAATAATAGAACAGGCGTTTGGAAATAGGTGTAGGCGATATGAATATTTTCAGTAGACGGAATAATAGAACAGGCGTTTGGAAATAGGTATAGGCAATATGAATATTTTGGGAAGACGGAATAATAGAACAGGCGTTTGTAAATAGTTATAGGCGATATGAATATTTCGGGAAGACAGAATAATAGAACAGGCGTTTGTAAATAGATATAGGCGATATAAATATTTTGGGAAGACGGAATAAACTATTTTTATGCCAAATTATTTATACTTTTTCCCAAAATTTTAATGATTTGCAATTTGCGCTGTAAAAGTGTTACTACATGCTAGTATTGGAAATTGACTGCTATTAGTAGTAGCTAAACTGAATATACGATGAATCAAGAGCAAGATAATCCAGGAATTTTGAAGCAGAAAATGTTGTTTGCAATTGTAACACACACGAACAAATTATGAACACTTTTTTATAACAGAATACAAAATATCTGAGAAAAATGCAAGTTTTGAGTCAAAAATTAATCTAATGGGAGTCACGTGCTTCACTGCACGCAAGCACTTTGGACAGTTTTACAATGCCACCGGCCTTGCGTTGAATGCTTGTGACCAGTATGCTAATCTAAAGGAAGCCACGTGCTTCTCTGCACACAAGCACTGTGAACAGTATAACCATGCCACTGGCCCTGCCTTGAATGCTTGCGACCAATATGCACATCTACTGTCATGATTATTCTTTATTGCATTTGAAAAAATATGCTACAGGTACCAGTATTTGCTTTATTCGTTTCATTCTATTGAATGGGTTTGATGCAGTTTGCTGAAAAAGAACTTTCTAGTATTAATTGCAGTGGTGGTCATGGCAACTATTTGTCTACTGTCAAAACGTATTTAGTGGTTTTGACATACTAGTCTTTAGTTTTAGGTTAGCTAATGAATATCTGTATTAGCTTTAGGCAGTTTTTATGATTTTTAACGACGGTATTACCAAGTTTGGATACGGAGGTTGCTTTGACATAAGTGTTCTGGTATATACTTGGTAGAACAATAACTTTTGCTATAGGCTATTTATATATTTTTCGAAGGTTCGTTGGTAAGTATGTGACGCGCGTAGCTTACTATACTGTTGCAATTCCTAGATACCATCGATGGCAACAGTGTACATTCAAGCTTAGCAACTGCCCTGGGGTCACTAAAAGTATTTGATCGTGGTTGCCTGTCTTACCATGACTGCCATCAAGCTTAAAAATTGATGATCTTGTTTGTGAAAATACCTGGTCACCATGGTAACGACACTCAATTCAGCTCCAAACCTCAACAATGAGTCAACCCAAGTACTTTTAGAAAGGTTTCTTGGTTCTTATTTGCCCTCAAACTTGAAGTCGGCTGAGAAATACCTAGTTACAATGGCAACGGTGCATATTTCAGCTTGCAACCACCGCCCATCCTGACTTTCGAGAATGCCTTTGCCTGCTGCTAACATGGACTTAGCAAGCTTAAAACTGTTGATTCTGGCAGTCTGACTGAACACTTCACCACTTCACCTTAAATAAAATGCATACGTGAAATTTGCACAGCCACATAGAATTCCCTTGATATGCTGCTGCTCGAGAATTACACATAAACGTGGAATACTGAAATGCGCAACTGGTATCGACTGAAGTTACATAACAATTAAGCTCTTCACATCATGGTCATAAATGCGTTTTTTCAAAGAAAATTGGTTCCGTTGTTCGACTATTCTTCATTTGTTGTGCAATTATCGTACTAACAGTGATTACACCATGATCATGTGACTTGAAGAGCTTTGGTCGGCCTTTAAGGTGACGAATGGAACTTGTAACCTAAGCCTGTATTAGTGTTCACGACCGTTAACCAGTGCACTTATACCTAGATCCACTGAAATATTTTATTTGGACTTAAGCTCAAATAAATGCATCATTATTTTTTTTTAAATTTTTGGTGTCACCGTAAGTAGAATCTGATTAATTTCAGGAATCCAGCCACTGAGTACAAACCGTTTGGGCCTCTCGCTGAGAAAACGCTTCTGTGTATTCGAAGCCGACTTTTAGTAACTACAGATGAAGAGATACAAACCTCTTTCTGGGCTAAAATAAAGAGAATGGGGCTAAACAAGCTTTGCGTGATACTTCACAAGACCGAAGTGAACCGTTTTTGGAGTGAAAAGATGAAGTCTTTGGGAATCATTGATGAGTTTAATGTTGACGGCTTGATACACGAAAAAGAGGATGGCCGTACGGTTGAAGAAATCAGTGCCGGAATAATCAACTGGCTGAAGCAGAGAAACATCAGTGTAAGTGATTAGATATTACAAATAACCAAGCCTTCAGTTGCCGTAAGTAAAACGGATAATTGTTTGTATATACCTTACAAAATATGCGATTCTTTGTTGTCTTATAAGATATTCCTCACGTTTGACAAAGCAACGCCGAAAGCTGGAGAACGACAAATTTTGAATGTCCAGGTCCGTATCTAGAGGGGGTTCGGGGGTTGGATAGACCCCCCGCGCAAAAGGTCCAGTCCCAGCCTATCCGTTACAGATAGGATACAGATGAGCAATAACAAAATTTGTTGCAGCTACTGGTGCAACTGACTACAATTATACCTACGTTAGTAATAATTTTGGATTTGCTTTTGATTCAAAGCGCTTCACGTAATCATCGGACCGTACCCGGCCAACTTCGCCCGAGTGGTGTTTGCGTAGATGACAGGATCGTGCAGACGATTAGAAGAGACTTTATGCTTTTTCATTGAACCAGGAAGAACGCGCATGGTGGCTACACCGTAGGGTATCAAGGGAGTCTAAAAGAAAATGTCTATACATAGCTAAGATATATAGTACAAAGTGAACTCCCAAAAATAGTGCGGTTTGTTATTTGATATTGCTTGCTAGCAGGTATTTTCAAATTTGGAATTGAAAGTCTTCGTCAAATACATGTATGTTGTTCATCAGTGTCAGCTTCGATTATGAATTGATGAATTGACATACAAGTGTGCGTTTCCGTTCATTTAAATTCAGTAAGTTCACTATTGGCAGCCGTTGTCGTTGCTCAAAAATCAGACATTTAACTATAACCGTGTTTTCTTGCACTGAAAAAACTCCAACTCATGTTCACATTTTTAGGGAAAGTAGCTCTAGGCCTAATAAAAACTTTAGTCAATGGAAAGAGACTCCTCTTGTCAATAATGTCAATGGGGCACAGCATCACAGACTTTATACGGCAACTAACTTGATGGAAGAGATTTCCAAGGTTACATGTCACTATTACGAAGGTTCACTACTCTGAAGGTCCACTACTCCGAAGGTTCGACACCTTCGAAAGTTCACTGCCTCGAATGTCCACAATTCCGAAGCCAGAACTCCGATATTTAACATTTTTTTTTAAATATAAGCACAGCTCCAAAAGTCGCTTTTACATTATATCCAGGTTCTCATTCACACCCTTGCATACATTCACTAGTAAGAGCGAGCTTAGAGGAGCAGGAGACACCTTTGTGCAATACTGTTATATTTTTGTGTGTTACAAAAAAGTAATGCGCAAAAATACAACTGTCCGTCGAGTAGGTGTAATCACTCATTTAAGCACCTCTGATTTGAACGTTTAGAAGGAGGTGACGCGAGAACGTTCTAGGCCACATTACATCCAAATTCGAGTTCCGTTCATTGCGAGCAACCGTCACGACATCCTCGTTTCTGATATTATTAATTATGTTTCATCTTTGAAACGTAAGGCTGAGAGTCATCATTATATATACAGATTTTCCTTGCACCCTAATTGAGCTGCGCCAACTGAGGGCCTTACTAAAAACTCCGTAGTGTCGACGTTTGCAAAATATCAAAGGACCAACCTCCGCGCAATGCGGGCTACGGGCCTCATGTCTGTGCCACGAATTACTTTCCTTTCTACGGAAATAGGATGACTTGAAAACGTGAACTTGTTTGAATATGGGCCTATTTTTAAAACTGTTCGGTTGTTGGAAGCCTTAAATCTAAGCACCAGCTAACCGACGCGGATTTCAAATACCATAACCTTGCGGAAACAGGTCCTACAACATGCTTCTATCAAACCAAACATCAAATCTTCACGGTTTACGTGATATATGCAATCGCACTTTGCAGGCAAACGCCGGTTACTTTTTTGGCGACTTCCTGAATATGGTTGGAAGTTACGTTTGTGAACAACTAAGCATTCCGGGCGACAGCTACGAGAGTAACAAGGTGTGTTTACTGAAGGATCTCACACAGGAATACGTGCTTAGAACCCCGGAAGCCGCAAAGGTGAGTGATCTTGAAGAGTTTTTTTTGGTTAGGTGAAAGTTACACGTTAATGTGCGAGAAGGGGAAAGGAACAACCACCGTGTTAGGGAAATATCTGGTTACTGGTGAGAAGCGAGCCAAGAGTCTGCATGAGGAGAATATTCGGATGAGTTGGTAAAAACTAGGGGATGACAACCATGGAAGACCCAGCGACGACCGGAGTGAGAGTTGGAAGATCAAAGACAAATACTCTATAAAAACATGTCACGTTACAACGTATCCCTTAAATGGAAAGTATTTAGACCTATATGTAGTCAGAGTGGCCTGAGCCATTTTTAAATAAACATGTTTGCCGTTTTTCGTGACTGCAGTTAGATTTTATATTAAATGTAAACAGTCTTTAGGCAGCCAGTATAGTTTCTCCTGAACTTGGCTGAATTGTGAGATTTCCCCTCTCTCTCATTTCGTCATGGAGATAACTCGATAACCAGTCTGTTTTCTTTCAGTATGGCGTACCTAGCCACTCTGTAAACATCCAGAGAGAATTACTGGCAGCGTTAGCCAAGTTAACGTTTCCTGTTGTCATGAAGCCTCTGTGTGGAAGCTGTTCGGTTGGTTGCAAAGTTCTCTACGACACGGCCAACTGTTTAAAGTTCTTCAATGAACTGACCACTGGTATATCATGTGGGACAGCAGTGTGTGAAAAACTGTCATACACTCAGTCGGTAAGGTTTCATTTTTGGTGCTTTGGGATGGAGGATGCGGTAAAGAACGGCAAACATTGCAGTAAAAGGCAGTTCGTTGTAAATAAGTCGGTTTCTAGCCGTGTTCATAATGTTTAGACATGCGTCTCACGGACCATCCGGGCATTCATCGTTTATAAGTTATCAATGAACTTTCTGATGGTTTCAGGCATGCTGACAAATTTTATCGAAAACTTTTTTGCGGCACGAATTATAGTCAGCAGGAAAAGTAATTATATATTTGTGCTACTTTATGACCTGTTGTCGTAGACCAGGGTAACAATCAAAACTGGGACCTTAAAACTCGCTAGATGGTGTTTGTGAAGTATAGATCCTGTACCCGCAAAACTGCGTGTATTCAATTAACCGCATAGAACACTAATAGCCCGCTCGAAAACCCCATGGTTTTTCCTCTAATCCATCCTGATACTAAGGTGAAGGTTCAACTGAAGGCATTCTTTCTTTACCAGGTACTTGCAATGGAATACCTGAAAGGCGACAAATATTCAGTTGACGTGGTTATTTTGCGGGGGAAACTTGTTGGCGGCTTTGTTGTTAAGAGAGGTCCTGCCCCACTTCCGGAATTTTGGAACACTTCTGTCATTATTCCTGGCGCCTCAGCCGAAGTGCACGCGGAACTGGTTGAAGCTTCCTATCAGTGCAGTCTAGCGGTTGGTCTTCTTCACGGGGTCTACAATGTCGAGTTAATAAGGGACCAGGGTTACGCCTCGCCAAAGTTAATCGAAATCAACCCACGTCCTGCAGGTAATAGATTGGTTACATTAATTGAAGAGGCGTACGGTAATAATCCTCAGATCATACATGCAAAGCTCCGCTGTGGCGTAGATCTTTCTCTTGATGAGATGAGGATTGAGCCGAAATCACACGTGGCTGCCTATTACTTCGATTTGGTCATGCACAAAGAGAAGTTGAAAACAGCTTACGGCCACATGTTATCAAACGCAAAGGAATACGGTGTCAGTATGCTGAGCCCAGGACTGCAAACTACGACGCAAATGATGTTCGAAAACTCCAAATCCATGCGCCCGATTCTCATAGCGATGACGCCAGACGAGTCACGGTGTGGAGCGATCAATAAATTGTGTCGGTTTCTCATTGATTCAAAGTACTTCAACCACATGGAAGTAGCATTGATGCGGTTTTAAATGAGTGAATTTATACAATTTTAACGGTTTACCTGTAAAGTGTTACGGATTTCACGGCCATAAATAAATATATCAAACTACTTCTTGGTTAAAAAATATATTTTGTAATTAGCTTTTCCCCATAGAGTTCTCCCGGCCGTGTGTTTATCTTAGCAATTATTTTTTGGAGTGCTGAAAAGTCCTTGTTTTTCAATATCATACAGGTAACGTTCACATTGCAGGCCTATTTTTGAATGATTCATAAGTAGCTTAGTTTCGTACTGGAAAGTCGTTAATATATGAGTTATCACTGAAGCGACGTCAAAATGATGTAACTGCATGGTCGCATTCTAGTCTGGTGGGAAGCGAAGCCTTTTTTCGGGAAAAACATATAAATAAATAGTGGAAACAGCCGATGTTTCACTGTTGTCTTTTACTCACTGAACAAGGAGGGCCCAGCCTCATTTTGAGACACCTTCCATTGAGCACGATTGAGTAGCTTCGACGGGTCAACCGGCCAAGACATTACATTGGTTCTTCAAGAGGCCAATCAGATGCCTTAGACGGTTGAGACGACAGAAGCCAATAAAGTGCAGTCATTGAAAAAATACGATAGAGTGCGTACAAAATGGTAATTGGTTGCTCAATCTCTGTACTCGTACGACGAAAAATAATGGAGTACGCTGGAGTTTCCAAACTTCAACTCAACTGTTAGGCACTCCATCCATGACCGCCAACAACAAGGTCATTTTCTATTCCCTGTGCACAGTTTTGAAGCAGTTGCGTACGAAACGATCCCCAAATGACGTCAGCTTCTGAGCAGCTTCTGGAACGATTTTGCAGCAGCGCAATTTGGATGAACCAAACTGTTACGTAACAGCGCTGCTATACTCGATTTAGACGCATGTGCCTCTGTAATACGCATGTGCACTACCACGTGAGGGTCGAAGAGGTAGCGCGACTGCTTCGTCAATTTCGTAAATGCTGAATTGCGAATCTGTTTATCTCCATACACCAGCTTGGTCTCTTCAACCTTTGTGCAGACTTTGGTGATATCGCCACTTAAAAACTAGCGTTCCGCCGAAGAAATAATTTTAGACCTAGACTCTATGTGGCTTTAAAGTGGCACGGAACGCGAAAACTCTAAAAAATACCTTTTAAACAGATCGTGGCGAATCTACCTCGTGAGGATGCTTACGTGAGAGTTATTTGCTTTGAATATTGCAAGAAGTGTCAGAAACACTATTTCTGAAACAGACAAAATAAAAACGCTTTCTTCCCAATACAGGTTTTCGATAATAAATATGCGCTCATGGGCTCAAAGAAGTCGGACTGGCTGCTGCTTGAACTCGCCATTGTTTATTTACATCAAAGATCAAAGACCACATTTCAGTTCTATATGAGGTAAATGTGGTAGGTCTATGTTTTGCCATACCAAATAAGCAAAGGTGCTTTGCGGTGTAAGTGAAAAACTCAATGAAATGGCGAGCAGTTGACATATCTTTTTTGAAATTTAAAGTTTAAGAAAAATCCTTTGACATCAACGGTTATTCAAAACCTTTACGAAACCGTAAATTAAAATACCAGGTGAACAATTTGACTTCTTTTTCAGTGCCAGAGAAATTCTACAGATACTTCAATTCAGTCTGTTTTTCACGTTCTATGCCACTTTAAAATTGGTCTCAACTTGTCTTGCAAAGAACTGACAATTCGTTATTGCTCAAGACCATGTTCGGCGAATAAAATAACACGCCGTGACAAGTCAACGCGTAGAGCCTGGTCTTGAACAATGAGAAACTGTGAGCTCTTTCCAAGCCCAGGAATCACATCTGTGTTGACTAAGGAACAAATTGAGATGAAATTTACTAATGTAAGTGTTCTAAGTCAAAAGCTGATTTTGTGAAATAAAGCGGGTTTATAGTCTCCCTATCCCTTGCAAGTGTGAAAGGAGCTTATACGTTGGTGCAAAATTCACGATAAGTCAAATGACGCAATAGATGCAAGTATGGGTGACACTCGTTTTTGTCTTCTTCAACTGGCAGGAATCGAATTCAGGACAAAGGGCTCCGAAATACATGTTAAGCAAGCAGCTATTTCGAAAACATGGTTTGATGTAGCTGTGGCCCTAGAGGTCAGTGTGTCACCAATTACACCAATGAGAGGGTTGGCGATAGCCATCAGATTCACGCAAACAGACGGTGGTTTTTCTTTGGCTACCCCGGAGGCTCGTTATCAAACAAATGTCACAAATGCGATATCCTTATTGGCGTTTTCTAATGCCGAGTTTAACTTCAATTATTGTACATTATGCTTTTCGTAATAAGAATTCTGAAAAATGCGATAAGTTTAGTGGCTCATGCAACCACTCAACTTGACCAGAAGCTGTTCCAGTTAAATGTAAGCACGTCAAAGCTGTTGCGTCTTGTACTTTTCTCATTAACTTTGTGCCTATGACATGCAGAAAGCTGAGTCGATGCCGCGGAAACATACATCATAGACCTGCCATGTTTTTAAGCACAGCCCCAAGTTTTCATTAATTCTCTTAATACAATACATTGCCCAGTGAAAACGAGCTCACTGGAGTGGGTGACACTTTAGTTCAATGCTCGATTGTCTGCTAGTAAAGCCATGATTCGAACCCCGGTCTCCAAACAGGAGTCCGGAGCTCGAGTCCCGATAGCACTGCCTACACCAAGGAGAGTGATCACTGGTACTTCTTATGTTTCCTATGTTTATGTACAGGTAGAAGTGACCACAGCTCTTGTGAATCCATGAATTGGTGTTTTCCTTACGTATATGGGACTCACTGTTTAAAAGAATGCAGGTTGTGTATTATTATGAAATAAAGAGTGGGTAAGCAGAACAGCTCTAGATGTTACTAACAAGGTGTGAAAATTCGAACAAGAATTAACTAAAGATGTCGATTCGGCGGTGAATAACATAATGAGTGAAATTAAACAATGTGCAAGTGGTGTTAAGAAACGTGTGACAATCCTTTGTAGTTACGGGCTTAAGAAACATTGGTAAAGACAAACTTCGAAACAATACAAACAATAACTTGCAGTTTGAGGATGTGTTTATAACTCAATACGTCCAGTCTAGAAATGAATGCAACCATGTAAGCGGAAGAATGAGAAAGCTGTGCCCGGTGGCCTGTAGCAACACCAAATTGCGACTCAACCAAGGTCTCTAAATCTTTTACGCATTTCTTTCGGTTTTTACTCAGATATGTAATATTTTTTCTATCATTTCATCTTTATTATCGGCTCCTCTTATACTCGTTACATATTCTAATAATACAACTAAGAACTGAGCCCTTAGTTCGGTCATAGGGACTTAGTCTTTAAATCAGAGGCGTTGCATGAAAATTTCTCTAGTGTATTTCAAGAATATGGATATTTCAACGTAGAATTCAGTCTCAATTTGTAATAAAGCCAAAACTTAGTTATGAGATTCAAACAGCATAAGAAAGAACTGTCAATGTTTTCATAACACCACAAATACGCTGCATTATCGTAAAACTGAAGAAGCTACAGAGAGAAAAGACAGAACACAATTTTGGCGCTTTTTAAAGTGAGAAAATCATGTGTGACGTCAGGCATTAAACTAGGCTAATGAGCAAACCATTTTGAATCACACTATACCACTGGCGAGGAGTAACAAGCGTTTTGTGTGTTTAGAGCAAAAAAAAATCGCAAGTCTAAAACTACATTACACAGCTATGTTCCCCCGTGTGTATTTCACGGAAGAATGATTCGAATTAATCACCAAACAGACCCAAACTCCCGCGATCGACCATGGTACTAAATTGGCCTACCGAACTCTGTAGGCTACGGTGCGTTCAAATACCTAGAAATCCGTAACAGTGAAATAAAACCACGTTTGTTCAAGAACTTGGTGTATTTGTAAAGGGTTTACATTGAAATTTGATGATTTATTGGTGTAAAACGATGAATTCAAGCGATAAGTTCAATTTGACACAATTAAGCGTGTTGTGAACGGCTGAACATACAGCGTTCGAACCGATCACGTCATTGGTTAATTTCAACACCTCCGTCTGCCGTTAGGTGTCAGGTAAAACAACTGAACTTGCTGTTAAATTGATTCAAAATAGGTTGTTCTTTGGGTGGCATTCTCCTTTAAATTACTATTACTACTATTATTACTATTATTATTAGACTACTACTATTACTGCTATTACTACTATCACTACTGTTACTCGTAATCGTAATCGTTATTTTTATTATTATTATTATTATTATCATGAATATTTTATTTAACGAGGACAAAATACATGTCATTGATGCTTAATATGAGCATTTTATGCAATGTATCAAAAGGGTAAATATATCAAATTCGTTTAAGTGGGAGCTGCAACACAAAAATAGCGCCTCATGAGACACATGACTTCACGTCCATTAATAACAGAATGCCCAATCTTTGTCTTGTACTTCGAACTAATGACCATTGACCAAATTGCAATTTTAATTCATATTTTATCTTAAAAGATTACAGAAAGAGAAAATGCATGTTTTTATAGCCCTAAAGGCTGAAAGTCAGCTTTTTGGACTATTGTCCCTTTAAACTATCGACGTAGACCTGTCCAAGTGTGAGCAAAATAACCATGTCTTTTCTGAGTGCAAAATATTTTCTATTTCCCCATCTAGGCCTCTCATTTTTACGTATACACGTCACGGTTTGACCTGTTGTTACCACCACTGTTTCAGACAGCTTTGACGTCATAGGGATAATGATATTTCTTTCAGCTTTTAAGCTGTATAAAACACGTTACTATGCCGCCACTTTTTAAAACTATTAGCTCGCCCTTCTCAAAGGCGATATTTTGCTTTTGCATTGGCAAAATCTGTCAACCTGTCGGCAAATAAATGCGTGCCTTTATTTCCTTCCACAACAATGTCTTTAAGAAATTGTCATTCATGCCTAAGGTGGTAGACAGAACCTGCCGGCATCAGAAACATTGGTTTTGCTAGTTTTATGTGGAGCAGGTCAATTACTGCATTGGCGATGACTCCAAGGCAATAAAACAATGGCTGAAATAAACCACACTATCGTGGATTAAATCTGGTGTTATTTTCTATCAAATTGGCTTCTGAAATTGAATTGTCCATGAAAAATTTTGTTATTGTTGTTTGTTCCCGAAGAAATATGATAAATACTAGCCAAACACGACGTCATTTTTGTGCTCACCATGGGAAGTGTTTTTACTGTAATGCCGGATACACAGCTGATTTATGACCTGTTAGCGTCAACAAAAGATTGCAAGAACGCTTTAGCCATAAAAAACTTATCTGATTCTGGAAACTCCTTTCGTATGGAGTTGAAACTTAGCGGTATGCGTTTTTGACTATGCCATAAACTACTCATGTTAAAAACATGCAAAGCACATTGGGACACATCTATAAGTTCGACCTGGCACATTTGATAGAAGGGAGTTAAGTGTGTGAACGGTTTTCTTCCGTGTGACAAATTTCATATAACCTCATGAAATATGACGTTTTCGGAAAATGTAACAATGGTACATTTCTCGCATGTGCATTTCACGTAAATTGTAACAATTACATAAAATATAACAACTTGTTACATTTCAGGAGAGACCTAGCAACGTAAAATGTTACATTTTACGGCGTATCAAAGCACAACCAGGATTAGAACTGAAAGTTAAATCTCACACTGAAGCATCTTTTTGCCACTACGTATTGAAACGTACAACAGAACCAATAAGCTTTGAATGACTTGAACAAATGGCTACAAGAAATTGTGCGCTTGCTAAAGCTTACAAGCACATTAGTTAAACCAAGGACATATTTCATCTTGTTTCAAATTCAAACCCTGATAGCAGCACTATTTTTAACTAATCAATGAAACATATGAAGGTCTGTCTGCAATGTGGGTGTAGATAGGCCAATACCACCTCAGTGGTGACTATTTCGATGCGTATGTTTGGGTGTTTAGTTCTTCCAAGTACTCTGTCAAGTTAATAGAAACCTGAAAACGAGGAGATGTTGGGAAACATAACAGTATGTTATAGCTTCATAGGAATCCAGACATAAATCATTAACAGGGAAAGATATCCATGTAAAAATACTGGCATGGCCTTCGTGAGGGTCTCATGTAACCATAATAGTTTACGGTAAAAAGTATTATCTCCTGTGTTCCGACCAATCACTTCACTGGCTGACATTTGCTAAGTTATTAGGTTGCGGTTCGAAGCAAGTTCCTTGAGCGAAAAGGAACACGCCCTTCCTGACATGGGGAGATCATTCCAGTCAGTCCATGTTTAACTCAACTCGAACCTAGGTCAAATTACACCCAGATTAATCGTCACTTTCCTAATGACACTGAATGCTTTAATAATCTGAAATTTTTAAGTCTGAATATCGCACACTTCCGCGACAAACTAGTATTCCACAGCCCGGTAAATATTCGAAATCATGTACTCAGCCCATCAGTCAAATCAGGCAGATTTCCCTTGCGTTGAATAATTCGGTTCAATTAGATCGGGGTTACTCAAGTTTTACTGTGCGTAACAATAGTTAACATGTAGACTGGTGAGAGTTCACTTGGTTACATTGTGACCCTTTCCAGGGGTATTCCATTTAGGGTACTGGTAGCAGGATGTCTTTTTGTATTCAATAATCTAGATCCACCAGACAAACCTGACCAGTCGGTCAAAATATGTAGTCGAAACAGAACGACTCTTAATTTTGAGAGCCAGGCACGTTAAACTAGCAAATTTGATGAAACGAGATTTCATAATCAGGAGCTACCAACAATTACTATGAACACAAAGACATAAGCACACACAATCAATGCCAATATACCCAACTTGTGAAATTGCTACATTTTGGGAGCTCTACCCTTGCATTGATACTCACTGACACAACAGACATATATTATTGTAGAGTACAGGCGTTATATGAACGTTATGACTTACTCATGAACCACAAGCAGTATATTACTGTATGTTAGAATAATTAGATAAGATATCCACACACAGATTGCAGTCCATGTCGGTATGTGACAGCGTGAGTGGCTGACAATAACAACTGAAATCTACACATTGGATATCAATCGCAGAACCGATTGTGGGCAATCGATTTTAGATCGCGAGTCCGTAAAGAAGCTTGTCCCCGTCAAGGGTAAGGCAATCTATGATGCTGATACGCTATTCAGTAGTCTGTCTTTGTACTGCAAAGTAACATTGGGATAACCGATGTCTTTTAGTAGGAATAGGTCGAGTTCAGTCCCTCCATTCCTGAACGATGAATAAGGCAGCATGAAGGATGACCAAGCCATTTTGCCCAGTGTCTCTGTCATAGATCATGGGGCCCAGACGTGACGTTGGTTTGATGTTGGCCAGCTTCTGTAGCAGGTCTTCTAGACTGTATCTGGACTACTGAAGAATTGTCTGCCAGCTTTCGTACGCGAGTGGCCACCCTTTCCTCCCGCCTCTAATAAAATCATTCTGTTTTGACCGCAAACCTCCCAGCGCAAAGGATCACGAGATCACAAGACAACAAAAGATAAGGAAGCCATGCTAACTAATTCCAAAAATAGAGCTCTGTTCAAAAAACTTCCTACATGTATGCAGCCATCACCCTCCACACAACGTCGAGCTGGTCAAGAACACCCACTGTATAGTTATCCATGTTGAAGGATTGAAAAGTCAGACGTTATAGATGCATGTTGAAAGCGGCGGAAGAAGACGCGCACATTATCAGAATCCTCAGTGACAATACCTGATCTTGGTTTATTGGGCATTGAGGATGCTAGTTGACGCCATCATTCAAATGGAGAAGTAGAACGGTAGTATTAAGCATGGAAGACCAGAGATCAGACCTCAGAAAGTGTGCATGGAATGTGCAATTCCCTTGATCTTTCTACTGGTATATTGAAGTTTGATAACACTCCCTCCCTTTCACAAGTTTCGTTGAATACACGATCGAGATGTATTGGCTCTATCCAACTTTAAAGTCAGCTTTCAAAATTTCTCGAGTGAGTTCTGTCAACGGATTAAAGTGCGTGTAGACATTGTCCGAAAGACACGGTGGTCATGCAGAATCAAATAAGCATACTAAAATGTACATATTGTTGGTTTAATCAAACCAGGGTATTTCGGTCATCATCGACCATCTAAGTTGCAAATAAGGCTCAAACTTCCGCCTTCCAAACAACATATCAAACTTCACCCTATAGGAGTCGGGAGTTATCATCATACATGTATAACTAACATGGTCAAATGCCAAGGCAATCAAGTTACTTGAGAGGGGGGATAACATTACTTGTACAAAGACCCGTTTTTGGCAGTTAATTGATGTAGATTCAAATTTGGTTATAGGCTACGGGCTTCAATGATTTCCAGTCTGTGTATATCTCTTTCAAAATAGCGAATGCTCTTGTTATTCAATATATCACCAGCATAACAAGGCATGAACGCTTAGGTACGTACATAGTTGAGTATTTATGAGGGACGGTCAATATTGCGACTTCATTTATTGAGATTTTGGTACGGGTCTTGGTCCAGTATTTGACATTTCGTTTACAATTAACATAACTGAAATAATTGAGTAACAAAACAGAAATTAATAATGTGATCATACGCATGACTGTGCAAACTGAATACACATGGTCTATATATAACCTGCACAAACTACACATATTCCTGATCATAAACAAATGAAATATTGTGACTTCGCTTAATAAGATTTCGGTAGGAAATCTAATTCCGATCTTCAACGATCCCTTATCCTTACTTAGCATTTCCCATACATTTAACATTTCGTCCGTCAGAAGAGGTGGATTTTCCTTATTTCAGTCCAACTTGATCTTTTACCTCTCAGTTAACCTTTAGTTTGATCCTCTATCTATAAAACAATACAAAAAATGGACTCTACGTCTCACAAAACACTAAAAAACGATAAATTGCGGGACCCTATAAGACATCATGTTCAGAAGTTGGAAATTGGTCGAGAATCAAGATGGCAGATGTAGCCATCTTGAATCGTGATAGTGCAACCAAGTTCTACTATTTATAAACATAATAAATTTTCAAAAGAGAATTTTACAGCAAACAAAATGGCAGGATCAAGTTTTTGGCAACTAGACTATTCTGTAACGTGTGTTGCCATTGCTGTGACAATAGTAGATGCAAGACGTAAAGAGGTCTTGTTTTGTGTTGCTTTGCAAACACAAAACATTTAAACAAGATAATATTAACACGCATTTTCTTTTCCTTATAGCTTTGTGTTGCAGAAAAGAAAATACTTTGGACACTCTTGCAACGCTAGTTGAAGCCAAAATTGCAAACTATATATAATTCATTTTGATATCATAGGCCGCAGGGCTTATTGCAATACGACCCCAGTAATAACACCATAACATTTTTCAGGAAAGTATTAGTCTCTTACAATGTATATTACTGTAAAAAGGGTCATTCCACGCATAAGTGAAACTCACCTACAGTGTTAGGCTGGACGCAAACAGGCCAAAGCCTCTTGGTCCTATCTTATACCACGTGTAATTGACCTGTCACAAACTCCGCTCCTTGCACCATGTCGACAAACAAACATTAAGGTTTACCCGGCAACGTGTTGTTTGTCGGGTAAAATGGAGGCTTGGAAACGAAGGTGTGTCAAGAATGCTGCTTTCTGATTTGTCAGTTCAGCCGTCATTCAAAATCCTGGCGATAGGTCAATTGGGAACGCTAACTCAACATGTCAGGTACACAGGAAAACAAAATGCAAAGGACTCTATCCCTAAACGATAAACCACATCAATGGCGCTGTTGCAAAGTGCTTTGTCATGCAATAGGAAACATGAACACGATGGTTAACTAGGACTGTGGGGGCGAAGCAAAATATAAATTTGAGAGAATCTGTTAACAAAACCGTATTTGACGCCCTCAGAGATGTTTCTTAAACCCTTTTTAAGTACCCAATAATACAGTTACCATCATTTGCCTCTATTAAAGAGAACAAGACAAACGCTCTCACATTTAAGAGAGGTCGACTAAGGAAGCCGAAACAGGAACGACTATTATCCCAACACCCATGGCACTGGGGCCAAATCAATAAAATGCCTTTCCAGTAAGAGCAGCTACCAATCCCTTGGTGCAAACCCCTAAATTCCGCACAAGTTCCTAAAACACTGCATACAAGATGACCAAATTCCAGTTCCAGGGACTGACCAAATTCAAAAGCCATCTAAACTCCATCTGTGTTTACTGTGACAACGTCATCCAAAAGATTAAATCGCTACTGATGTACTGTAAACGTGTGTTTAAATGTGAAGTAGATGAAAGACATGATGTCCAAGATTCAAGCAAATAGTATCACATGCTTGTGAACTTTGGAGCAATGAATGGGCACAAGTGGAAATATGGATCACTGGGCGCTCTCTGTTGTGCCACCTGCCAACGCACAGGAATTGATATCAGGGTTCGAATTTAGTTTCCTTTAAACCTATGAAAATCTTTTATGCAATTTCTTGATTTTATTAAAAGTTTGAAAAAGTTAGAAACAAAAATACGCTTGTGAGGTTAAAGTTGCATTTCGACCTGCTTCGATGGCTAAAACCAAAAATCGAATTGGTCTTCTTACTCTCATAAAATTGATCTCACAATACATCTATACCTTGCCGTGATTGTATTGCGTTTCCGTTACCAACAGGCAATGCATATACATGTCCCGTTTTATTGATGGCAAAGGAATCCTTTCTCGGTAAAGAATTTTATGAGATCGTTTGTACGACAGTAAAATTACCAATTCGAATTTCGTTTTTATCTAGCAAAACAGGGCGAAATGTAACTTTACTAATTTAAGTTGTAACCCTGGTTACGACTGCTTTTGTTAGGAAAGTTAGGTCTGAGATACAGCAGCCTAGTTACAGTACATTGCTGGCGACGACGCACCGAGAAGTGCAATTGAGAACGTGCATGCGACGGACACCTATAGACCCTTACGAAAAGTAAGTAGTAAGTAGTAATTTTGGAGGGAAATGTTTCGAAAACAAATGTTTGCTACACGGATAAAAAGATATCGATGGTTTAAATACGTCAAGTTGTGTATCCGTTGTGGGCTTTTGAATTTTTCTAAACAAGTCTTTAAAGTGGGTTTAACTTGATGTTGTAACTATATGGCAAATTAAGGGTGAAGGTAAGGTTATCGATATTGAATATTTCGGTGTATGACTTTAGGTCTTACGGTACTACTAATGACTTCACTGAGAGCAGTAAACTTCTGAAATGATTTCAGATTGTGTTTCAGTTTCTTGGCACAGTCATTCAAAGCCTGTAAACCTTTATCAAGCAGTCATGTAACCAACGCGATGAGACACATTACTCTTGGTGCTCACGGTTTACATTAACAATCTATATGTAATACTTGAAGGACATCATGAACAGAAACAAAGTTTTGAATACTGGTTACCTTTATTTACATATATATTATGCAATTTATTATGCAACAATCTGTAAGATAGCCTCATCATAAATTAATTAACCACAGAAATGCGAGTACGAACAGAAATACAATTTCAAATAATGGCGACCTTTACTTGCATGTATATCATGCAATTGCAACAGCATGCAAACTAATTTCATCATCAAACAGCTCTGGTGCCTGATATCACAACTACAAGATGAAGTAGAATTTTCGAGAACATGATTATCTTGATTGGCATACTTTATCTTAATTATCGATGTATCCATCTTCAAAAGTTGATCCATTAAATTCACTGACCATCGAAACATGGGTGTAAATATCAACCTGCAGCTATTAGCACGGGTAAACTTTTCAGAATGGCTGCCTTAATTTGCATAGCTTACACAAATTCTCGATGTTTCTACCTCCAAAGTAGCTCCATTAAAGTTTGTGTTGTCATAAACATAGGTGTAAACATCAACATGGTCTACCAGCAGTGACTGGTAAGGAACTTATAAACAAAAAGACTTTTGCATAATTGCCTTAATTTGCATATTTAAAAAATGCTAAGGGTTTTCAAGACCACAACCCACCTAAGACGTCTTATGGGCCGCTATCTAGACATGAAACAACCAAAAAAAACCTTATACTAATAAAGGTTTCTAGGTACCCATTTCTGGCTACTGGACTATTTGTCCGTAACGCGAAAATTGTAAAAGCTTAATCCGTACTGCGTTTATTTGAAGCGGACTGTGTAGCGATTGGATATGTCACATACATTGAATAATGAAATCGTTGAAAATGTAACGTATGAATAGCAAAAATTGGCTTGTTTTGCTTATTTGTCGGTTAAAAAGACATTTTGATTTTTATAAGAGCCTCAAATCATTTTTCTTCGAAAACGAATCACACTGTACAGACACATGGAAAGATGAAAACGCATTCATTGGTCATTGCAAAGGATATATATGCAAATGCATCGAGCATTATGCCTCCCGCAAGGCCTAAGTCGTAATGAGATACGCATAACATAGTTCAGATAGCCCTGGCAGCCACAATGAGAAATAGCACGGGACGTTCGCCGCTCAAGTAACGACAACACTGTCCATGGCCATGACGTCGATGCGACTAGGAAATGACACCGACATTACTGAAGAAGACACTGCTGACGGCAACATCCGGGAGCCGCCAATAGCAGAGGAGACCACGGTACTGATGTGAGCCAGAACTGTCAATGACTATACCAGCAACGTTGACGTATACATGCAGCGATTAACAATGTTCAGACCAACCAGATAGCACATTCAGCAACCACAGCAAGCCACCGACGACACTGCAGCCGGCACCGCCCGACAACAATGCCGAATTCAAATGCTATTGCTCCCGCCGTACGCAAACAACGTCCACAACATCACGGCCAGTGTCGACAAGACTAACGATGTTGATCACATTAATTATGGATAATACTGAAGTAACGCAACGGTATTCGTGAACCATGAAAATCTGCATTGCTATGTCGTCAGGAAATTAGTGAAAGTATGTTAAACTGAACAAACTTAATTTTAAAAATCCATGTGAAAGAAATCGAAGAAAAGCAGTCTGAAGATGAGAAAAATTCAATTGAAAAATCATGAAAAAACATATGGCATAATAACCTATTTAATCAGCGAGCCGTGACCGGAAAACCTCGAATAACTAGGCAACGGAAAGTCACGAATAAAAACAGACGCCACGTGTCCGGTAGCCCTTGGAATGATCTATCCATAGAAAAACAAAACAGAAAAAAACCTTCACGAATCCGTCTGGAAATCAAAAATCTTAAAAAGGCCACCATAGCGCCATCTTGCGTCTGATTTCAGCCAGAGCCATTTTAAAAACACGTGTGTAAATTTCACGTTGATCTGATAAGAAATGCGACCTGTACAAAAGACTTCGTGACAAAGCAGCATACTTGAAGAAATGTCATTTCTCCATGCAATGATTCACTAGCTGCATTGTATATCACCTTAGCACCCCTATGAAAGTTATGAAACCCTATATTAAATGCCACTCTCGTTAATATATTCTGTTGCTCTGGTTACTTCCATGCGTGAAGTCTGCTTTTGGGTGTCTCTTGGACGTTATCTCTTAAAGTGTAAGTTAACATATTGGATGTTAATATCTTAATTAAAATAGTCGTTGTAAACTGATAGGAATATTGACAGCACAGAGTCGTGCGCATCTACTCTTAGGAGAAAATCTTCATTCGTTGGTTGTGAGGTTGGGCAGAATTCTCTCGGAATGGTCTTCAGAAAGCAAACGGTTTGGGTGAAGTGTACTGGGTATCATTTCATGAAAATTTGGGAGCTATCAAATAACAATCTCATGTCAAGCAATTCAGTGTTATCCAAGCTACATGTATCCGTTATCTTGCCCTGTAAAATGTCGCATTACTTTTCTTCGGTTTAGTGCGGCAATAAAACCTCGTTCCGTCGAAGAAACTAAAGTTTGATTTTAACCGCTTACCTCTATTTGCGTCAATTTAATCCTTACTCAAATGAGAAGAGACTTTTGGCTTCGCAAAGGTCTGCCAATGAAGTTACACGCCGTTACAAGTCAACTTTCAGAGCCTTGTATCAGGTCTTTCCAAACCCAGAAATCGCACCTAATTTGACAAAGGAACAATGACACGAAATGACGTTGAACACGACGTTTATAGCCGCTTTACGGTCAGAGAAGCGAAATTGCAAGGAGGCTGTACTTAGTTCATGGCTGTTGTAGCCTACACAGGGTGTGTTGCACTCCCGAGCTCAATCCGATAGCACAGATGGTACTTTTTCGACATTTAGTGTGCCGCTCAGTGAGATGGATTGGGGGTTTTCAATGTCCATATGAGAGGGTAATTTCTTGAAATTTTAAAGCAACAACTAGGCTTTTTGTAAAAGTTTAAATACTACACAAGTGGTATCTTCAGGAAACAAACCTATACAAAAAGAATAAATTTTTCATAGAAGCTCCGATCCCGACCCTTACTAATCAATTTTTATCTTACTACTCTCGGTGGAGCTTATGCATTTTGCTCTAGGACGCTCCCGTTTTCCACCGACTTCGTCAATACATTTACTTTGTTCATTACGCTTTGCTGCTGCAGAGTAGAGCATAGGAGATGCAACATTGACTGAATGCTGATGAACAACGTAGATGGCAATGCTTCAGAAAGAGTTTTGCACTAGCCTTTGATGAAAGGGTTCATCAGCACCTTTCAACTCTCCAAAGACGTTTCTTTCTCATTAGCCCAACCAATTTCTCTTTTCAAAAGTGATTTTTGATATGATTTATCATGTCCAGATGCTTCTGTAAAATCTCTTGTTCAAGTTTCCATGTATGCGATTTTGCAGCAATTGCATCTGTTCTAAGCTCTTATCTTCTAGTCGTACCTGGTAATTCGAGTGCACAAATTTGTAGGCCGATATGACATTCCCTTTGTCAGCGGAATACTCTCAGGATTACAATAGGTTTATAAAATCGAATGGTTTCTTTCACAGTGCGGAGCCTACTATGGTTGCTTCACCAATACCGACCTGATCTTTAGAAAGCATACGAGATTGGATGGACTGATTTCTTTCCGACGCGGCTTTAGTTTGGGCGAGGACAAATTTACTTTCACTATTGATGGAAGCACTTCATATTCCGTCCAACCACTTAGTGAATAAATGCAGTTCCACTAAACCTCAACTGCAGTAACAGAGTCGCCAAATGGTAGCATCTCTCCATCTATCACTCCATCAGCAGTTGGTTGGACCTTTCTCGCCACTCCTAGGATAACCGCCAAAGAACTCTTGCTTTCCAGTCTCCGGGAACTCCGGCAGCCTTATTCCTTCAGAAGTGTGTTGTGAAGTGGCAAACAGCTGTATGGAAACAATGAAGAGAATTTTTATTCCTAATATGATGAATGTCTTCATATGTGCGCTATCTCCCTTCATGTATTATCTCCAATGATCAGTGTATGACAAATTGTAGCTTCAAGCTCTTTACTTGCACTGCACTCCAGTCTGTTCTAACACTTTAGTCGGCTATCTTTCAAATATTGCCCCATCAGCTTTAACATTGCACACGTGCTCGTAATTCAAATGCATTGTAAGTTATGAAGACTAGAGGTCGCACAGGACGTCTCTAAAGACAAATGCCCATGCGATACAAGGCGAACGACCCTTTTGTACTTTGACCTTTTCGGCTCAGCTATCTTATTCTTTCCTAGCCCCTGAACAACTCCGCTTTTTAGGGTTATCTTGACTGCACTTCCAAGACTTACTTTACTCACCTTACCTCTGTTTGTTACTCGAAACCATGAACAAAAACATTATGGTTCTTTATTTTTAATTACTCAATGACTGAAAGGAAGAAATAGCAATGCCAGAGAAAAGAAGGTAAAACAAGACTCTCTAAATATAGGAAAAAATAGGAAAGTTGACGTCCTGAAATTTTAATTTACCAGAGAACACAGACTTCACGTTATAGGCTGGTACCAGCAGCACGACCTGTATATGTATTTCCTAATAACCATAGGTATGTACATGTATGTTATTAGCGAATTAAAGATTGTTTTTTACAAGACTGGAGCTTTGCTGTGGAGAATAGCTCAAAACTTAATACATATTTCTCATTTAAAATTGATTTTGAAATGGAATCCTATCTGTTGCGTCATATCTTTTTAGCAGCTATGGTTAAATTAGGTTGCTCCAACCACAACTTGATGATAGAGAAAGGGAGACATGCTCTCGTGGACCAAAAATACCGTGTGTGTTGTTTCTGTGTGTCCCTAATTGAAGATGAATACCATTTTATATGTGTTTGTAAAATGTACTGCTCTATGAGAACTGCATTTATACCTGAGTGGTGCTGCCTTTAAACAAATAAACATAAATTTGTAAAACTAATGAAAATGTCGGAGCCCATTGCTCAGATTAATCTAATGAAATTTGTATTTCACGCCACTGCCCTCAGGGAAAAGCTGCTCAGCGCTATCCTGTAAATTTTATGTGACATGTGGGCCAAGGCCTTAAATATTGAAATACATGAATTTACATGTATGTTTACACCAAGCATTGAATGTTGCAAGGATTGTGACAACGCTGCCAAATGGAGACATATTTATAACAATGCAAGCAACGTGGTGGCCTTAATAGCAATATGACCATGCGCGCACCCAGCCTAAAACATAGGGGGGCTCAAATGTTTGAGAAAGTGGACGTTTCACTAAAAAACGGGGTACGTTCAGAGCTATGAATTGCGCATTCGCCTAATTCCTGCCTTTTCAGTGGACTTTTGTCTCGTTTTCTAGGGCTTTTTGTTTCTCTGAGGCGGACCTTTTCGTCCATTACGCCAAATGGGGAGGCTCGTTCGAGACCCCGAGACCCCCTAGGTGCGTGCATGATGTACAATTCAGCAATGACGGGTGTGTCTCTCCAATTCCAATGTCGGAAACGGAACCCCGTTTTCAATAAATTTAGCACTGAATTTCATATTGTAACGAAGTATAACGAACGAGATTTGTAGGTTTACATAGCACGCGTCAATAACGTGAAGCCTGCCGCAAGGACATTTATAGATAAACCCCACTAGCAAGCAAAACCCGGCTCAAATTCCTTACTTCCCGCAGTTTAGTCGCCATACTGCACAGTCAATGATCAGTATCACGAACCTAACCCACCTAATTTTAGACACAACTTAATGTATTATCACTATCACTTATGATTTATCCGTAGTCAGTGTTAGCCGATATAATCACCGCCACTGTCATTCATATTCGTCAGGTTCTTCGCTCTGTTTCAAAAATATAGACTGCTTTATTTCAGGATTCCAGTAATGGAGTACAGACCATTTGGGCCTCTCGCTAATACAACGCTTCTGTGTTTTCGAGATCAACTTTTGGTAACTACGTACGACGAGATACAAACGTCTTTTTGGGCAAAAGTAAAGAGAATGGGACTGAAATCGCTTTGTGTTATTCTTCACCAGAGCGACGAGAATCGATTTTGGTGTGAAAAGATGAAGTCTTTGGGAATCATTGATGAGTTTAATGTTGATGGTCTGATCCACGAAAAAGAGGATGGTCGTACGGTTGAAGAAATCAGTGCCGGAATAATCAAATGGCTGAATGAGAAGAATATCAACGTGAGTGATTGGTGGCAGTAGGAGTAGCCAAAACAAATATTCCATATTACTAGATAAAGAGCCTTGACATGAAATTACAGCAGTGGATTTGAAAGCAAACGGAATAGTTTTTAGCCTTGTGCGAAAAATTACACGTTTGTGTAAGTTACAACGAAAAATGGTGGACGTTAAAAAAGCAAAATCTTTGACTCAATGATTTTCACTCCTACGGAATGGTTATAATGCCTGGAGAACGCAAACTTGTTAGAATGTAAAACTTGTTTCCAAAAAAACTTCCGTAATTGAACTCCCCTTCACCGATTTCAACGTCATGCTTACATAGCACTGTCACGTTTTTCCCCGTGTGTGGGTAGGCGCAGGTTGTTACAGACCGGTGCTAATAGCATTCGGTGCGACGATTGACTGAAGACTGGTTCGAGTTAATCCTTTATCAATCCCGACCGTGCGTTCACAAGCCTACTCAAACAAAACGTCCGACGTAGTGTCNACGGTTGAAGAAATAAGTGCCGGAATAATCAAATGGCTGAAGGAGAAGAACATTAACGTGAGTGATTGGTGGCAGTAGGAGTAGCCAAAACAAATATTCCATATTACTTGATAAAGAGCCTTGACACGAAATTACAGCAGTGGATTTGAAAGCAAACGTAATAGTTTTTAGCCTTGTGCGAAAAATTACACGTTTGTGTAAGTTACAACGAAAAATGGTGGACGTTAAAAAAGCAAAATCTTTGACTCAATGATTTTCACTCCTACGGAATGGTTATAATGCCTGGAGAACGCAAACTTGTTAGAATGCAAAACTTGTTTCCAAAAAAACTTCCGTAATTGAACTCCCCTTCACCGATTTCAAATGTCCCATGGATTTAGTGAATCCAGTTTAACGTCATGCTTACATAGCACTGTCACGTTTTTCCCCGTGTGTGGGTAGGCGCAGGTTGTTACAGACCGGTGTTAATAGCATTCGGTGCGACGATTGACTGAAGACTGGTTCGAGTTAATCCTTTATCAATCCCGACCGTGCGTTCACAAGCCTACTCAAACAAAACGTCCGACGTAGTGTCTATGCTACAGCTAGTGCTGCGAAGCCTTGACTTGTGATGAACTTCTCAGACACGTTCAGCAACTGTTACACTCGTCGATTCAATAACCTGCTGTCTCTATAGCTGGCTCTCTATTGACTATCGCTTTAACTGCTGATTCTCTTCACTGCAACTCAACTGTAATTCTCCTGGTTAACTTTCTTGAACTGACTTGATCTTACTTAAACAGACTTGATCCGCCTAACACAAACCCGTGCTTGTGTATTTATAGCTTATTGCATTGTTCTGGAACTTTGCATGAATTCAAGCACATTCTAGAACTTTCCTGAATCTACCCATTCATTCTACAAGCAATATCGTATATTGGCTAACATTTATCGCACAACCTGTATTTCTTCCGGAACAAACGACTTTAACAAAAATTTTCTTAAGGAGAATTAATGTTGCAAGCCAATTTGATAGAAAGAACACCCATTTTAGTTCACGATAGTTTGATTTATTTCAGCCAGTGTTTTATTGCCTTGGAGTCATCGCTAATGCAGCAATTACCCTGATCCACACGAAAGGAGCGAGAGCAAAGTTTCTGATGGCGACGGGTCTTGACTACCACCTTAGTTGCAAATGACAAATTTTTAAAGACATTTTGGTGGAAGGAAATATAAGCACGCATTTATCTGCTGGCAGGTTGACAGATTTTTACCAGTGAAACAGCAGACGATCGCCTTTGAGAAAGGCGGGCTAGTTTAAAATATGGCGGTATAGTCCCGTGTTTTAAGCAGCTTAAAAAGATGAAAGAAATATCAGTGTTCCTATGATGTCAAACCTATCTGAAATAGTGGTGGTAGCAACTGATCAAACCGTGACGTGTATACGTAAAAATGGGAGGTCTAGCTGGGGAAATAAAAAATATTTTGCCACTCTGAAAGGACATGATCATTTTGCTCAAGCCTCGTCTATGTCGATAGTTTAAGGGGTCAATTGTCCGAAAAAGCTGACTGTCGGCTTTCTCGTTCTATTTTGTTAATGTTTCTTAGGCCGAAGCACATATAAATAAACACACAGTTTAGACATTCTACTATTAATGGACGCGAAGCCACGTGTCTCATGAGGCGCCATTTTTTGTGTTGCAGTCCACTGTCAACAACACGCGCGGTTGTAGGTAGATAAGGGAACTTGGTATTATTAACCCTTTTGCTACATCGCATAAAAACTCATACTAAACATCGCTGACTTCGACGTTGGCCATTCTTGCCTCGTCCCTCTTTCAATGAAACTTAGTTCAAATCACCCACTAAATCACTGTGCTCTAAAAATATAGAAGCTTGTTCCACACAAAATTGTTTTGTACTGTTCGTTACCAGCGTTTCTAATGATCCGGTGACCGCAGCCATAGCCGACTGGTCACCAGTTCTCGAAAAATGTCTGCCTCGAAAGTTCAAATTAACGCAATGTTGTATTCTGTATATTGTACTGTGTCGTCGTTAATTTAGTAATAATAATGATAATGATCTTGATAATGGTTCTAATGATAAAAATAACGAGTAATAATAGTGAAAGTAGTAATAGTGCAGTAATAGTAGTAATCGTAGTAAATGGTAGAAATATAAGTAATAGTAGTAATAGTTATGTAATACTAATGAAATGATAATGGGAAGCTAAATTCACGCACTGTCAGCCCAAAAGGCATTTCTACAAAACGGGTATACGCCAAGTGCTGCCCAAAAGGGTGTTTTCACAATAAAAAATACTCTCCAAAATGGTGCCATTTTCGACAAAGGACTACCCAAAAGGGTTTCTTTTCTGGATTTTCTGGAACAGATCTGTGCAAAAATGTGAATGTTTACACACACTTACTCTCTAAATGGGTCACCTTTTTGTCCGAGCCCACTCTCTAAATGGGTAGGTATCCAATTTTTGGGTGACATCCCTCGTCTTAAAATACTCGAGTAGCCCCCCGGCCGTGTCATATACCACTTGTTCCTGATTTTAGTCGTTTTCTTTGTAATATGATGCTGGTTTCGTAAAATGCGACAATGGTACATTTCTCGCATACGCATTCGACGTAAATTGTAACAATTATGTAAAATGTAACAACTTGTCACAATTTAGGAGAGCCTTAGCAACGTAAAATGTAACAATGACGTAAAATGTAACAGTTGTTAGATTTTACGAAATTGTTACATTTTACGGCGTATCAGTGCACTACTGCTCTCTACAGGCAAATGCCAGTTGCTTTTTTGGCGACTTCCTGAACATGGTTGGAAGTTATGTTTGTGAACAACTCGACATTCCTGGGGACAGCTACGAGAGTAACAAGGTGTGTTTACTGAAAGATATGACGCAGGAATACGTGCTTAGAATCCCGGAAACCGCGAAGGTGAGTGATTATAAAAATGTGTGGATACAAAGATCGGTCACCCTTTAATGTGGGGGTAAGTTACGATTGGGGAAAGAAAACACATACTTTTAGTAGCCTAGAATCTTCCTGAGAGTCTCGCAGGTGAATTGATGAACACTAGTGATGACAACAGTTGAGACTCGATGAGTGTTGTAAGATCACAGTCAAAGACCCAATGATCACAGGGCTGGCGCTTACCCCATTACAATAGCTGGATACGGTCTACGGGCCGGAAATTTGCAAAAGTTTTGCCCTCAAATGGAAAATATTTACCTTTATGTAGCTCGACTGACCTACGCAACTTTTTCAAATAAACGTGCTTGTTGTCATAGGTGAGTTCAATCTTGCGAACAGATGAATTTGTTAAGCTGTGTCTAGACGGCCAGAAGTCCCAGCACAATTCCCCCCATTTCTCTCTCATTTTGCCATCTAGATATCTCAGTCACTAGTGTTTATTATTACAGTATGGGGTGCCTAGCTACTCTGTGAACACTGAGAAAGAACTACTGGCGGTGTCCGCCAAATTAACGTTTCCTGTTGTCATGAAACCTCTGTGTGGAAGTTGTTCTATTGGATGCAAAGTTCTCTACGACACGACCGACTCTTTAAATTTCTTAGGAGAATTAGCCACTGGTATGGTTTGTGGAACAGCAGTGTGTGGAAGATTTTCATACACTCAGTCGGTAAGGTTTGGTGCTAATAGCTTGAGAGAGAAGGTTTGTGGTAAAGACAGAGACCGGTGGTTAGGTACTTACAACGACCAATAGCAGCATGTGAAAAACTGTTATAAGCGCAGTCGGTAATGTTTTGTGTTGTAAAGGATGGGGTAAGGAATGGTAAACACAGTGAGCAAAAGTAAAATATAGCTAAAGCGTTTCGTTTTTCAATGTCTTCATAACCCTACTTTTTTAAGATTAAGCTAATCCGTCACATACGAACTTTTGGACGGTTGCAAACTGTTTGCACCATGAATCACTATTAGCAGCAAAATCATTATTTGCAGCTCATTGACCTCTTATTGAAATTCAGTGTAAAGTTCACATCAGTGAAATCCAAATTTGCCAGATGCTGCTAGTGAAGAAAGGGTTATGCTTATAGAAATGCCATTATTCTGATAATTGCATATCTTTTGCTCTTGACCGTAGGGACCTTTCTTGATTTGTGCCACATAGCAAATATCGAGTCCCCGACTGAAGACATTATTTATTTTTCAGGTGCTTGTGATGGAATACCTGAAAGGTGTCAAATATTCAGTTGACGTGGTAATTTCGCAAGGAAAACTTATTGGCGGCTTTGTTGTTGAGAGAGGACCTGCCCCACTTCCGGAATTTTGGAACACTTCTGTAATCGTTCCTGGCGCCTCAGCCGAAGTACATGAGGAATTGGTCGAAGCTTCGTATCAGTGCTGCTTATCTGTCGGTCTTCGCCACGGAGTCTACAACCTCGATTTTATCCATGACAAAGGAAACGCCTCGCCAAAGTTAATAGAAATCAACCCACGTCCTTCAGGTAATAAGATGGGCTCATTACTTGAATTGGCGTACGGTAATGATGTTGATGTAATAAATGCAAAGCTCCGCTGTGGCATAGATCTTTCCCCTGACGAGATGAAGATCGAACCGAAAAGACACGCGGCTGCCTATTACTTCTATTTGGACTGGCGCAAAGAGAAGTTGAAAACAGCTTATGGCCACATGCTATCAAATGCTAAAAAATATGATGTCGGAATGATTAATCCAGGCCCGAAAACAATGACTGAAATGATGTACGAAAAACCCATCTACCTGGATTTGGCTCTCATAGTGGTGACGTCCGACGAATCAAGATGTGGGGCGATCAATAAATTATGTCGGTTTCTCGTTGATTCAAAGTACTTCGACAACACGGAAGAAGCATTATCGCAGTTTTAAAAGAAACGATTTTTATATGTTAACTTTTGCAGATTACCTGCTAACGCCTTGTTCCCTTAAGTAAGTAATTCAGCGACCTTCTCAGTTAAAATGCAACTCGACATTGATGGATTACGGCAATTAACCCGCCTTCCACAAAAAACATGCGTCTTAATACATAGAGACTTTGTACCACTATTTTGTCATGATAGATTTACCTTTTATTTCGCCGACCCGTGGTCTCTTTTTCATGTTTGAACACTAGCTTCTTGGGACGATATATATATTCTCACTACGTATCTCGACCAGTAAGAGTGTATATTTTGTCAGTAGCACTTCAAAGAGGCAACATCGTACTACCAACCACCAAATATGGAATCAATGTTTATAGAGGAGAAACAGCACGTTAACGTGGGTACTTACATTCAGTAACAATTTGACTATTTTTCGATATTTCATGCGGTGATTACTTTTTAATTATAGGAAAATATATTAAGGGTTTTTTGAAAAAAATGTGGAACACCCCTGTTGTCCTCCACCTATGATGGTGGAAGTTCTTTGCAAGCCTATAGTGACAAATTGTCCACATTGTAATTGTGATCATACATCCTTGAACTGTTAGGTCTAAGGTATAGAAGCGCGTAATCAATATGGACCTTGGGAAGCAATGTTGCACACAGATTACACCTGCCCTCTGGTACATGTAGGCCTACGTCAAGTTCCACTTACACATTTCTTTTCGTTTCAAAAAGAGACGCAAGGCACTGACAGTACAGCTAGCGTGATCACACGCTTAGATTGCCATCATGCGCTGACCTGAAATACCTCGCGAATGTTTGCGTGTTCTCGTTTCTCAGTGTAAGAATCTTTCGTATGCACCAGTAGGGCTTAGACGTTTCCCCGTTGTACACTTATTTACGGCGACAAGACTAAATAACACGCTAATTAACAGCATGTATTTCAGAGCGGACAACTAGTGGTTGGATTAATTATTTTCGCGCAAGTTGACTGCATTTGAAATTTTTTAATGCCGGCTGATTGTCGAGTGCTGGCTTAGGAAGTGGTTTTGGTTGTTTCGGTACGTCAAAACCGCTGATATCTATCCCATAAGTTCCACATATTTAAGCCCGCTACAAACTCTCACTCCGTCCAAGGAGCTACCTTTGATTCAGATCAGTTACCACAGTAAACTTGGTCTCAACTTGTTCCTTACTCAGAAGAGCAATGATTTCGGGTTTCCAAATTGAATTTACAATTCTTTATTCATTGAGACCATATGCGCATTGTCAAGCCAGCTTGTAGACTCATGTCTTAAGCAATAACGAACTGCCTGTTCTTTCAAAACTTTGAAATCCTCTCCATTTTGGGTAAAGTATTTTACTTCGATTTCACAACGGTGTGTGGTCTAAAGTGGGCAATAGTTTGATATAACGTGCACGCATTTTGAGAATCAGTTTGATGTTCGTTATGTAGTGGGGAAAACTAGTTCTCAAAATTCGGGCACTTTATATCAGACCATTACCTTAAAGTGAACAAAACTGAAAGTGACTATTTAGTAACAACAATTAAGAGTGAACACTTACTGCTCCGAAGCTTATAAATAAGATACTCATGCAACACGTAATCTGTTTTGTAAGATATTAGTAGATAATTAAAACAAGCACAAATGTTATACAATAATTGATGAACATGCATATTACAGACTGCACGATGTCTTTATCTAAAAATGGTACACTAATATTTGGCATTTTTCGCAATAAACCTGACTGCCTTTGCCAATGTCGTTTCCAACAGTCCATATGGCCACTTCATTTTCAACGATTCTTCACCAATAAAAAATTTGAAACGATGGTAGGCCATAGAGGCTACGCGAGAACTTCATTCCTGGCATTTTCTTTTTGCGCTTTCTCAATCCAGTGACACGTTGTTCACTTTGAAACACGAATGGTCAATGTAACGAAATTCGCTTGGACAATACAGTTTAACCAGAATTAGTTCAAGGGAGGACAATGACTTTTCGTTTTGATATCTCCCGTCCTGGATTAACTTAGAAACATTTAGTATGTCTTTAAATTCCGTTTGGATGGTGTTAAGAATTGTCGATTGAAAGCCCCGGTTGCTTTTTTCTTCTTCTTTCAGTCAAAAGATGACTGACCCTTTGAGAACAGATTTCTTCAAAGCAGCCGAAACACCGGGAAAGACGCGATCAGATTACTCGGCACAACGACTAGGTGAAGATTAAGCGCTGAACATTTTTGAAAATAATGGATTCAAAAAGTTCTTAGCTAAATACAAAGAGGCCCTTCAGGAAACCAAAGACCAACAAAAGTCCTCAACACTGTAATAGCACTGACAGTGCAGTTTGTCAGGGAAACAAAAGTAATATCGCATTGTAAAGATTCATACCTCGCGAAAAGACAGTTCTTACATGTCAACCAAACCAGTTATTAATGTCAGTCACAGCGCAAGCCATGTATACATGAGGATAGGGCGTCATCATTCTCCCTCAAACACGATTTGCGAACGAAAGAACAAAGACAGGTAACTTGTCCCACAGAACAATGACACGTTACGGAGAAAGAACGAGGACCAGCACCAGTAACTAATTAAAGCATGTAGCTGACTTCAGAATCAACTGAACACATGCCTGAATAAAAAACAAACAATCAAAGTAAAAGAAGTTCATCTTCATAATATTTCACAAATAACATAATTTTATTATTTTGTGTATCAGAATCAAATATGTATTAACAATTAACATCCCCCCTTACTTAAAACCTCTTTCAAGTAAACCTCAAAAATCCTAAGTTGCAAACAAACCGCACTGTACTAAAAGTTTTTCCACTACCCTAGTAAACTAACTAACTAACACTGAACTAGTGCGTCTCATAGTCTTCCAGATATTTGGGTGGGTTAACCACTCTTCCCGCCCGCGTTACAATTCGAAACCTTTCTGAAGATTCTAGCGAGGGTCACGGAGGTTCCTGTGTAGCCTACTGGAATCTCTAGTTGTTTGCATATCCGACGGTACAGTTAACTCAGGAGTCGGGGATTCGACAGATTCGTGATACGGACGAAGGTCGTGTCTGTCGCGACGAAGTAATTCCTGAACGAACTCGACTGAATGAGACCTGTTGGACAGCTGCTTATGTACTTTCACATCTTTCCATTGTATGCGATGAGAGTTAAAGTCCCTGACTAGGACTGGTGCTCCTTCTTTAATGGTTCAAGAGGCCTGATGTTCTTGTTGTAAAACTTAGCTACTTGTTTTCTCCGATTCTCTTTTTCTACTCTGTTTCTTAGAGATGGGCCATCTATTTTCAACAACGACGGCAACGGTGTTCTCGTGGATCTGCCCAGCAACCGCTCTATGGGACTCGTTGACAAGGTAGCTGTAGAAGTATTACGGTATTCTAGTAAGGCTAACTGGGGATCATTAGACCTCTTCAGTAATCTTTTCGCAATTTTGACCGCCGATTCTGCTTTTCCATTAGAGCGGTAGTGGTGCGGTGACGACAAAGTGTGATGAAAGCTCCACGCTTTGCTGACCTCAGCAAACTCTCTGGACGTGAACTGGGCTGCATTGTCGCTTTGGAGGAAATGTGGAACACCTAAACGCGCACATACACGTTTCAACGTGTTCACAGTGGTACTCCAAGTAGCATCTTCCAGCTTTTCCAACTCTAGATAATCTGAATGATAGTCCACTGTCACCAAGTAATCAACACCCGCATGTGACATAAGATCGATCCCCAACTTTAATCCATGGCTGATCCGGTATTGAGTGTTGGAATAGCTTATCTGCGGAGTTGCGTGGAGCATATCTTTGACACGAGTCCCATTGTTCGATGATGCGACGTATGTCTTTACATGTAGTTATACCGGCCAAAAGATTGTTCGTCGAGCTCGTCGCAGTGTTGAAGCTAGCCCCTGATGGCTGGCGTGTATCAAACTCAACATGTGATTTCTCAAAGATTTCGGAATTCCAATCTTATTCCCCTTGATCACCAAACCATGATCTATAGCCAGTTCCTAACGAACTGATCAGAATGGTGCCAAGTCATCAGTGCACTGCTGCCAATCCGAGGCGATGCTTTGGCATAAGTTTTGAAGTTATTTTTCGTCCTTGGTACATGTATGATTGCGCACCAACTCTAGCATCGGATCTACAAGTGGCGGATCAGCGGTGATCCTTGCTTTTTCAATGGAGGAAAAACATGATCGTAATCCATGTCTATCGCCGTTTCGGTAAGGGGATTTCTCAACAACATGTCGGCCGTTATTTGTTCTGCCCCCGGTCTCCATTCGATTTTGAATGCATATCTTTGAAGTGTCAGGATCATAGCTTGCAAGCGTCTCGGAGCCAGTAACAGTGATCTGTTGAGAATGTACACCAACGGCTGATGATCTGTTTGAATTGTAAGCTCTGCGTGGCCAAACAGAAATTGCTCAAACTTTCTTGTTGCAAAAAACAATTGCTAGACACTCAAGCTCAGTCGGGGCATATCTTTTTTCTGCGTCATTTAGCGAACGAGATGCATAATCTATAGGTCTGCCTTCTTGCATAAGAACTGCCCCCAGGCCAGCTGTGCTTGCATCTTTCTGAATGGCTGCTGGTTTCCGACTGTCAGAATACTCCAGCACATTGTCGATACTAACTTCGTTTACCAACTTTACATACTCTTGTTGCAGGCCAGTTCCCCACACAAAACTAGCTTTTGCAGCTTGTAAAAGACGAGGGAGTGGTTCGCACTCAGCCGATAAGTTCGGAATGAACTTAGACGTGTAACTAATATGTGCCAGGAATTGGCGTACTTGGTCAACATCTTTGGGCGGGGACATTTCACGAATGGTCTTGAATTTCTCCGGAATCCGGCTTGACGCCCTTTGCGGTCAATACATGCCCAATATAGGGGAATTCTTCCTTTAAGAAGACACATTTCCTTCTGTTAAGTTTAAGACCAGACTCTAGCAGTAGCAGTTGCTTTAAATTTTGATCATGGTCCGCAAGGTCACAACCATAAATAAGTTTGTCGTGTGCAACGACCGTTACCCCCTTTAAGCCGTGTAGAACATGGGTAAGTCGCCTCTGAAATTCTTCTGGGGACGTTGAAAGACCGAAAGACATTCGCAGCCACTTGCACCGCCCTCCTGGTCCCCAGAATGTGGTAAGCTCTGCTGACTTGTCACTAAGGCGTACTTGCAGAAATCCGTCGCTAGCATCACATAGAGAAAAATGTTTCGCTCCTGCGAATTCAGGCAAAACATTTTCGATACAGGGCATAGTGAAATGGTTGCGTTTTACAGCTGAATTCAGATTTTTGGGGTCTAGGCACAAACGTATCTGACCGTTCGCTTTCCGGACCGGTTGGGCGTGACAGATCCATTCGGTAGGATGGTTTACCTTAGCTATAATGCCGCGCTCCTCCAACTCGTCGAGTTTCTTTTGCACGCTGGCTTTCATAGACAAAGGAATTTTGCGAGGTTTAACCTGGACCGTTCGTACCTGCTCATCTAACTCTATGTGGTATTCCCCAGGAAGCGTCCCGAGGCCGGTAAACACGTCTGAGAATTCTTTCAGAAGGGTACCCAAACCTTCCTGAACTAGACTGACGCTTTCGCACACTGTGATGAAACCATACTCGACACACAATTTGCCTGAAAACAAACTGGGGTGTTTGGTATATACCACCAAACACTGCGACTCTCGGTCACTCCCATTAACTGCAGTGCGCAGCTTGCAGGCCCCCAACGCTTTTAGTTTCGTGTTATTGTACACGTCAATGGTATGCGGAGTTGGTATCAACGCTGGGCTTCCCAATGTTTCATAGTCGCCGTAGGCTAGAGTGTTAGTAGTTGTTCCCAAATCCAATTGGAATTTTAATCTCGTTTTGCCCTCGCGGCACTGTATGGGCAAGTGCGCAAACCATTTGCAACCACAATGGGATTGTGAAACGTTAATCAGGTAGGCTTCCTCATCGGAGGACGCTTAAAAAATTTATGTGTCTGACTGGAGAAAATGATTCGTCTGTTCATTACTTTGTTTTGCGCTGGGGCAACAGACGGCATAGTGGTTACGGCGGTTACAGTTGTGGCACGTTTTAGTGTATGCCGGGCAACGACGGGGAGCGTGATTTGTTGCATAATTGCCACACACTTGTGGCTGCTGAGTCGATGGTCCTTTCTTAGGTTTTGCATTGGTTTTAAACGCTTTCTTAGATTTTGCAAAGGTTTTAATGGCATTTACCGCTTCATCCTTGCGGACACTTTTCAGGTCTAAAGCAGCGGTCTCATCTGCGCGACATATTTTTAACGCCTGATCCAATGTAATGGCTTACTCTTCAAAACGTTTTCTTCTCGTTCGTTCATTGTCGATACATATTAACAATACTTGTAGTATCAAGCGGTCGTACATGTACATTTCAGTGGGGAACGCGCAGTCACGCGCTATCGCGTGCAGTTCAGTTCAGTTACGTAGCCTTCTATAGACCTACTGCCTTGAAGTTAAGTGAGTAATTTATGTGTCTGAGCGACAACGTTTATCCGCGGTTTACAAAACCGTGGACGCTTTTCCAGTACCTTTACGAGGTCTTCTTTGTCTATTTCTGCTTTCCATTTGAAAGAGTCAAAAATATCATTCCCATATTCACCAATTGTTCTCTGAGGCAGAGCCACCTTGACTTTGTCCGCTACATTGTCTCGGTTTGTGGCTGTCAAGAAACTTTCGAAATTCCTCTGAAATCTTTTCCATTGTTCCGGCAGGTTTCCACCCTGGTTTAAGGGTTCGAGCGCTAGAAACTTATCCGCGACATTCCTCACTCGGGGCACCATGTAAATAGTTCGTGTGTCAGTGCAGTAGTAGTGACGATGTTGTCTGATATGTTCAACCGCGTACTACTTAAATGTAACTGACCACCATTGTGTCAAGAACCGGAAACTGTTTATTGTTGTGCTCTAATGAACAATGCAGTACGAACATATAAACATATAAACACCAAGGTCCATATTGATTAGACCTAACAGTTCAGGGTTACATGATCACAATTACACTGTGGAAAATCTGTTGCTATAGGCTCGCAAAGAACTTCCACCATCATAGGTGGAGGACAAAAGGGGTATTCCACATTTTTCCTATAATTGAAATGTAGTCACCACATGGAATACGGAAACAATAGTCAGTGTTACTGATTGTAGGTACCCACGTTAATGATATTAATGTGAAGTGCTGTTTTATCCTTTATAAACATTGATTTCCTTATTTGGTGGTCGGTAGTACGATTTTGCCTCTTTGAAGTGTCACTGCCAAAATAGGGCCTATTCACTCTTAATGATCGAGATATGTCGTGAGGATAAAAATCGTCCCAAGAAGTTAGTGTCCAAAAATGAAAAAGAAACCACATGTCGTCGAAGTAAAAGTAATCTATCATGACAGTAGTGATACAAAGTATCTGTATAGGTTAAACCCCTTATTTCGGATGCGGATGTTGGCTTCGACTCCGTCCTATTCGTCCCTGCGATGGAAAAATCTGCTTTTTGCGATACAGTCCTTACCAAGTTCAGCAAATCAGCAGTTTCCACCGTTATTTCCAACGCTGTGATCAACACGGCTAAATTTTCCTATTACTATTTTCAGTCCAAAAGCTAGGACACGAAAAAACACGAAGAAAACTAAGAAATTCATCGAAGCTGCACAGCTGTTCAGGGAATTTTTCACCTTTAATATTCCCGGATCGATTGTTTCTAAGTGCATGCAGCAGTAAAAGCATCGATATGAAACATGAACAAATTATCAAAATCGCTATTCTTGTGTCAAATTTTGACCCACTTTTTTATCTTGGAGGACAGCGGCACGAGTTTTAGAAGGCTTAAAAATATTTTCACAAACATTCAAACAGTAAATTTAAATTAGTGACATGTATTCTTACCAAGCATTTTGTACAATCCTAGAATTTCTACCAGAATTTAATCGTGCAGGTGAACTTATTGAGTGGATAAAGTGCTCATAATTCATACATTTCCGACGGCACCGACATGGCGACTTCTGGTGAATTCAAGGGCATATTCAACCGGCTACTTTGTCATCGGTGAATATCTAAGTACGAAACATTTGTAGAAACGCTGCTACTAAAAGAAGTTTTGTACATTTTCCGATGTTTGTGTCATAACTATAAGGAATCTTTTATTTATTTCTGTGTGAGTACCCATTCAAATGGCCTTGCAATCTGCTAAAAAGTAGTTGAAATTGTTTGGACATCGTTTTTGCTTGAACATAAATTTTTCTTCAAGGTATAATTGTTGGTTAGAAAGAGGCACAAATTCTTTTATAAATTTTATGCATAAATTGTGTTTTGGTTTCATGCCTTGTATCCTGTTATTTTCTTCTTCATGTAATATCAAAGCAACAAAATTTGAAAAATCTTAATATATTTATAGAAATAGGCTACATTGGGATTATGAAGTGTGAAGCTTACTCACAGCTTTATAATTTTTCATCTTCATGCTCGTCATGGTACTTAGTCGCCATCGTAACAATTATGCATGTCCACATCCATATAATTCAATGACGCTATTTTGATTCTGCCTGTATTGCTGAAATTTTGTATTTTACTTATTATGGTAAAAGGCTGTCAGGGTCATTTTGGCTCATACATTAATTCGTGCTGAGATCACTTCAGATTTATTCTGTTAGATGTAACTTTTAGCTAAAATTTGAAGTCCGTGCGTCCAATACCTTTAAGAAATGACATTTTTATCACTTATGGGAGTTTTACAACAAGTGACAATTAGCATCCTGTATAGATTAAAATGACTTTACATATCCATACCCAGCATGTGTCTTGGGGACGTGCGAGGCTCAAGGAAAGGGACCAAACGCGGACTGCAGGAGTTGGCACAATCGTCGATGTAAACTGTTACCATCGACACATGAAAAATACCTTATACTTCACGCGATGTTATGATGTGTTGTCATAATGCATTGGTCGAAACGATCCATAACTGGAAATAAGCAAAAAAGGAAAAGATATCCAGTTCTTTTTGGACGTGGATAGTGGCATTCTTCAAGTAAGTTATGCTGTTTTGACACTCATATTAATTTGGAAAAAGCTAAATTTACGTGAATTGTGTGTTGACGAAGTTCACACTCAAGTAACAAAGGACAGAAAACTTTGTTTATTGAATTGGAATTTCTGACTTACCTCGCGACAAAAGTAAACTGAAATAAAATGACGTCAAACTATGTATCTATAATGAAGCAGCTAGCTAATGCTCAGAGTTGCACAGCGAATTCAGTTGAACGAATGTATATGCATTGGTAGACAGCATTAGACAACTGAATAGCTCATTTGCTACAAAATACTACCACATTTCTCAAAATATTAGGCACCCAAAGAAAATCTTTAAGCTTCGATCAAACGTCAGAAAATTTGTCAAATTTGGCTAGCTTCAGAACATCGTATCTCGGAAATGGCCTATCTGGTTCACCTGAAAGTNTTAAACCCCTTATTTCGGATCCGGATGTTGGCTTCGACTCCGTCCTATTCGTCCCCGCGATGGAAAAATCTGCTTTTTGTGATACAGTCCTTACCAAGTTCAGCAAATCAGCACAGTTTCCACGGACCGTTATTTCCAACGCTGTGATTAACATGACTACATTTTTCTATTACTATTTTCAGTCCAAAAGCTAGGACACGAAAATACACGAAAAAAACTCAAAAAAATTCATCGAAGCTGCACAACTGTTCAGGGAATGTTTCACCTTTTATATTCCCGGATAGAGTGCTTCTAAGTGCATGCAGCACAGTAAAAGCATCGATATTTGAGATACGAAACATGAATAAATTATCAAAATCGCACGATGCGTTCGAAAGTTATCGCTATTCATGTGTCAAATTTTGACCCACTTTTTTATCTTGGAGGACAGCGGCACGAGTTTTAAAAGGCTTAAAAATATTTTCATAAACATTCGAACAGTAAATTTAATTTAGTGACACGTATTCTTACCTAGCATTCTGTACAATCCTAGAATTTCTACCAGAATTTAATCGTGCAGGTGAACTTATTGAGTGGATAAAGTGCTCATAATTCATACATTTCCGACGGCACCGACATGGCGACTTCTGATGAATTCAAGGGCATATTCAACCGGCTACTTTGTCATCGGTGAATATCTAAGTACGAAACATTTGTAGAAACGCTGCTACTAAAAGAAGTTTTGTACATTTTCCGATGTTTGTGTCATAGCTATAAGGAAACTTTTATTTATTTCTGTGTGAGTACCCATTCAATTGGCCTTGCAATCTGCTAAAAAGTAGTTGAAATTGTTTGGACATCGTTTTTGCTTGAAAATAAATTTAATTCCTTCAAGGTATAATTGTTGGTTAGAAAGAGGCACATATTCTTTTATAAATTTCATGCATAAATTGTGTTTTGGTTTCATGCTTTGTATCCTGTTATTTTCTTCTTCAGGTAATATCAAAGCAACAAAATTGAAAAAATCTTAATTTATTTATAGAAATACGCTACATTGGGATTATGAAGTGTGAAGCTTACTCACAGCTTTGTAATTTTTCATTTTCATGCTCGTCATGGTACTTAGTCGCCATCGTAACAATTATGCATGTCCACTTCCATATAATTCAATGACGCTATTTTGATTCTGCCTGTATTGCTGAAATTTTGTATTTTACTTATTATGGTAAAAGGCTGTCAGGGTCATTTTGGCTCATACATTAATTCGTGCTGAGATCACTTCAGATTTATTCTGTTAGATGTAACTTTTAGCTAAAATTTGAAGTCCGTGCGTCCAATACCTTTAAGAAATGACATTTTTATCACTTATGGGAGTTTTACAACAAGTGACAATTAGCATCCTGTATAGATTAAAATGACTTTACATATCCATACCCAGCATGTGTCTTGGGGACGTGCGAGGCTCAAGGAAAGGGACCAAACGCGGACTGCAGGAGTTGGCACAATCGTCGATGTAAACTGTTACCATCGACACATGAAAAATACCTTATACTTCACGCGATGTTATGATGTGTTGTCATAATGCATTGGTCGAAACGATCCATAACTGGAAATAAGCAAAAAAGGAAAAGATATCCAGTTCTTTTTGGACGTGGATAGTGGCATTCTTCAAGTAAGTTATGCTGTTTTGACACTCATATTAATTTGGAAAAAGCTAAATTTACGTGAATTGTGTGTTGACGAAGTTCACACTCAAGTAACAAAGGACAGAAAACTTTGTTTATTGAATTGGAATTTCTGACTTACCTCGCGACAAAAGTAAACTGAAATAAAATGACGTCAAACTATGTATCTATAATGAAGCAGCTAGCTAATGCTCAGAGTTGCACAGCGAATTCAGTTGAACGAATGTATATGCATTGGTAGACAGCATTAGACAACTGAATAGCTCATTTGCTACAAAATACTACCACATTTCTCAAAATATTAGGCACCCAAAGAAAATCTTTAAGCTTCGATCAAACGTCAGAAAATTTGTCAAATTTGGCTAGCTTCAGAACATCATATCTCGGAAATGGCTGATCTGGTTCACTTGATACTTCCACACTTTATCCTTCGTGCAGTGTTCTGAAAATTAAAGCTAATTAAGAATTGTTTTCAAAATGTTCCGCTTTTGAATGAAAGCTATCAAAAATGAGGATTTTCGTGTTTTTGTGAAAAAACTTAGACGTTGGATCAAACAAAAACGAAACGATAATGAAAGTGTTTTGAGTCTTTATCTTGATATTTAAATCAAACAAAATTTGGTCATTGTATTCGTTGCTTAACTGAGGATGTACCATTAATTTTTCCTAAAGTTTATTATAAAGGCATGGTCACGTGCGACCAATGAACGGGAGAGTGATATTAAGTCCGAAATTATATTCTAAAGATTTTTGCTGATAGAAAATGTGTGCATTCACGAAGTTCAATCTTATAGTTTTGCAAATATTCGTCTAAATATACAGACTGGTCGATATGACACAATCTTAACTTGCTGGTGCCATCGCAGACAGCCGACTCTAATTCATGATCGCATGCATGCAGTTATGTAGGTCTCTCGCACTCAAAACTTGTGACTGGTAAACTTGGTCGCGGTTTTCAAAAGTTGGAATATAATTTCGATGAAAAGATCGGCTACAACGACCCCTGAAACTACTGCCAAACACAAAGTTGTCATCAGGTAGTGGTCTTCATTACTAAGCGATTTTACTTTTGTTATGACCTCGTTAATTTGGTCATCTGCCCACCTAAATCATCAAATGCAAGTACGGTTTTGAGAAACTGCTGGCTGTAACTGTTTCAAACAAGAGAGTTTGCTTTAGTTGATAAATACTCTCCAGATTCTGTATTGCCCATTCTCTGCATGACGTGTTACATGCATGCTCAGAACTGCTTGAAACAGGCTCAACATCTTGGGACTCGACTTTTGCTTTCTTAAAAGACAAATGGATGGTTTTATAGCTTTTGTGCTGTTCTTTTGCGTTCACGTTCCCACAGCTCAGGGAGACCCGACTGTAGCTTCCTGCTGTTTATTGGACTGCTGTGTACACATGTACTTACTACGTTCATATATTTTTAATGCACTTAAGCAGGGTTCATATAACACGTGTGTCCACAGAAATGAGCCCCATCTCACGCGCCTTCTTTAAAGAGTTCCCACCATGACCCTGTGTCTCAAAAGGAATTTAAAAATACATCTTAAGAGATTTTTAAATCTCTTAAGACTAAAATAGCCTTTAGTACACCTGTTGCTAAAAAATAAGCCAAAAATTGAAAAAAAATGTTATCGGGTTTGTACGTAATGGGTGGAAGACCATCTCTGCGGTTTTTTAACCAATGCGACACTGAGGAGTTGTGAGAAAAGTCCGCGGAGAGTCACCTTTTTCAAACATGACAAGATGCGTTTGTGGAGGCTGTGGTAACAACAACTTGACTGAGAACGTCTCTTTGTTCAAACTTCCTAAATACGTGAAGCTTGCACAGATATTTTGGTATCGGTTTGTGCCCCGCACGAGAGCATGGAATGCGATTCAGTCGGAAGCCACACTTTGTTCGGCACATTTCTAAGAATTGTGTTTCAACTGCACACAAAAGCGGCGTTACGATGAAGGACTCGCCACCTTGTAAGTGCACTTGCAAATTTGATAAATAACGAACAAACTGCTTCCATTCCAGGGCGAGTGATGCCAGGCCCTCGGCCCCGGCCCAGATCGAGTGCTATTGCAAAAAGGCTTAGGCACTGTGTTTAGAATGTGCTCATTCCATCATGGCAATAGTGAATTCTAGTAACCCAGATTTACTCTGGCCTTGTCAGTGATTATTAAGTGGCTATTTTGTGAATATTGACCACCCCTTGGTTCAGTTGGTTGTGGCTCACACATGTCTGCAACGTTTCTCGTGCAATTGGGCCGTGTTCATAAGGCTTCAAAGCGACCAAAGTTCGCTAAATGGGAAATCGAATTAATTGTCTGATTCTTCATGTTCTTAAGTGTGATGCTCGTACCCACTCTCCTCTCTGTCTGCATAATAATTGTCCAGTTCTCGCTCAAAATCGTCCTCGGCTTCTGACCTGCTGTGTTCCGACATTGCAATTGATTGTCAAGTGGTCAACCGTCTTCCAGCCATTACATCATTTGTCGGGAAATTTAGAAATAACTAATTTGTCTTCAAAATTAAAAAAATTCGCGACTGATTGGCATAAAAATGTTCATTTAGTTAGATTTCATGTTATTTCTTTCATATTAGCTAACTCGACAAAACCTCAAAAAATAAAAACATTACATGATGGGAACTCCTTAAACTTTGAGCCGACCACAGTGTACTGTGGACAGGTGGTTACATTGCTCAACGATATTCCAATAGTTATGGTCATTAAGAACGTACGCTGTAAGCGGTATGCTGTAAGCTTTATTAATCTAAATTTGAAGACATATGTCACTTTGTAGTTCGTCAGTCGTAACCACTGAGGCGTCCACGTTCTTAACTTTCAGGGCCATCCATCTATAGCTACCTGATGTTTATCGGACTGTTGTGTACCAAGCATGTTCATACATTTACAACGGGCGAACCCAGGTTTTATATAACTCGCGTGCCTACAGAAATGAGCCCCTCCCTTCGCACGCGCATTCATAATTTGAGATGAAGACAGAGTACTGTGAACAGGTGGTTATATTTAATTAACCAATATTACAAGTAGTCGTGTTCAATAAGAATGTACGCTCTAAGCGATATGCTGTAAGCTTTATTAACCTAAATTCGAACCCATACTTTGTAGTTCTTTAGTCGTAGCCAGGGGCGGGTCCACGATTTTGAGTTGGGAGGAGGGGCGGACTGGACAGAATTTTATCCAGGATTTTGCCAATCAGACTTTCGCACCCTCAAACTGCCACTGAAATGGAACCTGGGAGAGTTTTAGGGAAGCCATGACCCATTGCCCTCCCTAAAACCGCCACTGGTAGCCGGGCGTCCACAATCTAAACATTCAGGGGGAACCATCTGCTGTTTATCGGATTGCCAACAGAAATGAGCCCCGTCTTTGTAAGTTAACCTGACCACAAAGCTACCGGCAGTACTAAAATCATGTGTTTGCACTGTTTGCTATTACATGTAGATGACAACCTATGTTTAATGAAAACTGACAATCATCCACTTTCAGCGAAAGGCATTTCTAGTATAGTCAATTAAAAAGCACAGGTAATACGACTTAAAATCGGCTTGCTAAGGCGAACCCAAAATTCCGGTGGGGGTGCGTTCGAACCCGTCGCACTCCCCCCTCCCTGGGTACGGGCATTGCTTTAAATATTTTATGTAATGATTGTCAGGTAATAAGGTGGACGTTACCTGGCCACAGCATAAGTTTGCAGCTGACGGAGGGCACAGGTAAGACATATGACCGGTTTCCGAAATGCTAAAACTGTTACTGGTGGGACAGCACAGGTTAGAATCATTAGAAAACATGCATCTGTCATCGTTTTCTGGATAGAAACATTTAAGCTAAAATTTACCAGAGAAATCAGGTTCTAGTGTCTCCCATCAGGGGATCAGCAGCAGCCGAATTATCTAACAAGAGCAACGCGGAGCGTTGAAATGCGCCCACGAATGTATCGCAAATGGTGTGCTTTTAGGGTGATTTGTATCATAAAAATGGCCACTAGATGGCGCAAAAACGTACAATCCATCCAAAAATGGGAACATGCCATATTTCATAAAAATCTGTCAAGGAACTTCAGACAAACACAGGAAAACAGAACAAAATGAATTTGCCACTTGTGGGCATAGCGTCCGTTTCATCCGCCTGAAAGTCGTCGTCTGTTATCTTCATATAAATTCACTTACTAAATTTAATAAAGATCCTGCAGTGGGTTTTGGAGATACAGCTACGGGCGCAAAACAAAACACAACTACCACTAGGAGGCGCCACAGCAGTCAGTCACCATCATCAAACGTCCTCTTCACACTGAAAACATACGCCAATTTTCAAAACCATCCCTAGAATGATTTGGTTGATCGAGGAGTGGACGCCAAAAGCAGGACTTGAAAACACCAGAAATGGCCACCAGGTGGTGCAAAATACCTCGATTCTATCCAAAAACAGAAGGATATCGTCATCTCACCAATAGATGCCTATATTCAAATTTTGTGAAAATCTGTTGAGGACCTTTGAAGATACAGACTGGTAAACGTAAAAAGCTATATTTTTCAACTGCATACAGCCTTTAGTCAAAGACTGTAAAATACGCGATGTTATGTCCTTTCTATAGGCTTATAAACTAAGAAAAATACATTTTTAATTTTTTATTTACTTACATTTAGACAAAAAAGTGATGGAATATTATTTGAAATCATCAGCACCCCGCAAACTGGCCCCCAGGGGACCCAAAAATGGCTAAAATCAAATACACAAAATTGGGCATTTATTGAATTTTAGCATTCCAATGAAGGTTAATGGAAAAAACCTTTTGAAAAGCAAAGACTCTAGAGATAGACATCATAAAGATTTTTTTCTTTCCTATTCTTTTAAGCCGTTTTAAAACTATTTCTCTAATTGAACCTTTTTGAACCAAAAATATGCTATTTTGGCCCCAAATATCAATGATGCTCAAAATTTGTGAAATAAACGTTTTGAACATATCTCACCACGATGTCTGAACACACAATTTTCAAGGTTGGAGGCGGCGACCCTAGAGTCGACTTTTTGGTGGTCTCGTGGAATGACAGTAAAGACGGTGCCCATTGCCCATTTTATTCGAGGTGTAATACATTCTCGGAAGACAGATAGTAGCGAGAATGTGCAAAATGACAACAATCAGCTGGCGATAAAACACGTGTTGTAAAAACTATAGATAAGGTGAGTTCGTGGCCAAGAACTGACTTCTAACTTTTAAGTTTCACTGACGATCAAAATCTGCCACTGTTTTGGCACTTCAAGCTTAAAAATAAAATCAAAACATAGCCCTCTAGCAAAAAAACAAAGTAGACTGGAATATTAAAAATAAAATGACGAAAACCGCTATCAAACATATTTAAAATCTTTTGGGAAGGTACCCGTTGTCAAGGTGAACTGAAGTTGCCGTGCTTAGTTATTTATCAATATCCAAAATATACCAAATCAAAGCTGTTCTTTTGGCCTTTCAGGCGGCAACTGTGCGCAAATACCAGAGAAAACCAATGTTAGGAAGCTGGTGGTAGCCATTACCTTTCGGCTTCATAAGCTGAATACAAAAGGCGTGCTGGAAAGGCATTTTAAACGTTATTTGAGGGCAAAGGGAATCTGAGCAGTGACCGGTGTTAGCGAGAAATTCTCCACATGTGAAGATTTTGATTGCAATTCGCCGGACTTGCAGCTGTTCACGCAGTCGGTGTCAGTGTCACAACCTGACTCTAAACGAGACATTAGATATACAGTGTACAAGGCCTGGAGGCCTAGTTATTGAATACATATACATATACATATACATACACATACATACATATATATATATACATATACATATACATATACATATACATATACATATACATATATATATATATATATATATATATATATATATAATAGAAACATAGATGAAGATTCGTTAATTTTTAGATCTCTCACAAACAGAAAAAAACGCGCTTTTGACGCAAATTTCGTTGTTTTAAAATGTGTGCTGAAAATACAGTTAAAGTAAGTGCTTTTGCATTCTGGAGCAATTGAAGTGTTGAAAGTTCGCGAATGTTGAGAAACCATGCTAAATAGTGACGGAAATTTTTGTTTGAGAAACAAGCGGATGAATATGTCTCGTTCTTGAAAGATTTTCGTTCACCTTGCTTGCTTAATTTTGGATTCGGCGCCTCAAGTTGTGAAATGTCTTCAACGGCAGCGCATAGATGATACTTCAAGTACTTTTAGTCAGACGAATGAAGGTAGTGGTCGGGAAAGAAACCACGGAGCTACTATATTCAATGCCAGAACAGCGAAGGAGGCTGATGCAAATTTTGCTTTGCCCCAGACACAGACTTAAGCTTCATTAATTTAGATGTCAGCAGTCATCACCGAAGAGGTCTTCACTGAAGATAGAGAGCAGAGCGCTGATTTCATTCTTCAGTCTGTGTCAGAGTTTCTAGAGCTGTACGTGATTTTCCACGCAAGGGAAAATTGAAGTGACCAAAGGGAGCAGCAGAGAAGGAATGGAAGCAACTCTACGAGGATACCGAACCTGTCCTTGAAGTGACGCTGATGGGCTCTGCTCAGAAGAAGCTGGAGTCGAAGACTCTGTTGGTTTACTCAATCTAGAGAGGAGGAGAGGAGAAAGCCTAGACAACCAGCAGGCCCAGGTAGAATAAAGGCACAGGTTTTCGGAATCAATCAGGAATTGCGTCATTTGAAGAAATTGTGGGAAAATGCTATCCAACAAGAGAAAGAAGGTTCGGCACAGTTTGCTTTGAATTAAGGGAGAAGCTTTTGCGATTAAGCAATCCTGAACGATTGAGGAAGAATTGAGTTGAGCGTACCCGCATACGAGGGAGGTTCATGACTAACCCTTTCAAGTTTGTGAATGGCATCCCTGGGAAAGAGATCAGTGGCCGTCTGAAGTGTACACAAGAGGACCTGGAAAAACACCTGAAGGACGTGCACAGTGACGGGGCCAGAGATGTTCAGTTGGCAGACTTTGGTTGGATGGATGTTGAGGATGTACCCAGCGTAGCCTTGGAAAAGGGTGACATCAGGTTCTCAAAGGTGAAGAATGTCGTAGAAAAAAGGCAAGATCAGGGTCAACTCCAGGGCCGTCGGGTCTCCCTTATAAAGTCGACAAGAAGTGGCCAAAACGTTTGTGGAAGACTCTGAGAGTTATATGGAGACACTACTGGTTGACAGCCGCTAGAGACGGGATAATGGCAAGATGTACTTTATGCCATACGCATTGAATCCGTCGAGTGCAATACGGCCAATGCAATTATAATGTTTCCCGCATTCGCCTCCCGCACTACTTCCTGACATGGAAAGTTCAAAACGTAGGTCAATGTCGACTCGACGTCTTTAGCCGGTTCGATCATCAAACTTTTCGAATGCAGTTTAAAATAATACAGTTGCAGCAGTTTAAATAACGTTCGACATGCAATCAGGCCCTTAGCGTAACATCTGGTACAAAACTGTTCATTATATGTCAATTCTGGCTCTGTTTCCAATTGCTAAATATTATATCGTCTGCAACTCAGGTGCCGATTCCTCGGTAACTGCAATATCAAATACTTTTTATTTAACTATTTTAAGTAGATTTAGAAGTTCAATGCACAGTTACCATTGTTTCGGTCTGTGTTATCTATATTTCAAAACTGTGCCTTTACTACAGAGAACTTGCAACCTAACGCGCAGGTAAATACATATAGGATGTGATCCACGACGTGAACAGTCTGAGTGAAGCTGCCGAAAAATGAAAGAAACTTAGGAGTTCGAAGCGTATGGGATAAATACAAAACGTACCTCGTACATGAAGTGATATCCCACTCGACATTATTCTTCGTATCGTACGCAGAATAATGTCCCGTGGGATATGTACGCCACTCTCGGTACGTTTTTTGTATACCGGTATGTCCACCGTCCTTTTCATCATGGCTATGCAAACTGGCTAGAAAGGAGTGCAGAAAAATTTTGCTGCAGGGTACAAGGATGACATCTTGCAGAGCATTTGTGGATGATTTGACTATCACAACACGGTTTGTTGCAGGTGCCGGTTGGTTGGTCAAAAATCTAGGAGAGCTAGCAAATTGGGCACGCATGAGTTTCAAGGTGTCAAATCCTTGTGATTGTGAAGGGAAAAGTCAACCTACACCATACCTTAGAGATTAGATCGAGTGCCATCCCATCTGTGAGCAGGAAACAAATCAAATATTTAGGGATATCATACCACGGGTCTTTGAAAGATGTTGGACATATCACGGCAAGGAGCTGAATGACAATTTGGTCAAGATTGAGAAAAGTGGTGTCCCGGACAGATAAAAAGTCTGGTGTTACCAATTTGGGCTTTTCGCTAAGGTCACGTGGCCACTGACAGTATACAATTTCTCAATTTTATCTGCAGAGAAAGTGGAAATGTTGGTGAGCAGATGGTTAAGGAAGTAGTTGGGGGTTCCTCCAAGCTTTGCAAGACTCGGCTTATGCATCAAAGGTGGTCCGTTTCTCTACCAAAAACATCTATTGTGGAAGAGTTCAAGGTAGTGAAGTGGTGAACATTATTGAATCTGCGTAACTCGAGGGATAACATCATCAGGAAGGGCGACTTATCGATAGATTTTAAAGGAAGTGGAAGGCTGCTGCATCAGTAGAGGAGGCAGAGAGTAGGTTGAGACAAAAAGACATTGTAGGTACAGTTTACTATGGAGGACAGGGATTGGGAATGGTTCCAGGGATGAGCGGAAGCGCGAAATGGTGCTGGACGAAGTTACATGTAGATCCCAAGAGAACGAGAGAAGATATAAAGAAGCGATTGGAATGAGGAAACAGGGTGCATAGACATCATGGGAAGGAGTGCATGATAGAAGGCTTACTGATAGAAATCCTCTGTCTTCATAACGGGTTTTCTACTTGGATCTGTATACGACACTCTTCCCGCAGCAGTCAATTTTCGGACGTTGGGCATGACTGAGGATGAAAACTGCAAGGGCTGTGGCAAGCGCTGTATGTTAGAACACGTTCTATTCAGCTGCAAAAGTGAAGTGTATTGCACATGCTTTAGATCAAGAGAGAAGGAAGAAGACGACTCACTAGGGCAAGGGAGTCATCCAGCTCTACAAAGGCGAAATATCAACAAGAAAATGTGACTGGTGTTCTAGGAATGGCGGCTGACTGGAAGATTGTGGTGGATGTGGTCACTAGGAGTTCAGTCCCGAATCATCAAGGAGTTTCCCAGTTGAGACCAGATTTGGTGTTGTTGTCTGAAAGAAAGAATGTAGCGATTCTGATCGAGTGAACTGTGACCTCGGAAACTATTGTGCACCAGAACTCTCACGGAAGGAAACTTCTTAAGTACGAGGAGCTATCCCAGGAATGTGCATCGTATGGTTTGAAGCGCTTCTGTCTTCCTGAAGAAGTTGGATGCCGAGGGTTCATTACAAACAGCATGTGGCGGATGACGAAGCTATTGGGCATTTCACCTAGATGGGAGCTGACATGTTTAAGTCTACAGTAAGAGCGCCGGAGGAAGCAACCGAGTTGCTGTGGTTACAACGAGAGAACAACTGGCAACCCCAGCGTCGACTGAAGGTCAAAGACCTACCATAGGAAAGGGATCTAGGACAAGGTCGAAATGCACATTGAAGATGGACTACTAGCTGACGACAACGCTGAATAGCACATACCATCATGTTTACAAGCACGTAAGTGCCTCATTATTTCAAAGAGAAGAGGGTCCGCCATTGGGAATAACACGGCTAAAAATAGAGCAAGCAAACATATACGATTGGGTCATTACTGCGATTGGGCGAAGCACTTGAAATTTTAAATTGCTGTTATTGGCGGGATGCAAGAACACGATATTTCAAGCTATAATAACCATACGTATTGAGAGAGTTCACATGGCAAAAACTGTACAAGAAAGCACATCCCAAAACTGCAAGGTCCAAATAAGTTGATATGCTTAAAAACATACATCAATTACCCTGACGTATTGAGATTTGTGGTAAAAAAGATTGCTCTGTCTAGGAGATTGGAAGAGGGAGATACTGAGTCTTTCGAACACAAAGCGCAGAGACCTGCACTGGATTTTCTCAACCTTCTTTCCTATCTGTAGACTACATAGATGTCAGGCAAGTGAATAATAGTTAAAATGTGATTTGATGGAAGGGTCAAACATTTCAAGCTTGTAACGTGTATCAAAAGGTTTCGCAGACGAAATTCCACGAGAAAATTCAAAGAAATAAAAAATCACCCTTCGAGTCGTCTTCCAGACTCAGTTTATCATGGTGTGGCTCTGATACAAGAATCACCAATTTTACACTTATTGGCCTCTTAGCTTTTTAGAAAGTGAAAGTTTTGCATATCGAAAACAACATTTTTCAAATATTAAGAACAGGTATATTGCATGAAATGAGAGAAGGCAGGTAATGAGGTTAGGAAGTGGGACATGAGGACTGCCAAATAAAATTAATATTAATGACTTCGCACCATTTGTCACGTGACCGAAGCCGTAATTCCGTAAGCATTTATTTGTAGTGTTGAAAGTAGGTGTCGCTCAAGTGCTTTTACAAGCCAGTTTACACGGCTGTGGACATTGAAATATATGTTTTTGGATAAATCTTCGATATGTGAACAAAATTAAAAAGTTTCTCGAATGGGCTTTTTAAATTTTTGTTCTAAAACGACCCAATGTTGCGTATTATACATTTTTAAACTAAATTTTTTGTAACTTCTTTACATTTAGAATGGCTTCAAAGAAGATAATTAATTGGGAATCAATAATGATGTCTTACATATCCATATTACCGTTTCACCAATTGAGCTCTCATAACTGACCATGGGTCAGAGACATAGGCACAAGTGATGCCAATGCTCAAAACGGTTGACGACATTAGACACAATTTTTAGGCTGACGTGAATAATTCATGTGATTGTTAAAGAAATATTCATATCTCTACACTATGTCAAGGGAATTTGGCTTTTATTTATAAAAATTTCTTTTGAATTAAGGGTTCGAGAGTGTATGAAGCGGTCGAACCGAAATATTTTTTCACGTTGAAGACTAAAGCCTACATCACAGGAAAGGTATCAATGTTTGAAATATAAAAGTGAAATAAATAACAAAATTGTGGGGTGCATTCAAAAGTTATCGCCATTTATGTGTCAAATTATGACTTTATTTCGGTCAGGTAGGCCATCTTGCGATGGCAGCAGGACAGCTTACGGATTTAAAATGCTTAAACATTATTTTCACAAATATTAAGCAGTAAAGTTTAGTAACACATATCTTTACCTACCACTCTGTACAATCCAAGGGTATACACCAGAATTTAATCACGCACGTGTAACTTATTGAATTGAGTGGTTAAAGTGCTCACAATTCACGTTGGACAACTTGGCGAATTTTCTGAACTGAAAGGCATGCTCAACCGGCAATATTGTCATCGATGAAGATTTAACTATACATTTTCAGAGACACTGCTACAAGATGCAGATTTTTTACAGTTTCCCGAGGCTTGTGCCATAACTATGATGACTCTTCTATTTATTTTTATATGAATTGCCCACTCAATTGACATTGTATTCTGCTAAATTTTGTTGAAATTGTACTGAAATCGTTTTTTGTTTGAAAGTCAACTTGTGTTCAAGGTATGATAATATGTCACAGCAGCATACATATTTTTCTAACTTCTATGCACCAAATGTGCTTTTGATTCATGTTTTTCAACTAGACATTTTCTACTTCAAGATATATTAAAGCAACAAAATGTGAAAATTCTTACTTGATTTACAGAAATGGGTTACATTTGGATAATGAAATATGAAGCTTAATCAGATCCTTCTGCGTCATAGTTAATATTTATTATTATAATGCTAGTCAAATTCTAGTTTAAGGACGAAAACTTTTATGGAACTCAGTCGCCATGCTAACAATTATGCATGTCTACTTTCATACTTAACGTGAGCTTGGTTCACCCTTTATTGCTGAAAATTTCCAAAGTACATTCTAAGTTTCTTACTGTAGCAATAGGCTGTTGGGATCATTTTAGTTTGCGTATTAATTTGTACTGAGATCACATTTCTAGGTGTGAGCCTTAGTTACATTGAAAATTTTGAAACCGGTGCGTGCAATATATCTCTCATGCGAGTGCTACAACAAATAACAAAATCAGATTTGAGTGGAATCGGTTGAGCGATTAGCATCCCGTAAAATGACATTTTATCAGGAAGAAATAGTTATCTCTTCCTGGTAATATGTATCCAGCAAAGCGGCCACAAACCCGCGTTCCGGAAAAGTAACTAACTTTTGATTAAGACCACTTACCGGTGTAACACTGATGTCAACATATTCCATTCTCGAGTGAGAGGTGGTGTCTTGTCTTGGAAAAACCGAAAGATCATTAATGTTTGAATTTGCAGTTTTAGAGTTGGCAAACCCCAAATACACTCAGAGGCGTTTTCTTAAGTCAAGTGGTGTGGAAGTTCTTGTTAGTAAGGGAAATTAAGCCCAATCACGCTAAGGAAAGCACTGAGAACGATTTTATGAGCTGAGTGACTTCATTCATTTCCATTGCCGTCATCTCTGTTTGGGTGCCCGGCGTCCGCGGCTGTATCTCCTAAACCCCTAGTAGGATGTTACTGAAATTTGGCAGGTGTGTTTCTAAGTGGTTGACGACAGATGACGACGACCCTGAGCCCCCTAGAGACAATTTTATTTTTTTCGCATGCCTCTTTATCTTCGAAGTTTCTAGACTGATTTTTGTGGAATTCTGCAGAACATTTAATACGGAGGCCACGACTGACGTTGACTTTCGGACGGGTTCGACTACTGTGTCGCCCCCTAGTGGCGATTTTGGTTATTTTGCGTCTGCGGCCGAATCTCCTTAGCTCTTGGAAGGAGTTTTATGAAATTTAAAAGATGTACTCCTATGGAGTCTTCAACAAATGGGTAACAAGTGTTGAACTGAATCAAATACATGTACTACCGTGCCACATAGTAGCAAAATGATTTTTGCGTTTGCCTCTGTATCTTCGAATTTCATTTATTTTGTTTTATGAAATTCGGCAAATAGGTTTCTATTAAGGAGACTACAACCAACGCTTTTCCATTTTCAGACAGATTTAATGTTTTCCGCGCCACCTGCATTCGTTTTTGGCGTCCACCTCCTTATCTTCCATACCGCTTAAAGGATCATCATGAGAATTTACAGATGTGTTCCTAATGAGAAGGCCACGACTGAAGTTGCCATTATATCTTATTTTCATGGAATTTGACAAATATTTGTTCTTTACAGCCATTTTTATGATACAATAACACCCATAGAAGCACACCGTTTACGGTACTATCGTGGGCGCATTTCAACGCCTGAGTTGCTCTTAATCGTTTTTTGGCAGCTACATACTGAGGAAGTGCATCTTTGATCTAATCTGAGAAAAACAGATCGTAGTTGCTGATCTTTCATGAGATTCATCTAAACACAAAAATAATTCACAATTTCCGTTGATAATTTGTGAGAATATGTAACGTCCAGAAATGTTCTAGTAGCTCTAATTATCATATGTATAACCTAACCATAAAACCCTCACCGTAAAAAGTTCTCAGATGGCGCCATCAATGCCTTTTAACACCATTTGAGAGAGAGAGAGAGAGGTTGTTTATTGCACTTGGAGCTAAGCTCATTTGTACATATTACATTGCAACATTTGGTATAGGTGGCAATTTCATGTCCGGGTATTCAATACATATAAACATATTTACACGTTACAATGTTAGAGTTTCCTGTCTAATACCATAAGCCTTTAATATAAATAAGGATAGTCTTTTCAAAAGATTTCCAGAGTTCGTTTTGAGTAAGTATTTGACGTTTTCGATGTCTGTATGCTGTCGGGATATTTCTGGTAAAAAATTCTTTCTAATGTCGTTAAGTACGGGACAGTTGAGTAATAAGTGTATTTCGTCTTCAATTTCTGAACGGTTGCAAATTTCGCAAAGTCTATCTTCCTTTGGAATGTCATGGTGCCTACCAGTTTCTATTTTCAGTTGGTGTCCAGAGCACCTGAATTTGGCTAAAATTCTACGTAGAGTTTGTGGTAGACTGTAAAGATATTCTTCACAAGATAAATCTGTTTTGATAATAGAGTAAAATGAGCACTTGCTAGAGCTCTGCACTGATGTCCTCCATTCTTGGGCACCACAATCCAACAATCTTTGCATAAATTCTGATATAAATAAATCAATGTTACCCGGTCCACTTATCCATACCTCCCCAAACCCGTATCTGAATAAAAAACTTTAGCTGCACTGGCCCAATTTGCTCGTCCTTTTTCACAGTCTTCCCGCAGCATCCTGTAACTTTTCTTTGGGTATCTGGGGTTATTCATCTGTAGAAGTTTGGTCCAGTAGATTATTGGTCTGCACAAGTATTTCACAGATAATAAATGCCTGCCGCATTCTCCTCTGGCCATAACGTTACTTGTTTTCTTTGGGACACCAGCAACCCATTTACAGAAATCATTGTGAACACTTTCTATGTCTTTCGAATATACTGTACCCCATATCTCAGCACCATATAACAATATAGGAGCTACCATACTATCAAACAATTTAAAACATACATGCGGGGATTTACAATTCACTTTGGTTAAACATGCTTTTAACATGTTCATTGCTTTTCTAGCTTGTAAAGCTGATATTCTACAATTTTCATTCCATTTTAATCTGCAAGAAAATGTCACACCAAGGTACTTGTAATAAGATTTCGTTTCTACCGATTTCTTATTGTAGAACCACCGTTCTTGTGCCGACAGAGTCCCACCTCGCTTGAAGACAACAATATTTGTCTTATCAAGATTAACACAAAGACTCCAATCCACACAGTAGTTGTGCAATACATTTAATTTCCTCTGGAGACCAGGCACTGTGTCCGCCACAAGCACCAAATCGTCCGCAAACAATAACGAACTTAATTCACAATCATCACACTTGATACCTCGTCCTCCATTTTCTTTGACCTCTGACACCAGTCCGCTAACAAAAACAGAGAATAACCAAGGACTCAGTATACACCCTTGTTTCACACCTCTCGTACAATCAAAATAGGGTGTGATTTGACTCTGTATTCTCACGCACGATTTCACTTCAGCATAAATATTCCTCAGGAGATTGAACACTTTCCCGTGGAGATTATTTTTTAACAAACAATAAAACAGACGTGTAGTTTCTAGGCTGTCAAACGCCTTGCTAAAGTCCACAAAGGCACAGTACATTTTTCCACCTCTTTTTGATAAATTTATGTGGGCCAAAGCTTGTAGAACAAAAATGTTATCCACGGTCGAATAACCCGCCCTAAATCCGGCTTGTTCCTCAGGGATACATTGCATTGCATCCGACCACTCAATCAGCCTTCTGTTTAATATTGATGTAAATAGCTTGCTTATGCTATCAATTAAAGAAATTCCCCTGTAATTATTTGGGTTATTTTTGTCTCCTTTCTTGTAAATTGGAACGATTATACTCTTTCTCCAGTTCTCCGGGAATTTTCCTGTCGCCAGTACCTTGTTGAATAGTTTGCATAACACTTCAAGGATGTCACCAGTCAGTGCTTTGAAGAGTTCATTTGGAATACCGTCTTCTCCAGGGGTTTTGTTGCTTTTAAGTTTATTTATTTCCTGATTGATTTCGGACATGTCAATTTCTTTATTAAGTTGTACCAGGATTTCATCACCAGGTGTGTTGGCACAGTCATTGCAGCTTTCGTCGTGCTCTCGCATTTCGTCCAGCAAAATATTAAGGAATTCTCTGTTTTCCCGTACAGGCTCAGTGTTCAAGAGTTTTTCAAAATAGCTATACCATTCGTTCGACGAAATATCCGCTTGTTGAATATTGTTCGGATTTATGATTGACTTCACGTTTGCCCAGAATATTCTTGGATCTCTCACTGAATCACATAATTTCTTTTCTATTTGTTCGTTATAATTCTTCTTTTTTTCACGACAGGTTTCCTTAAATTGACTTTTCGTATCAATATGATTACGTAGTGTATCCACACACTTTGTGGATCTGAAAAGTTTCAATAAATTATGTTTTTCTATTTTCTTTTGCTCGCAAACGTTGTCGAACCACCTTGGCTGCTGCCTGTTCATTGTGGGTTTATTGCTTATTTTCATGTCAGCGCCGCAAGCGTGGAATAATTCATTTAATAATTTAACTGCTTTGTTAATATCCATATCGATGGCTGAAGATATTTGGGATAATTTTTCGGTGGTGTCAACGCTGCCCAGTCTATCCTTAAAACTTGAACATTTGTGTGGCTGCCACTTGAGTCGGTGCAATGGGGTTGTTCTGACACTAGTGTTCGATCCGTCTGTATCAGCTTCCGTATGTTCTAGATAACGTAGAGTACACATGATAGGGAAATGGTCTGACTGGTCGTAGTTTAATACTTCAAAGTCATTAATATATTTGAACAGAGATGCCTCGGCAATAACATAGTCGATAGTGCTGCATCCTCGAGTGGAGACGAACGAATAGTTTCCTTCTCTGTCTGAGGGGTATCTACCGTTAACTATGTGCGTACCATATACTGCACAAAATTTGGCAAGTTCTTTGCCAAAGTAATTAGATTTCGCATCCTGGTTGTTTCTTGGTTTTTCAAAATTATTTTGAATATAACAACAATCGCTATTGGCAAGGACATTGATATGCGCGATATCGTCATCTGGAATGTAGTCTCTGAGTGTAGCTGTCCTTGAATTAAAGTCACCTGTCAAAATAACCCGTGAGTGGTTAAATTTCCCATTACTCTTTAAGCAGGTAAAGTCATCCTCGAGACGATCAACACCTCAGTCAGAAATGTCGTGGCTGTAGTATGCTGACCCTTCGGGAGGGAGATAAATAAAACCTATTATTACATCTGGCTTGTCTGAGCCAGCAAACAAATCTTTCAGATGCAAATATACTCTGTCTTCCAAATTCTCACAGATGCGCGTTATTTTGGTTCCTAAATTGTTCTTTACCATTACTGTCACTCCACCAGATACTTTGCCGTTATGTATGTTTCGTACTGATGTGAACGTGGAATAATTTTCTAAGAGATCGCCAAATTCATGCTCTGCTCCTGCGTGTGATTCAATGAATCCTATGAGGTCGTAGTTTCTAATTATTTTTTTAATTTCTCCTTTGTTTTGTCGTAGCTTACTTTCTAGCCCCCCTATGTTCCATGATCCTATTTTCATTTCTCTTGTCATTGTTTGCTATTGACTGTCGTCCTCTTCATTTGTATCCGTTCTATCTCTGAAGATGTATCTATCCTCGTTGCAGACAACTTTGTCTATATGATCGTCATACAGGTACATTTTCCTATTGTGATAAAGCTTATCGAATTTTATTGTGGCTTCTATAAAATTATTGTCTCTTGAGAACTGCCATAACTTTGATCTAGCGATACGCACTTTCTTGCTGAAGTCTTCAGCCACTGAGTATTGAGTTTCACTCCTTAATTTTCTTTTGCCTTTTAAGATCTGCATCTTGTCCTTGAACGAACTCAACTTTGCGATGATTGGTCGAGGTTTGCTAAAGTTCTTGCGACCAATCCTATGGGCCCGCTCAATCTTTACCTCTGATATGTCGAGGTGGTTATTGACTAGTTCCTTTACTGCAGTTTCCGCTTCTTCCCATGTTTCCGAATTCCCCTCGGGAATGCCGTGAAAAATTAGGTTGTCCCGTCTAGACCTATTCTCTAAATTATCCACCTTGCTTTCAAAGTGCGCCACCTGTTTTCTCAAACCGACATTTTCCTGCTTCATTTCCTTGCATTGACGACTTAAGGATTCTATTTTACCAGACAAATCTTCTCTCATTTTCTCAAATTTTGTATTCATTTCTTCTAGTAGTTCTCTATTCGATATATCAAGTGGGTTACTTTCAGGTTGAGTCATATATGAAGGTAAGGTCCGGTTGCGCAATCCTGTCGCAGGTCCTGCATTGGGTGTTCCTTTACCTCCTGGCATGGTTTGCTATTGTTACGTAACCTGTATATACACTGTAAACTGAAACAGAGCTCTGACACCTCAGTGTAGGTAACCCTATAGTAGGTTATGGAACTGTCTCAAAGTCGGTTTTCTCTCAGTCTAATGAAGTTTGACCAACCTTTAAGCGTTCTGTAGATGTTGAGTATCACTTTCTTCTGACTGAAGTCCACAACACCATTTAAAAACCACCATTGCTTCAGGCTATTTGTCAGCAACACAGCAACACATGAGAGATCTAAAGAAGTCTGTACACCTTTGCCGAAATGTTCTTCGTGAGTTATATATAGTGTTAAATGACGGTCGGGCTGAGCTGTGTGGATATGGAAGACACCTTCCTGTGGTAAAAATGTGTTCCAACCTTCCTTCTCTGCTAGCTTGGTTGTTAATGGTCTGGGGATTGTTTTGGTTGAAAAAGTTGAGTCTGACAGACGGGCTCAAACTATCAGAGCCGGAATTGTCGTGATCTACTTCGTCAACAGAGCCGGAATTATAGTGATCTACTTCGTCAAACGCGCCGGCAGTTTTCTGAGCATCCGTTCGTCTACTGATTGCTTCCAAATCCGCATTGTTTGAAACATAAGGAATGCCAGGTCGGTAAATATCAGTTTCTGGTGGTCGAACCGCGGCTGCAGGTCTCACAAATGAGGTTGCACAAGTGGAATAGTCGACAGACGCCTTATTAAGAACGACGTGAGTTTTTGAGACTTGCGGCAAATTAGTTTTGCTCGGCGGTGTCTTACACCTTGCTTGAGTCGCCTGTCTCTGGCGATATGCCTCCAAGGACGTAAAACTTTGGTGAAGCCCTTCGTTTTCTTTTTTATTCCCGCTATTGACTTCAAAGAAAGTATTTCTCGATGATCTAAAAGGCAACTTTGAAGTAAGACTTTTTCTGTACGTTTGTGTACTTGCTAGTTTAACTTCACCTGAGCAATTGGATTTATTTCTGTGTTGAACTCCTTCTTCAGGCCTGACATGCGGATTGGATTTGTAAGAAGTAGATGCAAGACGAGATACGTCACTGGTCGCCTCTGAACTTGAGACTTTGGTGGCAGACATGGTCGAGATGATACTTTGCGGAGACCTAACAAGGTTATTGACTTTTCTTACATGTGAAGTTGGCTGGGTAGACTGTGCATTTGTTTTCCTGATGTTACAAACGTCACAATGCTCATATTTTGGAGAAGTGGAACTTGTTTTTTTCATCAATTTTACGTCAGAAAATGTTGCTCCGAGTGTTATAGCTTTCTTCAGATCTATGCTTTCAGTGTAAAACATTTCAACCCAAATTTTACCGATAACGTACCACTTTCCTTGCTGAGCTCGTTTCATGAACGGGTTGTCATATACATTCAACTTGAACAGACAACGGCTACAAAAGTTGTCGCGCTCAGAATTCGGTTTGGTCATCACTATAATAACGTAATGAGGACCATCCTTCCTCAAACAATAGAAATCAGCAAAATACAAGTTGCACTCATCCTTAAAATAGGGAGTTGGTATGAGCACGCGCCTGTCACCAAATGGCGACATCGGTGGAAATTCATATGTGTTGTTAGCAAGCGGATTGTTCACTGTGAAAAATATGCCCTTTAGTTTTCCATTGATAGGACAATCTTTGTCACCATTGTGATCTTTCAGACGTGGCTCTATCACATTGGATGTAGTCGAAATTGTGTCAAACACATTTCTTGGTTGGTTACGATAAAAAAAACCCACGGTTTTCCAACTCCACTGCTCATTCGAAACCATTTGCTTTGCCCTTCTGAACAGTTCCACAACATTGTTTCTTTCTTGGTGTTCCACTACAAAAGAAAGCACGTGCCCGTCATCATTACAACTAGTCGACTGGAATTTACTAATACAGTTGATAAGAGTACCAAATCGATTTTTACAACTCCACAACTAGCAACTTCTTTCAGACACTCAGTGCCTCTTGCCAAAAAACGTTACTGGAATCTCAACCGCATGTTAAAGTTCCAAGAAAATTTTCAAATTTCACGCGACATGATGATTCTTTTAGAGTCAAGTCTGGAGTAAACATTTTTACATGTTTAAGATACATTCACATTACAATATCATTAATTTATGGCCGGAACATTTGGCTCTGAATTTCATAAAATAGCCACTTTAATTTTACAATGAATTTTCGTGGTTTCTAAGTATTTTTCAAGATATTTTTGCCACTCAATGTCTCTCGCCAAACTCAAACAATATTTTGATTTTATATTACAATATACTACGATATTCAGAGAAAAAACCCTTACAGATTTCCAGAAGCATTTTGTGAATAATCAGGTTAAGAATAAACAAGACAAAGTTTCATTTCTGGAACCAATCCACAAAGCACACATGTAGCAGAATCCCGAGATTCCAATTTTACGAATAATATATACTTGGTAGAATTTTTTGGCAAGATCTCCAATAAAAATATACTCCACAGAACTGAGGTATCTCCAGTAAGTTAGTTCAACCATACATGTAATAAGAAGGCGCTGCAGGCGGATAATCTATGTTAACAGGACAACACTGTCAGTCATACTACGAGTGGAGATGAAGTGGACAGTAGAAGACTAAGAGAGACGTGGAGAAGATCTGTTGAGCGTGAAATGCGTTACCATGGGCTCACCTGGAATTCCACTTACCATCAAGCACATGACCGACGATAGTGCCGTCCTCTTGTGGATGCCTTATATGCAACACAGGCATCACAAGAGGCGTAAGTAAGTAAGAATTTTATGTACCAATCTAAACTGGACTCATTAGGCGGACGTTGGAAAAAACATCTATGTTTAAATATCTATATTTCCAAATTAAAGTACCTTTTCCTATTTCAGAGGCCCATTTTACGCGTGTTTTTGTTGTTACATGTTATTATCGCACAAATGACCGTAGATACAATTACACCTTTTTGTTTCTTATCAATGCCATTTTTTGTCTATTAAATCCTACGCAATTATTCCACGACTTCAAAACAATTAGTTTTCCGTCTCTAATCAGTCTTTTACCATGAAAGCTGATGAAACCATAGATTATAGACAACAGATTCGCAACTCCGGCATATTCTTACGAGCTGAGCTGAACTCTCCTGACCTATCTGCTGCAGTTTCCGGTCAGTGTAATTTGACGAGAAATACTTGCATCTACTTTACTGTCCAAAACAGCGAAAAACATTAATTTATATTAATTTCGGTATTGAAACGCTTTTCAAAGTCTTTCAATAGTAGAAGTGTTGGTATTGTGAGTACTTTTGGCAATGCTACTGGTAATTAATTTCAAAATTCAAACTTCGGTTCCGACCCTTTATGCCGTCTGCTTGCCCAATAGCAGCATAGTTATCGGACAGTTTTTGATTTACGGTTCACATAGGCCTACTGAGAAAACTACGAAAGGGTGTTTATAAATCAACATTCTCAAGTGAGCAGTTCTTCTGGGAAGTGTTGAGTGGCCCTTAAAAGGGCCGTTGGTTGTAGGTATAGCGTGAAATGGTTCTTAAAAGAACCGTTGAATAATTCAACATAAATCACACAATATACCATGCTCACTCAAGTACTGAAGGTCCTCTTCATTCAAGTTTTCATCTGGGAAGGTTGGATGAAAACAGAGGAGATGACAA
>NMRA01000849.1:69570-121296 GCA_002633005.1 Phoronis australis
AGTTTCATTTCAAGTAGAGTTAGGAAGTGAATTTTCATGAATTTTAACAAGTTACTGGAGTATTTTAAATGACTAACTATGATTTTTAAGCTTGTGTCAGTGCCTTCAACTGAATGATTTTCTATTTCAGTACAGCTAGATCACTTGAAGGGGTGCCTTCTTCAGTGGTACATCTTCCCCTGTACTGCCAAAATGAAGTCGCATTGTAATGAATTGCTGTGCCAAGCTGAGGACTGATTTCACTATTTCTGATTCAGTTATGAGATAACTAAAAGATTGGAAAAATAAATGAGAAGCATGTTTTGTACTGATGAGAAAAAAGTTTCCTTGATGATAACGTATCTTATGTAAAGAGGTCTTCATTTCTATCTCAGTCAAAAACAGTCACATTACATATAATTCTGTTGTGGCTAACTATTTTTCCTATGTTCCACCCATGCAGTGGCAACAGTCTATAGCTGTTACGTATGTACATGTACGCCCCACTGATATAATCATTAACTTCCCAAACATGACACAAATTTATTTTCATCTTCATTGAACAGATCATCCAAGGCACTGGCAAGAGAAGACACTAGACAAAAAACCCTCACTTTTGACAAGATTGGTCAACCCTCCAAAATTTTGCTTCTTTCATATAACTAATCCCTGGCGTACGTTCTTTCAATTCCATTTCTTGACATAGCTCAAAGATGATAAGTCCAATACAAAATGTTATCATTTTTTATTTAAGCAGTGAGTACGAAGGAAGTGACCTTTCAATTTTCTAGAGTGAAAGACTTTCAAGGTAGTTGAGGGTTATATCTCTACCCTACATCAGTCAAAGCTGAAATAATCTCAGTACAGTAACCATAATGTGTGAGCGAAAATGATCCAATCTTTTACCATAAGTAACCTTGAATGCACAGTACTTTAGATCATTAAGCATTACAAATGGTATCCAACTGCACACAATTTTCTTGACTACTAATTTGCATGCACATAACTATTACCATGTCGACTGACTAGTATTTCCTTACACCAGAATTCCACAACCATGATTTAAAAAATATGAAGTTGCAAGTTACAAGGATTGGAGGCTTGAAGATTCACAATCCAACATAGCCTATTTCTTTTATTAAAATTCTTCATATAATATTATTGCCTTTAGTTGATAACCTGAAGAAAGAAAGCAACAAGTTACAAAACACGACTTCAAATCACAAATTTGCCACAAAATTCAGAGAAATATGAATCATTTTGTGGTACATAATCGAGCCTTGAAGAGCAGTTGGCTGTCAAACAAAAAAACATTTCAAAAAATATTTCAACTTTTTTAGCCGAGTGTAAGATCACCTGAATGGGAAATTCACAGTAAAATAATAAGAATATTCCTAATATTTTTTGCACAAAAACATGAAAATTGATCAGAGTTCCTTTTTTGTAGCAGCGTTTGTCAAAATGTATCAACGTTAAATCTTCACAATTTACAAAGTAGCCGGTTGAACATGCCTTTCAGTTCAGCAAAAGTCGCCATGTTGTCGGTGCCGCCGGAAATGAGACTAAGTCCAACGGGAATTCTCAGCACTTTTATCACTCAATAAGTAAGAACTGCGATGCTTAAATTTGGTGGAAACTAGTGAATCGCGCAGAATAGTAAGTAAAGATATGTCTCCCTAATTTTTACCGTAAATTATCGGCGACAATAATTTATTTTAAGTTTTAAACTCGTAACTTATTCCGCTGTCGTCCAAGATTGCCGAACCGATCCAAACAAGTGACCCAAATTTCGCCACACAAATTGCAATAACTTTGCACTGCTTGGCTCGATTTTGATAATTCTTCGATTTTTATTGAGTAGGATGCATTATCTTCCCGGTGATAGTAGAGAATTTTTTCAAAACGAAAACAAAAATTTTTGTTCGACCGCCCTACTGAAGGTCCTTTTCATTCAAGTTTTCATCTGGGAAGGTTGGATGAAAACAGAGGAGATGACAATATCGATGACACCTTATATAAATGTTACCCTGCCTTTTTCAGTTCTTGTTCCTGGATTCAGAAGTAGCCCAGAACCTTAGGGAAAAAAGACATACTACGAAAACGAATCAAATTTTTAAAATCATCGCCTTCGTGTGAATACGTGTTTGGTGTTGCTGTCGCCAGACTGTTGTTCCTCCCCAACATCAATGTCGAAAATCGACGTTACAAGTGATGCAAACTGGTGTCCTTTGTTTCTAACTTTTAACCCATTTTTTAAAGAAAGCGGTGTACTGATTTTGTCTAACGTTGATAGAGCATAACTTTTGGTTTTTACAATGCATTAATTGTGTTGAATGCATTCATATTAGGTGGCTTCATTGAAGTGAACAGAAAATAAACTAAATGTAACATAATTTAGTTTTGAAAATAAATAGAACAGTAAAACAGGACTCCTTAAAAATCGAGCTGTTTTCAAAAACTGCACCATTGGTGATCTGATTGATTCATGCATTTACGGCGGGAAAATAATAGACCAAGTATGGTGCACGTGTGCACTGTAACAACACTTTGTATCTTATTCTTATTTGGCCAATCTGTTGATGCAGAGAATTTCCTTATTTATGCCCATCCTGATTTGACTGCAACTTGAGCTTGTTGGGTTCTATCGTATATTGGGTTGGCATTGAGACCCACATGAAGCTTACTCGAATGGGCTTCATTTTACCAAGTATCTCAAATTGAGGTGAAGTAAATAAACAAAGTGGGTGATTATCATCACGAGAATTTCATCATTAGTATCTTTTGCCGGGTGCTCAAATTTCTGAGACTAGGGATTGTCAGATTTGTAAGGTAGAAATGTTTCGCTGGATTTCCAGGTCTGTGGCGTTATTTATACCGGACCAAAATTAAAAAAAAACAGACCTTTGTTTAAATCAGGAGCTGCATGATACACATTTATTAGACGTGCGCAGGCATTGCACTGATCACTTGGAACCATTTTTATAGTTTATTAATATATAATTAAACCAAGCTGAGGAGTTTGAAACCTGATTCACGGCAATTTTTGGCAGTGGGATTTTCTGAAAAATGCTCGTAAGTTGACAACAAATTTTGATAGCAATGCACTGCAGTTTTGTAGAAACTCTGTTCATAGGTTACAGATGCGTCACAGAGCGTAACTTTGATGAATTTTATCTTACGATTTCACCTGTTTCGGAGGCCGGGTTTCAACCACTTTTGTGCTATAATAAGCGCCCCCTTCCTGAAGCGGATTTTTCTAAGCACCCTGGCCGCTTATTAGGGCGCATACGGCATACGGTAATATTTCAGACGGGCAATACTTAGTATCCTTTATGCAAGGGACCCTTTTGTTACATTAGGATTGGGATTGGCTCATTATGTACCCTACAGGTGGCATAGGACTTTACAAAACTGGTTGAAGAATTTCGTTTTCGTCATAAACGTTCGTTTGAAAGGCTTAAGTTTAGAAATGTTAGGACTTAAGGCGGAAATTTAAAAAACCATATGTCCGCTTACAAAAAAAATTAACATTGAAGAATAAAAACAACCTTTACACCCCTCTGGTGTTCCTGTTCCATGTTTTCAAAGAAGTTGGTTGCATTTTCATAGACTGCAGTCGAGAGATTTGGTGCGGCATATATTCGACATGGAATGAGTGCAAGATAGATTTTGACTTGTCTGGATGGTTATTTATGAAGTATTAATGTAATCTTTATTGATGTTAAAGGTTTTACCAGAGTTCTATTTATTTGTACACGAATGTGAATTTGTTGAAATCGCTGATCCAAATCCTGGCCAAATGTGCGCATTCTGCTGAGACGAACCGTCTGATCAGCGCCAGCGAAGAGTAATTTGGTTAATTCGCTCACTAGGCTATGGCTGAACTTCCTCGTAAGGACAAGAGTTTACAAGTCACTACAGTGTACCTATGGAAGACATTTAGCGTATAATTTTCGTCAAAACGTTTAGCAGATAGTTTTCATCAAAACGGAGAAAACAAAAATGGATTTGTGAAGACAGGATTAAGTAGTAGAGTCTCTTAAAAACATTCATTTTCGAAGTGCCTTGAAGAAGTGTATAAAGTCTTATTGCTGAAACAACTGCCATTCACGTTGACACGAGGAGTAAGGTTTTCTTCTCACAGCCGATTATGGGGTCTTCGGATGGTATGGAAGCTAATTCCTTTGCATTTCGCGTGTGTGGCCGAACAACCGGCCACACAGTAGCCGACCATGATTAGCAGACGACGTACATGTACTTGCCGGAAATTGCACCAGATAATTTAGCCAGCCACCCGTTCAGTAACGTTAGGACCTCGCTAAAAAGCAAGACTTCGCGAGATTACGTGAGATATTGCCGTACATTTTAAATAAGAACACGTGACTTTGACTAGGTTTTAGCTAGGTCCTAGCGTAGGTCCTAGCGTCTACTGAACACAACCCAGGTGTCGCCAGTGAATAATGACGTTAGGGCTTGTGCGTAAGGTCACAGATTTCTTCCATTGAAAGTATACGGAGTTGGCGGTCCATGTACTATAGTCTATGGTGCTATGAAGTATTGCCCATATTTTTGCATACTGCCGTTCTCATGAACAATGCTGATATTACCAAAATGCATCCAGTCTGAATCAACAAAGAAAAAACAATGGACAATATTAAATTTGTGGGAAATAAATTACCACACAGGTCTTGACTAGTAACACCCTAGAAGACATGTCACGTGACAACTGATGTTGCAGAGACAGGTTCTGTATCTCTCAAGACAACTTGCAACAAAACAACTAGTAGAAGCAGCACAAAACTCAAGATTATCCCACAACTTTGTAACTTAGTCAAAACTTGACGTTGATTGACTTTGCGTAGTGTACGTACCCCCCCAACCAGTACCATTTTTTTCTGTTGAATACTGGACCCAACATTACTTTAACTATTTTGACCCATTGGTGAATGTGTTGAAAAGCAGGCAAATACCATCAATAAAGTTTTTGAAAAAAGTAGTTACCTGTCATTTTCTTTTTGTTAGTATCATATATCAAGAGGAGAAGTTTTCATTATACTGTGTTAAGGTATGCAATGTGTCGTCATCTAGAACAAAAATCTTGATCAGCACCGTAATAACTTTTGTTACTTTAGTATGTGATACTTCTTCAATTTGATCATAATTTTACTAAATTAACAATTACCTTTATGATTTTTTGCATGATAGAAGTGAGCTGTGACCAAAAGTTGCAGTGCACGTACCCTTTTATAAAACTGTGATGCATTAGGCCATACAATTGTATTCGGTGGTTCTTGCGCAAAAGTATTTTAGATTACAAACCTGGAATGATGGTACTTTAAAATAACACAGCTTTTACAATTACATGGCAACCTTCACCTTTCACCTGGCCACCGAATATGGACCTTAATTGTGATTTGCCATTTATTTAAGCGACATTCACTAAATTCCTCATTCCAACGGAGACGGATCTGAAACTGGCGAGTTTCCGATTTTGGGAACTGCTTGAAGAAAAATTTTGATAACGGGAGTATTACTTCCAGCTGGAGAGAATTAATTAATTAATTATGGAGTGATAGCATGATGGCTTCCTCTGGGAGGATCGACGGTGAATGGTAGCGTCCCTTACTTGGTGGCGATTTTTTTCTTTGCGTTAAAAATTTCTAGTAATTTACAGTATTACCCTTCAACAGGCTTTCTACAGATTTTGCTGCGGCGAAGTTTTCATGGTTTTTCGAAAGATGCCGCAAAAATGAAATAGTGACATGTGTGCGGGCCTCTGTTATCAAACTCGACGGAACATTTTTTCGTTGTTACCAAAGGTGAAGAACAACGCAAGAGAATGATGTTTGATTAAATTGTTTTCCACTTAACCATTCCAAAGCTGTTGTCTTTGTTCGATCTTAAACTTTCTTCCTCTCACACCTAACCTGATATCTCAGCTAAAAGTGGCTAGAGTGCATATAATGCTTAGACCCCAGCACCTTGCTTAAAAAGCAAGACTTCGTGAGATAACGCAAAATATTGCCGTGTATTTTTAATGAGATTTCTGTGTTGATAATCATCTCAAAAATAGTGATAAACTGTACGAATTTGTCTTAAAGCATAGCCATTTCAGTATAAGCTGTACATGTATGTAGGATTAAAAGCAAGTGACTGATCGTTGAATTTTGGTAATTAGTTCAGTTCTAGCATTTTCCTTTCTCATTTTCACCCTTAGTTAATGATCTGTGTGACGAATGGACTCGGCTTGGCTCGAGTACTGCCAGCTTCAGAAGAGGGAAGCAGATGAGCATACGTTCACGTGACGGGCTATCGCCACCTAGCAAGGGATCCAATTGTACTGGTCCGGCTGCTGAAGGGGAAGGTTATAACCATCGGCAGTGTCCAGGTTGGCCAGTGATTCGTATTATCTGTCGTGTTAATATTCTTTTCATCTTGTGGCATGCCTTGTCGTTGAGTGGTTATTGGTGAGTTGGTGAAGAGCATTCTACATGTACAGCATTCGGGTACAGATACAGTGTAGAATGCGCTGGGATAGTTCATAGCTTTTTAAGATTCTTCAAGATTATTATGCTGCTAAACTGCCGCTTTTGTGAGTTCAAACGATTCACACAATTACTACCAATCTCTCTTTTTTTTGCTCAAAAATATTTCGAACACGAATACACTGCCCTTCTAACACTCCAGTATTCAGGACTACCAACGACGAATGTCATTTTCCCACCTTTTCATAGTTTTGGAAGTATTCCTACCTTTTCCTCCTTTTTGTCTACATTCCACATTTTCATACTTTAGATTGGTATTTATCGATGAGTAAATTTCTTGAATCTACATGTAACTAATTAGTAACAATCATTTAGCTAAAACTGCAATACTTATGCTAATTGTTTCAGTGAGAATTTTCAGGCTCCTAAATTGCAAATTGTATTCCAAAAATTTTGTTTGAGATAAGGGTGTAAAAGCTGGCCATGTGTTCATCCATCGGTTACTAAACGGAAGGGATGAGATGGTGATTGTCGCTTAATCATTTGGCTATATTATGCTTGATTAAAGGGAATTCACAATTTTATGAATTACTTCAGTCGAATTATAATTCATTCAGATCTTAAACATAAAATATTTGCGTTCCAGTTCCAGTGTTGATTTACTGAAAAATGTGTCTTGACCGAGTCTCATCGTAGTGGTCAGATTTGAAAACCTGTGTTTTTATGTTATCACATGTACAAAAAATAGTGTACACAAATAAAAAATAAGTCCAGAAAGCACTAGGAAGCATTATATCTGGGTAATTCAAATGTATCTAAACGTTCATGTATTAGCGTTTTTTCTTACACTGCTAGATGGCGCCAGCTGTGCTTTTGCTCATGTTTATCTCCTCTAGTGATATATAAAGTACGCGTTTCCTTCATTTGCTTTCTCATTAAAACTGATCGCTTCATTTCTATTTCGATGCCTTCCTTGCACATCCGGTACATTTCTAGGCAGTGGCCAAGTCCATGGTGAAGTAAAGTTACAATTAAGATATTTCGCGAATAAAAATAGAGTACACTTAAATCGCAAGACATTGAGTAGTTTAAAAAATTGCGACAATTTGAATATTATATGAACCATCAAAAGTAGGCAGGTTTTTCCATTACGCCAGGTCACGACATGAGGAATGCAGTCACATTTACTTGGCTTGAAAACTGGTTCAACAAAGATATTGATAGACAACCTTAAAAAGGCGTGTCGTTTACTGCTTAGCCCCATACATGGGTAAATTTGGTTTACTACAGCAGTCGAACTGTGGCAGTCAGCTGTCTTCTCCCGACAAGAAAAGTCGCGAATACTTGATAGGCTTGTATACCCGCTAATGCATTTCCGGAAAATTTGGAAACCTGTTGACTTTCTGTGGACCCGCCCAATGTTTTCTTGAAATTTGGTGTCTGTGACAAGTTTTATGCCAATATCTATGAGGTAACTATTCCCAGTTGCTCCAGCTACTGTACACTGCCGGATAAGACCCCATCGGTTACTATTGTAAAATAATTACTCTGCGCGTGCAAGTGCAGAGTACTGTTGTTCCTGGGTTTTCTTCAGTTTTATTCTTATTACTCTGCGCGTGTAAGCGCAGAGTACTGTTGTTCCTGGGTTTTCTTCAATTTTATTCTGATTCTTCTTATTTTTCTTGTTACTCTACGCGTGCAAGCGCAGAGTACTATTGTTCATGAGTTTTTTTTTCAATTTTATTCTTCTGATTCTTATTCGTATTCTTCTTATTCTTATTCTTCTTCCGACCAACTTTGCCACTTAATAACTACAAATTGGTGGCATGTACATGTACGTTCGTTAAATTCAGCATATGATTTTTGACAGTACATACATTTTGTTTTATTATATAATGATATTCCATAATGCACCGGGCAAGGTCATTTGGTGAAAAGGTCATGTAATATTTAAAATGCTACTCCTTCTTTAATTCAAAAGCTAATCTTTTCAAATTCGGTACACAAGTATAAGTCAAGAAGGCAATTTAAAACATTACTTTTCTAAGTAATCGGGTTATCCAATCAGATTGAATAGGTCATTAGGTGAAAACTAAAAATTTTGAGCTAGACACTTCAAATTCACAGGTCTGATTGGCACAGGTTAATTCAATTTGGAATCCAAAGTTTCAGGTCATTTAGTGCAAACATGGGTCATTAGGTGCATTTTTCTTCTGAAAATTTGACCTTTTCATTCTCCAAGTATACTGATGTGTCAACCGTTAGACAATTGTGATTCTCAGCATAAAACACGTTTCATGGGCTTTGCAATAATTCTCCTAAAGACGCTTATAATGCACCGGATAGGGTCAGTTAATGCAGAGGTCATTTAACGCTCAAAATGTTCAAGGAATTCTTTTCAATTTCAGCACACTATTGTAAGTCAACATGCCAATTGAACAACCAACTTAACTGCCCAATATGCCTAACCAATCAAAAAAAAAAATAGGTGAAAGGTCACTGAGTACAAAATTAAAATTTTGAGCTAGAGACATCAAAATTACATATCTGTTTATTAAATGCGATTGAGTTTTGAATTTTTGGGTCATTTGTTGCACTCATGGGTCATTAGGTGCATTTTTCTTCTGAAAGCTTGACTAATTCATTCATCTTGTATTCTGAAGTGCTTAAAGTAAAACATCTGTGATTCTTAGCATCAACCACACTTTAAATTGGTTTAACAGTTATTCCCTCATCGGGATTCATAATGCACCGGATGAGGTCAGTTAGTGGAAAGGTAATCAAAATATAGACATGTAATTTCTCCTAAAATTTGAAATAATTCCTTTTCATATTGGTAAATGGGTTGCTGTCAGTAACTTCCCATAACAATTCCTTTAATACGCACGCGCAGAGTCCATTATTGTGACGCCGTGACAATAATCTTTCTAGTTCCTTATTCTTCAACTCAAATTGCAATAATCTTTTACTCGTTTTTTCTTTCTATATGAGTTCCTTTGTTAATTAGGGTTTCTTAACATTTTGCTCCCCCATATCTATTACATTTTTTCTTAGGCGGCCCCTTTCACGCTAGTAATTTTGTGTGCATTTTCTGATTAGTGCTAGTGAGAGGTCTTGGAGCAAACGCAATTATGCGTCTTCACACTGCGCATTACAACCCTTATCATTACATCGAGTTTGTTGTTTTGGGTTATTTGTTGTGATCGGATGTTTGAAACATCTACATTCGTATGTCAAGACAAGAGAAGGCTTGATTACCAACGCCATTTTGAGACGCGTGTTGAACTGATATGAAAAAACATATATTCGTATAGGGCGTCAGTGTCATTTTTGCGTCAGTGACTCAGGGGAGAGCGAAAATATCCCTACGTTATCTCTCTCAATAGAAGTTTGTGCACAATGTGATGTACCTAATTCAACTTAAGTTTAAATGTTTGTTCCTAATTTTCCCAACATTGTAATGAGTAGTCCATTCCTACGTGATGGTGATACATGCAGATTTAGGAAATAGGAAAGTGAAAAACGATTTTTTGCCCCCGAACACTAAACGATGTTTATTTCGCCTTCTTCTTATTTGTACACATGGCTATCCGCTCAAAGTACAACAACAAACAAAAAAACAAACAAGGTCATTGCAGTGCTACATGTATGAACACTAGTCAGCAATACACAAACTGTTCCGTTTTTAGATGCGTAGCATACATACATATATTTCACAGCTGAGGTATTAAGATTACATAACAGTCTATGAAATGTAAACAAAAGGTGACATGTCCAGTGACTCTCACTTAGAAACTTAATTCTGATTTCGGAAAAAGCGTTGCAATTTAACAAAAAGTGATAATCATCCTCGACAAAATTCCTCGAGCATAATGCACACAATATGTCTTGATATATCACATCGACATGACCATTTTTTCTGCCAGTCTGTGGTTTGCCCATCTAAAACCCGTAACACTTTGCACAAGCACTCTTGAAAGATTATCAACTTCTAAATAGTTTTCATGTTTAAATGCAACCATAAAATTTTTGTAATAGTTTAACTTAGAATTGGAATCAACAATTGGTCTTCTACCTTTGCAAAGCTCAGTCCTTAACACGTGTGAAAATATTTAAAAACGACTCCTGACATGCGACTCCTTGGTTTACCCAAACATCATAGAAACCATACATTGACAATAAATTACGGACTGAGCTTTCCCAACTACACATATGTCAACCATTTTTTCGTCTAGTCTGTACAACGTGTTGTAAGGTATCCTGGGATAACGTTCCCGTGGAATAGCTAACAAAGTATCTCGTAAACATAAGGTTATCTGCCAATTCACCCAACAGGCTGCAGCGACAGAGCAAGAACTGACAAGTCCCCAAGATCCATTTTCTAACCACTCGTACTCTTTAAAACCCCAAATCTCAGCACCATAACACAATGTTGGGTACACCTGGAGTTTATCAAATGGCTGAAAGACAAGTGATGGGGGCACATCATGACATCTGAGCTGTTGTTTCAAAACGAGTGATGCATCTGAGCTTGATTGTCAAGAGAGTTTTTGTGACTTTTGACCATGACAATTGAGGTGTGATGAAACACCAAGATATTTATAATGAGGTACAACATCAACTTGCTGATTGTTAAAAAAAATTCTTTTTATTTGTTAAGGAACTTCCATTTCTACACTCCTTGTTTTATAGATTCAAGAGAACCTCGCTCATTGGAGTCAAGTGAGTAAAATTTCTGTGTTTGTGTGTGTGTGTGTGTGTGTGTGTGTTTGTTTGTTTACCTGCTCTATTGCCTTTTGGATTCGTATCGTTTTAGCGTAATTGATTTTGTAACAAAGATTGTACTGAAAATATGCATCATCTTAACTCTTCCTTTATCGGAGTTCTGTTAGTTCAGGTGAAATTTGTGTGACAATTAAAGGCGAAGGGAACATTTTTCATGTCAATTTTAGCAAAGAAGAGGTTCGGTGGTTATCCCACACATATTTTTTCACTTAATTGTAGCTTTTCGTAATTTAATTAACAATTCTTTCTCTTCTCCGGAAGTGACCTTTTGTGAGGCAAGAATTTCACGCCAACTTATTTTCATATAGTACTGTGAGGGCTGCCGAGTCAGTAATTGTTCTACCTCGGTTGTGATAAATTCGGCGTCGTTTGTTTTTGTTTACGAGTCAGTCAACATGCCACACTGTTGCTGCGTACCGGCATGTACTCAATAAAGGCGAAGGCAACATTTTTTCATGTCATTTTGAGCTAAAATAAGGTTTGTTGGTTATCCCATACATATTTTCCACTTAATTACAGCTGTTCGTAATTTTGTTAATTACTCGTCCGCTACTCCGCAAGTGACGTTTTAGGAGGCAAGCATTTCGCGCCAATTTCTTTTCATATAGTCTGACTGTGAGAGCTGCCGACTCAGTCATTGTTCTACCTCGGTTGTGTTAAGTTCTGTCGTCGTTTGCTTTCATTTACTAGTCCGTCAACATGCCAAACTGTTGCTACGTACCGGGATGTACTAATTATCGTCTCACGTGCGCTTTGGGAGTACCTTTGCATCGTTTTCCGATGGATGACACACTTCGTCGTACTTGGCTCGTTCGTGTGAAGAACGCAGCGTTACCCCTCCACGCAACGTACATAGCAGTCGAGAATTACCGTGTGTGTGGCAAACACTTTCTGTATGCTGAACTGATGAAACAACGCCTGAAGAAGGATGCCATTCCGTCTGTGTTGATTCCCGGCAGTGCCCCGTCGCCACCCCCGAGAAGTGCGTTTTTGAAGCGAGAAGCCTCGCGAGCTGTGGCCAGTACAGTGACTGGAGCCAGTGGAGGCACTTCATCTACTGTCAACCGTGCCTCCAAACGTACCCCAGAGCGTGCCATTCCTGGAACCAGTAGTGATTCGCCCTGAGCTGTTTTCTCCAGCCCACAGCCTCTAAGCAGCCCTGCAGCGATATTGAGTAGTGGGAGTGATTACAGGCCCAGTTCGATACCCAGTGAAGAGGACAGTTCGTCGTCCAGTGAACAGATCTGTGAGCCAAAGTTTGATAAGATTATTGAGGACTTGTCTAAAATGTTGGAGCTATTTAGAAGGTGCCAGGTGTGTGGCAAGGGAGTCACACGACACGATGTAAGCAGTTTGGGTGGTCATGTCCCCCTCCAGTGGGAGTGTGTCGCGGGACACTTTGGTAAGCCGAAGTGGGACAGTTGTTCCTCTGTCCGTGGTATGCCGGAGGTCCACTTAACCGTGTCCAGTAGTGGCTTGGCCTCGTCGAACTCTGAACAGCACAAGCATTCCACTGAGGTAGGCATAACAACGCACACAGTGCATTTGCACCAAGATGTGTCACCACGTCTGTCCTCAGTAGCCGCCTCGTTTCTCTCAACAGCTGCCTGTGCCTGTGCGTACTCTGCCTCGTTATACTCGGGCTCAAACATGTACCCACCCACTAAATGTCCGTGAAAAAAATTCCTCGTCACCACTGCTGTGAACAAGGTCTCCGTCACTCACACTATTGTCACTGTGATACGGGTCACCGAGTCCAGCCTTTTCAGCTTACAACACACTAAACAATCCCTAAATCCAACGTAGTTGAGTTCTCTACTAACCTATGTTGCTGCAGAATACTCGCCGATGGAAAGTGGTGGTGACAATTGTTGAAAAACATCACAAAACAAAAGTAGAACAGAACAGATTCGCACGGTAAACTCAACGCAAAACCAAGTGGCGGGAAACGCTTGCCGCCTAAAACGTCACTTCCGGAGTAGCGGACGAGTTACTAATAAAATTACGAAAAACTGTAATTAAGTGGAAAATATGTCTAGGATAACCATGCAGCCTTATTTTAGCTCAAAATGACATGAAAAAAGGTTGCCTTCGCCTTTAACAGCCAGTACCTGTAAGCAGCGCTGCTGCGACGTTGAGTAGTGGGAGTGAATACAGACCCAATTCCACATCCAGTGAACAGGACAGTTTTGTTGTTCAATGGACATATATCGGTGAGCCAAACCTTTATAAGTTTATTATGGACTTGTCTAAAGCATCTGAGCTATCATTAGAGCTGCCAGGTGTGTGGCGAGGGAGTCACACGGCGGTATGCAAGCAGTTTGTGTGTCAGGTCACTATCCAGCGGGAGTGTGTCCCGGGACACTCGGGCAAGTGGGACAGTTGTTCCTCTGTCAGTGAGACGATAATGAGTACAGCCCGGTACACAGTAACAGTCTGGCATGATGACTGACTGGTTAACAAAATTAAACGATGCCGAACTTGTCACGACCGAGATAGAACAACGACTGACTGGGCAGCTCTCACAGTCAGACTATATGAAAATATATTGAAGCGAAATTCTTGCCTCCCAAAACGTCCCTACTGGAGTAGAGGACGAGTAATTATTTACACTGCCTAAAAGCTGTAATTAACTGAAAAATATGGCTGGGATAATCAACGAAACTTATTTTTGCTCAAAATCATATGGAAAAAGGTTGTTAAACAGGTGATTTAGTATTTACATGTTCGTCGTAGAAAGTAGTTACGCCTTGGTACACACGTAAAAACTTTACCTGAGCTGCCATGCTGAACCTGCGGTATGGAGTGTGAGCGGACAAGAAAAAGAGGGGTGGTAAAAGATGTCAGCAGCATTTGCCGGCAAATCAACATGACAGAAACTGCCTCGTTCCAAAATCATTTTCTGAAAGATCCTTTGTCGTTAAGAGTGCGATGTGACTTGAGAACATCATCAAAAGTGAACCAAGGAAATGAAGTAATTTTCGGCATACCTATACTTAGTAACCTAGAGTTTAAATGTAATTGTATGAGCCATTTGAGGGTAGTCGCGGAGGGTCCATTTGGCGTAAGCGGAAATGATGATATTTTCTGAAACTGGAATTATCAACGGCATGTTTATTGAAATAGTGAGATGGTGAGCGCTCATAGAGAACTTGTGAACAGTGCAGAGAGTGATGATTATTTTATAATCCATATGTGCCAACTTAATGAAAAGTGATTTTCGACCAAAACTCTGAACAAAAACAGAAAACGTTAAAAATAACGAAGTGAGCCTGTCCGAAATAGCCTTAAGTGACAAACAAACACGTGTACAATTTTAACTGTTATTTAGTTAAACGACACAAACGTTTAGACAAACTTTGTATCATGCATACAGTACATGTCCTTTCCTTTTCGTTACAATAACCGACATGTACTGCTGGCATTCGATAACTTGGTCAGCACACATAAACTATTAGCGAAAGTTTGTTCACCCACCGAATTAATGGCAATTTTCACTTCAGTGTGGTGATTTACAGTAATGTTGCCGACAAGTGATAACGTTTTACAAAGTATGTTATGAAATTTCGTTTCTCATGATTAAAACAAGTAAAACTAACGTTTTGAAATTTACTATGCGCCAAAAAGGTTGAACATTTGTTGAAACTCGGCAGATGGGCGAGGGATTAGAGTATTTTTCAGAATGTCGTGTCCCCTTTTCGAGCACCGAAGTAGATGAGGGTGAAACTGAAGTTCTAAAGACTATAGACGGCCTTGTTTTTGAAGACTACAACCAACAAAAGACAGCAAAATGTGGACCAGGGAGTATCTGGGAGCCACCGTACGACATAATTCACCCGCCTTCGTTAGATGTGTATTTCATCAGTGCTCCTGGTAAGCATAGCCAGCAGCAGTTTCCCATTACAATGGATGCCCTGCATATTGACCCATATCAGCGGAAACTCTCCACCAGGGCGATAGCCATGTTGCATCCTTCTGGTAGCCACCTGTTCAGCCGCGTTCCCTCCCCGTCGCTGCCCAATTTGTTACCCCCATGTTCAGTCAGTATTCGCTTTTGCGGGCTGCATCTCGCCTCAGTTGCCAGTCCGTTAACTCCCTGGCTCTCTTATTGCCTTGTGAAGGCAGGCTGCCCGTTTCAATGTGCTCAATTTCTGCCTTAGATCTTGCGTTTTTAATTTCAATATACATACATCACATTGAACGGTACTCCAGTGACAGTAGTTCGGATTTCTTGATTCATCCGTAATACTTACACCCTACAAGACAAGATGGCGTGTAACCACAACTTGATATTCATCCACCAATAGGCGACGTTACATACACAGGTAGAATGTACATGTACAAGAGTGCTATGGAATTGAATTTAGACCCTTGAACTGCTTATGTTTAAACTGAGAGGTTAAAACATGCTACTGAAATCAAATAATTCAAATTTAGCATACTAATTGTTGAAAACGTTCCCTTGTATTAGCTATGATGTTGATCTCATGGCATATCCATCAAACATAATCCAAAACTCTCGATAATATTTCTCAAGGTGGAGTCAGCGTCATGACGCGGCATATAGGTATGGCATTCGGAGGAAAGGTCAAGGCCATTGCCGACGTTTACTGGGATAGCGAGATGTGTTATAAGAACTGCCTTGAACGCAAGAACTGTTTTTTCGCCTTGTGGAATATGGTGACGGATGAGTGTTCTCACTTGAACAAGGAACAGTACCCTATGGCCTTGGTGAACAAAAGCTGTTGCATCTTGTACGAGAAAAAAAACGTCTACATCCCAGGTAATTAATTCAAACACTTCATTTGCTGAAAAGGAACTTGCATGCCTGTTTAGTCAGAACATCAGCACTGGGTTTAATGGTGTCTCACGGCTTGGACTTAGAAAGAAATTGGCGCAATGCCATAGCGCATCAAATTCGGACCTGGAAATAGTCATATTGTATCACATTCACAGGTTTATCATTACAAAATAATTGACGCCTGTAACTGCAAGAATCATGCTTTTATCAGTACTTACGTGATGTTCATTAGAAATTGTGCTTGGCGTCAACTACTTCGTTATCACGACTACTGATCTGGAGAAAGATTTTATCATACGATTTTACGACTGTCGTAAAATAGTAAGACACAACTGATCAGCATTGCCAGAGATAGAGGCCAAAACATGCCCTTAAAGTTAGTGAAAAATACTAAACATTGAGCGCAATAGCTTTCTTGCAGTAGCTAAACCGAGATATGATTCTTCTGGTTTGAGTTAAATTATTTTGTTTTTGCCCCACAATTATTTCCCGGAAACCATTATTTGCGTCCCTTCAGCTTCGCCATAATCTGTATAATGTATAGACTGATTCCATCACGGAAACTGTCGAATACCTATAGTTAGCACTATACTGAAGTCACATGAGTACTTCGTCATTACATTCATGTTTGATTATAACACGAGTCGGAACAGATAAAGAAGCCATATCAGCTGGTGTGCTTGCTTGTTTTTGTTTATTTGGTAGCAATATAGAAAGGTTTAGTGTTAAAAATTTTGAGTACCCTTATCCCAGTGTCAAGCACAAAATCGGTGAATAACTTCTTGACTATCTGTGCTGGGCTTGTGAACCTACGAGCTGAACTAATGAGAGATCAACATTTGGAAGGCATAACTTAAAAGAGTCTTTGTGTTGCCCATTCCAAGTGGTTACATGTACTGTTTTCTGTGGGTAAGTTGGTATACACTTTGACAATTCATACCAAACATGTATATGAATGAAAGCGTGCATGTATATTTTATATGGTAAGATAGTAAGCTTGGGAAAATATCCGTACTTCAAGCAGCGAAATCAGCGAATGAGTTACAAAAGTCTTAGCCTCAACTTCATCCACTAGGCTTTGCAGAAATTACTGATTCAATACAATGTTCTTGGAATCACGAGATGAAAACATGAGGGACATACCGTCTAGCAGGATTGCTCTAAAACCTCTTCGACCCCCACATTCCACAAACCCCTCGAACCACGACCTCCTTGACTTACGACGTCCTCGACTCAGGGCCCACAACCCGCTGGTCCCAAGCTCGACTCCATCTGAACATAGAACAAGTGCTGACTTGTAGGACCAACGAGTCAGGCCCTGAGCTCCACTGTCTTTTCCGTGTTTTTGCGAAATTATGAGAGTTGACTCAGCAGGTTTGAAAGCCAGAAAAACAGAAAGAAACACGCCCAAATCATGTCAAATATCTACCAACGTTTCAAGTGTTTCCGGCAGAGTGTAATCGTCTCGTCTGCTCTTCGTGGAATGTCAGATTCAGGCTTTTTTTGGGGGATTGGGCGAGGAGCCGACAGAAATGTAACTTTATCAGTAAATATATATACAGTTTGTAAACATGAACTGTTAACAAAAAAATTATCTCATCATTTAATGGAGTATATTGTAAACGACTCAGTATGCATCAGAAAGTAGATGATAGTAATGTGAAACTATGTATATTTCCTAAGTTTAGTACAACAGAGCCATTGGTAACCGCTCGTGGAATTATTTCCGTGAGAGCGATATCACGCTCAAAATCTACTATTCCACGTCCTCACACAACTTCCTGTGTGTAACCACCAGATTTGAGTCATAGCAGATTTGCGTGTTTGTATATACATGTATTATGTGAAAGTCATTCTGCGAAGTAGTATAATTGTGAAATGTGTACATGTAAAAGCTCGGATACACATACATTTATTGCCACTGGTCATGGGTGGAGGGGTTTGTGGTTTGTGGGTTGTGAGGTTGTGGGTCGAGGGGGTCTTGGGTCCAGGTTGTTGTGGGGGATAAAAAAATCAAATCTTGGATTGGAATAATTTACACCTGGGGTTATAATCTCTTAGAGATGTCTTGAATTCATGTGTTTCTGGCACCTGTGATGTTTTGGAGATTCATGCAGTACATGCATAACAATGTGCTTTGTTCTGGAACATGACAAGATTTTAGAATGAAACTCTTCAAGCGCTGTAGGAGTTTATAGGTTTTGTTCATCTTACTAAGTTTTATAAAAATAATTGAGGATATAACGCAAAGGTTACAGTCGAAAAACTCCAAAAAATATAACACGAGATGATAAGAGTGGTGGACATATTTTGATTATTCGAATCAAATTGTAGTTATATCCATAATGCATCTTTTAGTAACACTTATTCATTTAATCCTCTGATTAACAACGTTTCACGACAGTTTAGCTGAGCTGGGACAGTCCGATAACTTCAAGTACGAATATTTATTCGCCGCCCCTGGGTTGGGTGATGTAAACAGGAAGCAAGAAAGGGACCGTGTAGATGTATTTGCCATTGGTTTGTAAAAACAGTTTTATGTGAACGCATCCAGGTTGATTGGGTCTCTGAGATGACGTCAGCATCAATACAAAACTTGTAAGGTATACATTTTTATGATAAATTTGTCTCCCGTCTGGTTCTATCATTGTTGAACTTTAAGATTGGTGCAAAGAAAAAGAAGTCGCTATTCAGGGTACCTTTTGACCCAGTGCAACGGTTGTATGACGTGAGATGTCTTTTTTGTTTGCTAGAATGTCTCTAAGGACCGCACAAGTCTACGACTTATAGAGATTTGTCCCATGCAAATCTGCTAGGTTTGGTGAAGCTTAAAACATAATTCAATCTCTTTCATATGACATTCGTTCGAAAAATAGGATACAATGTAAATTGACCGATTGAAATGGTCACCTGTCGAAGCAGAGCAATTTTTGCCTTCAAGGCAATTGTGGTATTATTGTAGTTGTTCTTCATAATGGCAGACGTCAACCAGAAACGTCATCACAGTAATGAACATTTCTTTCAATTCAGACGCACGCTGCAGCCAGTATGAACGGCTCAATATCCATTTTATCTACTCTAAACGGTTGAACGGATCGCACCTAGCGTTTGCTAATTCCATAGAAACCCCTATGGAATGTCTGATTGAGTGTCTCAAGCACGAACGCTGCCTGTCTGCTGACTACGACCAGTTACTACAACAATGCTCTCTGAAGACTCACCACTGGGTTTCCCAGGAGGCTAGTCAAGCTTTTGCCAACGCATCGAATTATAACCATATACACGTGGAATTTCAGTGTGCTGAAGGTTTGTATCTCATGTTTAACCCTTCTGTACTTAAAACAGACCAACATACATGTACGACTGTTTCTCCATCCTGTGTATTTAAATCTGTTACTTCTCATTGGTGTCTTCACCTCATTCTGTTGATTTACAGTTAGGGCAGTGTGGAAAAAAACTGAATCAAGAGTGCGTCTCGTGTGCAGTACCAATAATAAAACATTACAAATTATACCTCATCAACTCTTGCAGATAATTCATGTCCACCCCATTGGCATTACGCTACCAACGGAGCGTGTTACTTCTATTCCTATGGTGGGAGTTTGGTGCTGGACTATTCAGGAGCGAAGGTGTATTGCGAGCAAAGGAAAGGGTACTTGGCCTACGTCAGAAGCAATGACAAGCCAGCATTGTTGGAACTCATGCAAAAGTAGGTGGACATGCTCACATTGTTCCGGGTGAGAAGGTTCAGCGGGAATTGTTTCATCTTGGTAAAGAACTGCAAAATATAGTAATCCCGTTTTCTGGACGTTGCTGTTCTTGTGTTCCTTCTACTAGAAAATGTTTATGATTATTTTTAGACTTTCCAGGAAAGGTAATTCAAAGCACTAATCATCCCAGATGATATTTCTATCTCCCTGGTTATTTCATTAAAAACACTAGTTGCCTCACGGGAGGTACCCTTTTCATTTTGGTTCGGATACACTATAACAGTGAATCGTTAGGCTCTTTCAGGGGTTGATAATTAAACTACTAATGTGCATGTGGCTATGATTTAAAACTATTAAACTATTTTGCGCCCGTACTTTCTGGGCAATTGAGACATTTTCAAAAGAAAGAAGAAAAATGAATGCATGTATGGATCGGGCCCATGAACATAACCCTGATTTGGAACTGGTTCAGTCCCCTCTTATGTACATGAATATACTATACATAGTCGTCGGGGTCTTCATGACAGAAGTTGAAGAAGCGCAAGATGAAGACGGCATTTGTAAGAATGCGTAGTTTTATCGTATAACCCTGCGATTGGGCTTATATGCAGAACATTTGGGAAGACAAATCTCGCTAACCAAATAAGCTACAAACTTCCGCAGCATGTGGTCCCACGTAGGCTATTCCTGTGTTGCGTAAGCACCCACCATAGTCCACATTTCGCCTTCCACGGAGATGGAGGTGCGCATAGGCAAGGCGAGTGAACAAATATGTCCGTGAGATGCAAAAGTTTAGGCTGTAACGCACGATCAAACGTATTGCAGTAAAATGAAACATAAAATTTTGCAGGTCATGTGTGGCAAAACAAGAAAAGTTGAGACTTACCTGTAGCAATGGTCCCGTGGTTGATCATAGTCATGCACTAATATTCGAATCGTTATACCTTCAACGTCTCCAGAAAATGTGCTATGTCAGTTATGAGATTGATTGCTGGATTTGGCAATTTCGCATTATCCCCGTACCTATCGCGGTTATACAAAATGCATGACTATTAGATTGAAGAAACAAAGTTTAACAAAAGAACAAGATTTTTTTACGTATTAGAAGCCCTATTCATGAAAAAACATAAAAATACATACATGTATTGATTCTCCAAACTTTTGCTTACAGTGTATCAACAGAGGTAAGAATTTCAGTTTTTGCAAACTGACAATTTGTTGTCTTGAACTTTTTCTAGTTTTAGAGGTTTTAATTGAAATCGTTTTCGGCAAGGTGACCCTTGTTCACTTTTGTCCAGTGAAGGGACGAGCACGATCCGGAATAGTTCAACCTAGCTCCTGTCCGGTCCCTGTGTTGGCACGTGGAGGTAGATATACTGTGCAAATATTGTTTGGGAGCTGAGTGCTGACAGACAAAGCCAGTCAGTGGAAGCAGCTTAAAGAACTATATTTGGATGGCTTGATAATGTTGATCTTTGACCTTGCCCTGCTGAGTTTCCTGTCACACGTGCTCTCTCAATACGATATTTTAATGACCTTAATATTGTCCAATTCCTATATTGAATTCATTTTGCGACAATATCCAACCGTACCATGGAAGTTGATGAATGATTTGGTTTCTCGACATTATTCCGGACTAGCTACTAGTGTGTGTTACAAACCTACATGTACGTTATTCAGGTGGTGTAGCTATGTTTCAAGCAGACTTGGTCAACACCCTGTTGTCCAGATCCAACAAATTTGCAGTTGCTACATGTACATGTGGTTTGATTCTAAACTTATGGTTATCTCCAAACCTTATTTAGTGGCCTCTAATCTAACTCGTATATCAAAAAACTATGCTTTGTCAACTATTAGAAGTATATATTTTCTGAAAGAAAAAAATAATGGAATATGAAAATACTTCTTGTATTACTATACCATTAATATTTTTACGTAACCATCTTTTCTAACTCAAAATTTTATTTTTAAGAAAGGTACATTCGTAACAAAATAACCCCTCGGTCGATTTTAATGAAACTTTTTAAATGAAAGCTTCACCAGTGACCTCAATAACTATGTTAGGAATTTTTGATTAGTCTTTTTTTGGTTTCTATGACAAATCAACTTGCAGAACTGTAGGTATCTTGTAAAAAACAGAAGTCGTATTCGTCTTTGTTACATTACGCAAAAAATGGCTTTGATATCGGAAATCCTAATATCGTTTTTGAGATTTATGACTAAATATTATTTTTGGAAAGTTTCAGCGAACTTCACTGAGCCTTTTTCGAGAACTTGTGTTCCTAAAGTTAAATGATGTCGATTTGCCGAAGCCGATAAAAAGCCGATTAAACTGGGACAAGTGAAAATCTTGTTTTCGGTACACATACTCTGTGCAAGCCTTAAATATGTTCGCTATTTCAACATTCATTTACGATGTTAACTGATTTTGCAGTGCTTAATTAACTTAAATATCATTAAAACGTAACGTTCTCAGCTAATTACTGTTGCGACCATTTGACCTACTTTTATATGTGTATAGGTCACAGTTCTCTTGTTATAGATAGCCTGTACATGTCACGTGATGGCAGATGATACGAAACCAAGAAAGAAATGGATTACAAAAATCGAATCGGGGGTTAAAGCATGTCATTGAAATTGCATGAAGGAATTAGAAAGAGGGTTTATTTCTTTTCACAATTTGCTGTATTGTCATGACCTAGGCCTGAGGCGACAGTAGCATTATTGTTCTCAACGCCAATGGTCCATGTAGACGCACAACTCCCTGAGGATCAAAATTACGTTTTGTCTTTATTTTCCCCGGCACCATTCTACCTCGTTTACTCAATGTTATGGCGATTTTGTGTATGAAAGGACTGATTGTATACAAAGCTATTCTACATGTACTGTATACCTTAACCGAGATTCGATTTAATTGAAAGCCCTCTCACCTTTGACATCGGATAAGTAGTAAACAAACATCGACGCAAATGTGCGGTTCCAAGGTGGTTCTGTTAAATCTTTTTTTTTTGCTACGCAGTATATATTTTGTATTTGAAGTTCCCTGAGAATGAAATTAAGGTATTTTACTAGACAAACGTGAAATGTAAAATGGCCATTTTTGTGAATAAGGCTGGAGATAACCTTAAGTGTCTTAGATTTCTGTTGCTTGGCAACTGTTATCCTAGCACCTTTGTCGACTCGTGTATTCACACGGTTATGATAAAAATCACACAGTACTCCCAGCACTGTGTATAACCTGTCATTTAAAGGATATTCTTGTGTCACTTTAAACCGATAGCCACACATACTGTTAGGAGTCATTGCCTACTCAGTTAACCTTGCTGCAGTTTAAGGCCATTTGATAGACTAGAAGTTTTATCCAAGTTGAACCGTGGAAAGTAGTTATGCAGTATGTTAGGTGGACTGTAACAATTGCCAATGACTTTCCCGGTGACATGACTGCTCGAAGTTTGCATCATCGACTGGCTGAGAAAAGCAAAGGTGTCAACAGTGCCTTGTGTTCTCCTTCTATCAACACTGGTCACGCTAGAGGTTTTTCTGACTTCAAGCAATGCTCTTGATCATTGCAACTATTTCAAACTTTTAATCCGTGGGGGTAATCACATACATGTACATTCGATTTATGCTGAGAGGCCACTCAACAAGACGTTGAGGGATATGGGCTGGAGTGGCGGTAGAGGTTTAGTTGACAGATCGTGAGCCATGCATAGTGATGTTGTGGTACGGTAAATATTTTCTTTTCTGTCCACTATTATACACGGGGTCGTATTTGAATAATTTGGGCATTCTTGTAGGATAATTTCTTTCGTGTACACTATTATACGTGGGATGGTATTTGTATATGTTTTCCACTTCTTAATTCTAATGTGGTCGAAAACCAATATTTATATATGCAAAACTATACATGGACATTTCAGAAATACAGATGTACCAAAAAAGCAAGTGAAAGCTCTGCTCTTCGGCTTGAAATACTACGACACCCTTTTCTGGGGCTACAGTGATAAGAAGCCTATCGATGACGCATGGACCTTAAAATACCACAAGTACTCTTGCGCTGTTGCCCACTGTAAAGATGATTGTTCCTGGGAGGATCATGACTGTGATGTCCCTGCAAACTTTCTGTGCGAACTTCCACGTAAGTCAATACTTATGGACTCTTCACGTTAACGTAGTTTTGACTTTGCTCAACTTAGTGATTTTTAAATGTTATAATAGCTTTGCTTCCGTGATGTGGATTTTACGTTGAAGACCTCTCTTCGAACAATGGCGAAGTCCTCAGAATGCTTTGGTCCTCATACGAAGAAGTACACTGGACTTTCAGATGGGACAGGAATTGAAACTCAATTGAGGTTCAGTCGAGATTCAATTGAAATTCAATTGAAGTTTTTCCCATGTAAATGAATTGATTGAATTCAATAGCCTATTCAATAGCCATTCAATAGCAATTCAATAGCTGTTCAATATAGCCATTCAATTCTCCATGCAGTACAGGATCATCCCATATTCAATAACCATTCAATAGCCGTTCAATGGCCATTCAATAGCCGTTCAATGGCCATTTTATTTCTCTAACTATACAAAATTATTTGAATTTTCTTTAAAAAATTAACTCTTTCAAAAAATAGGATGTATTGTTGTTAAAGTCCTTCTCTCAAACTGCCCATTTGGTTATAGTATCCGAAAATATTTACTACATAAAATCTTATTTTCGACACCCTTTCTTTATATTCTTTTCGCCTTTCTTGCCAAAAGCGATTTTTTAACAGTATTTGACCCTTCTCTGTGAACGTATAATTACCGGCTGTCATCGATTATTTCCGTACCCACATTTCCGGCTCATCAGTTCAGGTACTTGTCCTGAACGCCGCCATTTTTTCCTTGTAACTGAATGTGCTTTGGCTTGCTCGAAAAGTCTTCATTACTTTGTTTTATTAGTAATATCTCGTGATTCGTTTGCACATGTAGTGTATTTATAGTTTGTAGTAAGTGGTCCTTGAATTTTTTGGAATGTTACGCGTACTTAGTATGTTAAAATACATGTAGCATTGGTGTTAAGTTCCTTACGTGGGCCGGTCGAACCTAGGAACCAATATGGGTAGAACCAATTTTTTCGGTTTTATTTTTTTCTCGTTTTGAAAAATTACTTTGCTATCATCGGAAAGGTAGTACATTCTACTCACTAAAGATCGAAAAAGTATCAAAATCGGGGCAAGCAGTGTAAAGTTATTGCAAGTGTTGTGGCAAAATTACATGTAGGGTCACTTTGTTTGGATCGCGTCGGCGATATTGGAAGACAGCGGGATAAGTTACGAGTTTAAAACTTTGTGTAACTTGTTTACAGCAACAAATTACGGTGAAATGTAGTTAGACATATCTTAACTTACTATTCTGCACGATTAAACAATGTTCACCAAATTTCAGCCTCGCAGTTGTTACTCATTAAGTGATAAATGTGCTCACAATTCCCGTTCGACTTCGTCTCATTTCTAGCGGCACCGACAACATGACGACATTTGATGAACTGAAAGGCATGTTCAATCGGCTACTTTGTAATTTGTGAAGATTTAACGTTGATACATTTTGACAAACGTTGCTACAAAAAAGAACCTTTTTCAATTTTCGTGTTTTTTGTGCAAAAATATAAGATATATTCGAATTATTTTACTAATAAATTTCCCATTCAGGTGATCTAAGCTAAAAAAATAGTGGAAATAATTTTGAAATGGTTTCTTGTTTGACTGTAAACTGCTGTTCAAGACTTGATTCGGTGTCACAAAATGATTCATATTTTTCTAAATTTTAAGTCTCAATTGCTTTCAAGTCATGTTTTGTAACTTATTGCTTCTTAATTCAGGTTATCAAGTCAACAATATGAATATTGTTAATTTGAGAAATAAGCTATGTTGTATTGTGAAGCTTCAAGCCTTGCAACTTCATATCTTTTTAAATGATGCTTATCAAATTCTGGTGTAAGGAAACACTATTCCGTCACTATGGTAATAGTAACATGTATGTCCACTTTCATATGGAAACTGTTGCTGTTGAATAGTGTTTGTAATGCTGAATGTTGTAAAGTATTGTGCATTTTAAGTTACTTGTTATGTTAAAAGTTTGAATCATTTTGGGTTAATGAATAAAAATGATAACATGTTGTATTGGACTTGTCATGCTTATGTGCTCGAACGAGCCCCCTTTTTGGTGAACTGTAAAAAGGTCTGCCTAACGCACACAAGCACGAATTCCGAAAAAAAGTAGCAAATGAGACAATATTCCACTAGAAGACAGGAAGTACCAAAATGTAGAGTCTGCAATTCATAGCTCTGAACACACCCACTGAATCTTATAGTAAAAGATAGACATTCCCAAAAATTCCAGTCCTCCCATTCTTTTAGGCTTTTTGCGCTCATACAAAGTCTGGGAAAATCTCTTTTGAAAGCCAACAACTTTGCACAGTTCGTCATAAGTACCCAAGTACTAAATAAACCTCGTTTGAGCGAGCGCTGTGGCCAGCGACCAGTTAGGCCTAAGGGTAGCCTTGGCGCAAAGCTGTATAGGCCTACTAACAAGCTTTATTTTGACGATAGTTTTCACTGGTAGCTGGTGACTCATGCTAACTATGGTCTGCCGCGGCAGTGTGACACAGGACTAACCAGACCGTAATTTCATGCAAGTGTCTGAAACTACCCTTGAATATATGCTGCATTTAGGATTTGACCAATTTACTTCGACAAAACAGCTTGCAACCGCACGCATTTACCGTTCGCCAGTGTCTGGTTTCGATCCGCACCGGGTCCGATAGGCTGCGGTCCCGAGTATGGCAAAATAATTTCTGTCAAAATTTATTCGTCACATTTCTAAATCAAATTCGATAAAATTGTCCGTAGTTTGATTTTATTAAAATTAAGGCGCGCTGTCGATTATTTTATCCCCGTTTGCTGGCTGGTAACAGTACAGGCACTGCTCCAGTCGCACTGACGGCGTTTTCTCGGCCAGGGTTCCTGAATGAATTGTACTTCCGGGTTCGCGGCAAGTTCAAAATGGCGGTGTTTCTTCTGGTCAGAATCGTGAGTGGCGCGTTCATTTAAACTTTTTTCGAGTACGGATCTTGTATTAGTTATGGGGTAAGTACTTCTTGGATCATTATAACCTCCTCTAACCATGTAATAAGGGTTAACAACGCGTGAGAGAAGGACTTTAACCTCTTCAAGAGATAAGAATAGTTCACAATCATCATTCAACAACCTGGCATGCTCGAATAAAATCAAATCACAGACAACTGAACATTTCGAAACATTAACTCGAAACTAACCCAAGTATTAAAATTATCATACAGCATCAAACAAAGAAAAACAAAGACATACCTTAGGCATTTGAAAAGTAGCAGCCTTTGTAAACATTTTGCAGAATCTAATGCTGACTAATTGTGGTTTGTTTTATTTTTTCAACATTTGTATACTGAACCTCGTATATGAAATAATCATGTGACACTATGAGCTAAGTTGAACACATCCATACGTTGAAGGGAAAATGAGTATTTTATATCCAATTAGCTAAATAAATGCAGGCGATAAAATAAAAAATAATAATTTCAGGCATACAAAATCATAGCAGCAAAATATTAGTTTTGTGAAAAGCACGGTCCTCATGTGATACCAAATTTCTAAATGTTGGCATTGTACAGCCTTTCATGGTCTCTGCAGAAATCTGGAGTCCGCACTTTTCAGAACTCTGAGACTTGATATAATCCATTAATTTGGGGTATCTGTCCACAACAGGAATTCATGGCCGGCACAGTGTTGGTGGGAGTGGGCATTAGCTCCCAAGAGTTATAGTCTTTTCACTTCATAATGCGTATTTTCAAAGTCTTCTTCTGTACTAAAAAAGTTGAAAAATAACCAGTTAGAGGGTACAAAATGAAGTATAAAATTTGAATTTTGTATTGAGCTTGTCGCTCAGGAAATACATGAATACTTTCTTAGTTAAGTACTAGTCCACGAGAGCACCAGCCATGAGCGGCAAGGTGGGGGTCAGCCGATTTTCACCAAATTTGGCACATAGGTAGTCCTATGGGATCTATAAACAGCTGTAAAATATTTCCTCAAAATATTGCGTTTTTCTAAAGTTATAGGCTCAAACACATTTTACGGCTTCGCAGCCATGTTTTCACGCTATAAAAACTGTCCAGTTTTAACTGTTCATATTTTTCCTTGAAAGAAAGCTATCGATTTATTATTCACTTGGCATTGTTTATTGGTGCCTGTAGATTGTTTCACAGATGTCTTGAAACACGATTCCGATTTACCACCCTCATTTAGTAGTTTTACTACACTGCCCCCCGTTATGCCATTTTGAGGTTGTGTTCAGTACACTGCTGTACCAAATCTGCCCCCACTGTTATGAGAATGAAACTTAGCCAAAATGTTGACAAAACATGTTACTTTCATTTCATAAAATAAAAACATTGTCAGCCAGTTTATTAGTTGTATATTTTGGCACCTCAAATGTACTAAAATGAGAAATTTTCATATATCTTAGATCGATGCGTGAGCACCGTAAAATCCAATTGTCCTTCATGTTTTTCGATATTTTGCAACAACTTAGTTCCTCCTGAATGTTTTGAACGTTTTACTACTGATCATTTAGGGCTATAGTACTTCTAAATACCATACATGTCTTCATTTTGTAAAAAGCCGATTATGTCCTCCACAGTGAACAGGGTTAGACATGAACTCGACTAATGTAGGTTATTTTGATATACAGTTGTTTTACTTTGCATTTTCCTCATGGGTATTTCTTCACACATTTTCAAGTCAGGTTTTCTGTTGATCAAATGTTCATGCAATGCATTGTAATATCAAATGAATGATAAGCTTGGTTGCATGACCGCAATTTTTCCCACGACTTAAAACAAAAGACCGCAGAAATTTTCCTGACGAAATACCGGGTATGCAGTTCTGTAAAAACATTCGAATGACAAGACAAACTCCACCACTGTCCATGGCAACTCGTCGCATGTTTTTCGCCCATCGGTCCTATCATTGTTTTCCTTTGTTGTGTCATTGTTGGATGTAAGAACACAGGTCGCATGGATATAGAACCTTGCGTACATAAGACCGTTGCCGATAAGTGCTCGTCATTATATCTTTATTATAACAACGGGAACAATGAAGATGCTAATCTATTGTTCTCTATGCCACCAGGTTTCCCGTAGATGACCACAGAAGAGGAAAGTACCTACAAACAATGACCACGCCCCTTAGCAACTATTACCGCGCACACGAATCACTTCCGTGGAACCTAAACACCAAATTTTTATATCCGTGTATTGTGTTGTATTGCTCATGGTACGAGTTCAGACTCTGTTGTATTAAGATTCCAATCCCCAACCCTGTAATATGTAGTTTGAGTAAAATGTTTAGACAATGCAGGTTTATGGATTTATTCTCCTTCAAATGAAGAGTAAAAATCAAATTCTGCACAGGTTTTTTAGAAGTAATTACTTATTGGAAGATCACACATCTAAAAAATTAAACAATGTTTGACAATTTTATTCATTATCTTATTTGAAAATTGCCTACCTCACAGACAACTCATCTAAGTTGAAAATATTCCTTGTCAAAAAATATAAAATACCAACCAGAGACTTGTGTACTACAAAATATGTTTTCGTAATACAATGCAAAAAATAACTGTACGGTCAAAAGTGCAAATGTTACGACTCCAATAAAAAATTGCCTTCTAGATCTTTTCAACACTCTAATTGCTACAGGACAAAGTCAATCACCCAAAGCTCATAAAGTTAGGGAATTACATTTAAGGTGATGTAGTCTCACTGCGAAAAAGTGATTTAGCAATAACGCTGACAACACTGGAAATCTTCTTCACAAACTTGAGGTAGCTGTATTTACCACATCAATGTTCTTATCAAAACTAACCACAACAAAATGAAAAATTGGCTTAACGGTTCCAATTAGGCAGCATTTTACAATGAAATGGTCATGAAAAAATACTTTTGCAACATGGTTTGCATTACAATTGCCCTACGATTACAGTTGTACATACATACTAGACCACTAACAAAATTACCCATGGGAACCATAAAATGGTCAATTCGCCAAAAAAACAAGGAGCCACCAGAGCTAATGTGCCAATACTTTTCAGTACTGCAACAAAAAATCATTTGAAGTGGACATAAACTCGCCTAAAATCACATAAAAGAACTTTTGATTTAAACATTTTACCATCACAAAATAGGTATTACTTCCAGGTCACTTTTGAGCAATTTCAGAACTTTGAAAGATCTGGCAATATGCAATTGCTAGAGACCAGACTAACAGTGTGCGATTTTATACACACAGCATGGTCTCAAAGAATAGCAAACTGTCAATTCGCTACAATTCCAGAAATCACTTCCCATCTGTATAAGGAACAAACTGAGCAAAGTTTATAGAGGTAAATGGTCTAAATCAAAACATATTACCTCCTGGACAGAGTATGGGTTTACAACCCAGGCAGAAAGATAAGTTAACAAAACCAGGCTAACTGCAACAGGGTCTCAAATTTCAGTAATATATACCCATTTACAAACAAAAATCTATAATGGTAAATAAAATGCAGAAACATAAATTCAGATCAATTACGCATCTTCAAGGAAAAGGAATTGTACAGTGGTCAGAAATCATCTAATGTGATGGCAACACTGAGAAATCCTGTCAGACCAAAAAATCCAGTGGCTAAACAAAATTAACAATGTACCATTACCATGTGGCCCAGGATCATGATCCGTGCCTGGACAAAAATTCAGTCTTAGAGTAGGTAAATTTTAGATTTGTGCTGTTCACACAAGCAGTTCTGGTGCAAACAAAGCTTGCGACAACACACAAGCCTACTTCCCTCCACAGCTGTGCTGATACAATAATGCCCCCACTGGATTTAGCAGATCAGACAGAGTATTTACAGGTCCAGCCACTGTACTGTTTCCTCCTTTTGAATTTTTACAATGCTACATCCTTGACAATCGCAGATTGCCTCTTTCAATGGATTCTCCACTTCCTCTGTCCCAGTTTCCCCACATTTGCTGAAAGTGGCCTATCTCAACAAATTACTTTGGACCTGTTGTGGTATAACCCAGTAATCTTTGGCAAATACTTTTCCCCAACTCGTTCCTCAAGCTACAAATTCTCTTTGACATATCTTCTGGGAGTAGACTTTTCGGCCTCTCTCTGGCTCCCTCACTTAGTTGTCCAGAAGGGTGCCTTGTCGCTGGTTGTGAACTTTCCATACCCAACCTTTACTAATAATCGGCAAGTCTCCAACTTCAGCAGAAGCCTTTCCTGATTCCTAAAATTGTATTAATGAAAAATTAAACATATTATATTTAATGTGGCCACTTCGGCTGAGAAAATATGAATACCAAGCTAAAGTGAAGGCACCAATATTTTTGATGGCTTTAGCACGTTTAATTAACTTCATAATCGCAGAAAATCATTGGTAGACAAAACATACTCCCTAGTCTTTAAAAGTAGTTCATGGGCAGAAGTCATGTTACACATTTGCTGGTTGTTATGAAAATTTATGATGACTACCTATTTTCTATGCCAATGTATACATGTTGCATAAACATCAACACATTTGAATAAGATATGATTGAGCAATAAGGCCCGAGTTATAAGCAATCACGGTGTGTCAATAAAAGTATTTTTGCATGAATGACGTGCTTCTAAAAATATTCCTCAGGGTCAGACCCTGGAGTTTAGTGATTCCTACCTGAGCTCACACGAAACAGGACGTTGAACCTTGACTTAACGTCTTTGGTCATTTTTCAGACCTCTATCAGATTTCTCCTCTAGTGTGCAGTGGATGTTCTAAGTGTCTTTGGCGACGCCAATATATCTCGATGATTCGGTTAAGTGAATCTAATACGGTAGATTATGTAGCTCCTGCACACCTGCCTCCGAGGCAGACACTGAGACAGACTTCTTCTCAGGAGGACACGTTCCACCTCCACATCAGCTCAAAGTACTCTTATAAGGTGCTCAAATGTTTCGCTCTATACCTTGTGCATTTCCCAAGAGTTTCTCTCCGCAATTTGTAGAAATACCACATTCGATGCGACTGGCAATGCCAGATAAATAGATAACTTCGCAAACCCGCACTTTAGGTCAGCCATCATTCAACTAACGCATTGTAAGCTTTAGTTTGGTATACAGACGAATTGAATGAACAAATTTAGTATAATTTAATATTTTATTGGGAAATGCTAGTGCCCTTAAAATTAATTAAAAACATTTAAGCTAACCAATTGTTTTAATTGTATTATACCACGGTATATTAATGCGTAGAAACGGCGCACAACTAGTGACTGGTTTAACATGACAAATACACATACGCGGTCTGAAAATAGTGAAATTGAGACACCTATTACCAAGCCTGCCTGAAGGGCTGACAAAGTTTTTATTGTATTAATTTCAAGGGTATGGGGTCTTCTACATGTCCATGTTATTATTTTTAGTTTTCTCGCGGGGGCAGCTTCGCTATAAGGGTACAACTTACTGCTGGTTTTTCACAAGACCGAAATGTACCTCCACGGAAACAGTTCCAGTGTTACCATGGTAACCGATATTGCAGTGGCGTTGCCGTTTTTACTGTTATTGGTCATGAGCCTATCATGTGATATAAATTGTTCAGAAACGATTCTGTTTGAAGCAGAAACTGGAGTTGAAACTTTGGTCAAAAATGACTCATTCCACACCAAGAAATTGCCTCATTTTGCCCCCCAGAACACTTCCCTTGTATCTCCTAAACTACCGAACTTTGTGGTGTCATACTTCACCCATTTTCTCTCATCACTAATGTGATTCATCAGAATAAACATGGATCTGAATGGCTGACCCCCCACCTTGCCGCTTGTTGGCTGTACAGTGGTCGGTGGATCCGTGGACTGACACTTAATTACCCATAGTCTTTAGAAAATTTAATATGCTTTTGACTAAGAGCATTAATAAGGGTGTTATTTGCTACACGTACTAATGGAAACTCCAGAAATAGGAAAACTACCATAAAACTTGTAAGAAGTCTATTCACTGAAGAAAAATAATGAGTACAAAGCATGGGTATCAGTGACAATTGTATTGTGACTTTCTCATAACATCATATTACCTACATGTACATCTATGAACACAGTGTTTCATTTTAAATGGAATTTAAATGTTTTACGCTATTTGGCACGTGGGAATATCGTCCAGCACCAACATACATTTATCGAAGGCTTCAAACTGATAACCTCTGCAGTGCTGTGACGGTTTGAATGGCCTTCACAAAGTAGCTTTCGTCACTCAATAGGGCCAAAGTGAGTACTATTTCACTTTCCAATTTATAGTGTTTGTGATAGCCAAATTCTCTAGCATCTCATTAACTCATAGCTAAAGTTTGATTTTTAGTCCTGTGAGCAGAACAGTTAAATAAACCATACTGCAGAGACACTACAGGTAGATGACTGGTGGCAATGGCAAACCTCTAATATCCAAAACATCTCTTACTTAGTGCCTATAGCTCAATTATTTAGTTTCAGTTCATGTAACCAAAATAAAATTTTACTTTTTTCTCATTGCTTTGATGTGAGAATTTTTACACCGAATCATGAAAACGTGTTTCTAAGTCTCAAGTAATTAAATTAAATAAAATACGCTAAGTCAAAACACGATTAACTGACACTTGTCTTGGCAACTACATGCACATGCAGGTTTAGGTCTGTAACCCAACTCATTTTGAAAGCTGTGCTCTACAACTTAAATGTAACTGCCATAACCTTAATCAATTGAATCAGTTAAAAACTTCCGTTTTGTTTGCAAGACAAAAGCTACTTATTTATTAGTGAAACATAAAAGTCACTTAACAATCAAATTGACAAAAATACAATGTTGAAATCAAAAACTCACCATTTAATCTATGCAGCTCTTGACAACCAATTGGTGACACGTAATTAAAATAAACATTGCAGGTAACTTGTTGTTAAATAAAACCATCTAGAAATTCCCTAAGTCTTGAAATTCAATAGCCATTCACTTGCACGACATCCTGAAAATTTCTAAGTCCTCATATTCAATAACTATTCAATTCCGAACTGCCAAAATTGTTCTAAGTCCTGGAATTCAATAGCCATTCAATACAGAACAGCTAAAAATTTTTTAAGTGCAGTCATTCAATAACCGTTCAATAGCCATTCAATTGACGGCATGCCGTATTCGCCGTAATAACAGCCCATGCCCCTATAAGCGCCCCCACGCGTTTTCAGACTTTGCTGAAATAAGTGCCCAGTCCTTGAACGTGTACCTGTGAACAATGACGTACCTACAGTCCTAAAACTCGGCTACAGTAACGTCTTCAGTTTATCAAAAAATTTGTGCACGGGTCTTCTAGACCACCAGCTGCACTGCTACTTTTGTATTTAGCCGTGACTTTACACTTCAAAGTAACGCCGCGCTTCAAAAAGAACAAAACAGCGTTGCTACGCACTCGTGACGACCGTGTCCCACTATGGTCAGACCTTTCAGTAGACACATCGAATGTGTCATGAATAAAAATAACTCGGTGTTAAACGCACGTGGCCAGGAAGCGAGTGCTACATACATGAACCTGTCATCAAAGACATTAGTCGGGAACTATCCATTCATGAAACGGGTAGCATAGCATCGATAAGAAATGATTGTTGGCACTAATTTCCGACAATTTGTAATACTATAAAACACGTTTACGTTACTTTTGAGATGGATTGTTTGATTAACCATAATTGATGTTTTTATGCCGAATATCCGATAAAATGACAACTGACAGTGAATGCTTACACACCCTTACACCGAAAAATAACTGTCAGATAGTTACGTGCGCATCCAGCTACACGGCGACTAATATGGGCCTTATCGAGAGAAATGTCAAAAGTTTTTAGCACGAGACCGGCAAGTGCTGAATGAAACACGCTCTGGTTTAGGCGTACTGCTTGTGCAAACTTCTTTACAAACATCTAGCTATTTAGATGGCGTGGCTCTGGCCAAAATACGGTCTCTGCTTTGGCAAATGAACTCTGGTGACACGCACGCGCTCGCTTACTCGCAGACGAACTTCAAAACAAACGTCACGTGACAACAACATGTGTGTTCGTCCACACATTTTTCTCGCCGTGTTGCCGATCATACATATAGATAGCACGATGTTGCACAGATTTGTACTTAAACCTGCCGTTATTCCAGACTCCATGGGAACTTAAGAAATCTTAGAAACGCTACTTATCAAACTTAATCAGGATTTCAGGTAATTTGCTTGAGTCGAAACCATTTTTATTCACGCATTGAAGTTGCCATATCGAATACGGCGATTTCGAGGCAGTCAGTCGGCGAGTTTTCGCCCTCGGAGTTCAGCACAATTTTCTGTAAAATGATCGTAATTTAGCAGCAAAGTTTGACAAATGTGTTGGTTGAAATTTCTTCTATAGCATCTGCACTGACGATAATTCAGTACTTATTACACATCGTTACCAGTGGCAGCCAATCGTTGCAGAGACGAGCAGATGCCGGCGCGATATTGTCTAACGTAATCTCGTTCTCATTTTTCAGACAGTTCTCCAGCGCGCATTACGTCACAACGAAAAGACACTATAATCTACATAGTCAATGAATACCTGGTTTGCAATGTTGCTGGATACCCACCGCCACGGTAATTTCTTGGAGCTTCAGGCTTGACTGTCCTGTAGACCGTTACCTGTTTTGTCGTAAAGAATGCGTTCACTTATATCCGTTCCCATGTGGTTTTGTTGCGCATGTTCTGCTTGATAGTCATGTCGTTTGGTTGACTGTTCGATATCTCAGAAACCCCAGGTCAGGTCTTGATAATGCAACTTTTGTGTGTTTCTTGGGATGAGGAACTTTTTACCATGATATCTACATGTAGTCATCTAATTGATGGATTTCAGTGAAATTTAACTGAGATCGAGAGAAGTGCACGGGTACATTCAAAAATCACTGAACCGTGTCCAGTAGGTGTCCTGACTTGGTGGTAGGGAAAAACGCTGCACGGTACGTGCTATGACGTACGTCGATAGTGCAAAGGTCCCCTATTTGCAAATTTTTATTTCAACTTTGCAAGTTGAGAGTGAATACAACTGCACTTTTTAGTTGAATTTGTTAAAATAGCATTTCCGGTTATTCCTGCTATGGTCAGGAGGTTGCTAGGTGTAATAAGAAAATATCGCTAGAGCATCTGAAAACTTTTAGCCATTTTCAAAAATTATTAGCAAGTTACCTTTTCTTTTCCCAACCCCTCAATTGGTAAACATATCGCTACAGAGATCAAACTGTTTATGTTTCGTGTTATGCACAGGTCCTTTACATCAATGTACTATAAAAAAACGTTTGCCTTAAAAAAATGATCAACATTTCAAGGTCACGTGGCAACCTAAGAAGCTGGAGGAGATGTCAGCCAGCATGGGTATTATTATGGCCTAAAGGTTTTGGCAGCCCCCCATCCCAAGGTTAGGATGGGGTACGCTGAGGACATGCCTTGGGCATTCCATTTATATTGACGTAAAAATATGTTCAGATATTTCCCCCTGTCCTCTGGTTTAATCGGGGTACGCTGTCCAGGTGGGCATTTTGAAGGGTGAGACATTTAGGTGAACAACGTTAACATAAATTGCGACTGGCAAAATGAAGCTGAATTGTGTAGTGAATGTAAAACTCGTTAAGTAACAAACTGACATTTACACTTTTTACTTTGCTTTCTTTAGCCCGCTGCCGAAATGCAAACGGGTCCTAGTCTCTCAAAATCTTTTTACACTTGCGACATTAGGCAAGCTACATGTAAATATAGGTACATGAACATGTACGACTTGTGACCTGTTTTGATATAAAAAATGTATAACATTTTCGGTCTTTCTGGAATGTTCCGCGCCTTTTGTTCTGTTGTGAATGTTGGTTTGTGTGGTCTCGTCTTTCGTGTTGTCTCATGTGTTCGTGTTCGTCCGTGGGTTTCCGAATGTTGTAAGTTCTAGTATTGTCACGTGACTGGGGACTCAAGAGAGCTCTCTCTTCGTGTGGCCCTGCTGCACGCAGGACGTCTGCGTTTGTGGATCTTCATCTGAAGCGTGTATTCAAGCTTTCATAGGATTAAAGGTAAGCTGCACGAGTTCTGTGTATCAAGTCACAACATTTGGCGTACAGCACACATCACGAATTTTTGGCCGCCCGGTCGGAAATTGGTCGACGACTAGCCGTCGACCGGTCGGCTAATTTGCCGACCGGTCGGCTAAAAATTAGGCAGCCGCCCGCAGTGCCGACTCATAAGGCGACTCCCCAGCCGACCCTTCAGCCGACCCTTCAGCCGACCGGCCATCAGCTGACCAGCTGGTCGGCTGCTATTTTTAGGCTAGAGTAGCAGTTGCGTAAAAGGTTGTCAGGCTGATACCACTTTGCGTGTCGATGCATATTCGTCTTAGCACAGGGTCAAATAAATTAACCTAGTTTTACTGTCTCCGTTACATGAGTTCACGTCGGTTGTGTAATACCACTAATTCGAAGGTTGAAGGCAAGCGGTAATAGTAAACATTGGATTATGGACAATGCAACAAGTTTTGGATGAAAAACGTGAAAGTTTTCTTTACATTTGATCTTTAATTTGACTCGTGACGTTAACAAGATGTATTAGATCGGTTGCTTCCCGGTCAATACAACGCTGTAGTCATTTTGTAAACGCAGCTATTTTAGCAGTCTTCGCCCGCAGTTGATTTCAATTTGTTTGTGTAACGCCAAACTGCATCTTTTTGCGTTTTTTAAGTTAGTTACCGGCCTCCTGTCACGTGCCCATGATGATGGATTAGTGAGTGAGTTCTTACACCGCGAAAAGCTCTCACTCCAGGGATTTTATTTTCATAGTATTGACCCAAGCAGTACAGACGCGAAATTCACGGTCCAGTATGCCCTAAACCCACGGACTTCGATGGTTCTAACTTCGAAATCATATTATGGTTACGATTTACACGAACTAAGACGGTGACATCACCACAGTTGAGGCTACAGCAAAGTAGCCTTGCGCATTCCGGTTTCAGTGTATCGGTGACAAAATCTGGACTAGCAGCTACATGTATACACGTAGTCCCCTATCAGTTGGTCGTTCACGTTGTTCCAAAAATAAATATTTTCTGTCAACAACATATTGACTTATGCAAAAGAAAACAATTGTGAACGGCAAGATGTGAATACGTGGTGAAGAGGTATTTGTCTCTACGCGGCATATGTGCGTGAAACTTTGGTAAAGCGATTGCGATGGCAAAAAATGATAGAAAATAAACAAAGGTGCACTTTTGAGAAGCAAAGTGTCTGGTGATCTTGATAGCGAACATGTATGATCTGGCCACATCAGGTAGTAAGTGACGCTGAATGAGAAATGGTAACTACATGTTTGGCGCGAAAATAAAAAATCATGCTTGTATTGCCAGCCACCCCCCTCCCCGAATTTTGCACATTCTAATGAGTCACCACTCGAGATTTGGTTCCGTTTCAGTCCAAAAATCGCATAATAATTCTGTGCTCAGCTGTAAGAAAAAACACAATTTTTTGAAACGGTGCTCAGTCTTAATAAAGTTTCCAGCATGAGAGCGCTTTGATCAGAAATGCCAAGCACACGCAGAGTTGTAAGACACAGACTTTGGCGTTTCCGTATGTCCACAAAAGTGCTTTGAGCAGTTTGTACAAATTTGTTCATTTCGCTTTTCTGCACTGACGACTATGATCAACAAGGTGTTTTAACTACACTTTTGAGTGCATTTTCAAAAATAAATGTTTGGTTGGTGAATTCAGCGAGTCGGTGCCCACGGGCAGGAAAACGTATCTGCGTAAATAAAGAGTTGCGTTTTCAAAACATTCAGAGCATGATCTCAATGACTACCTGAGACAGAAAATAAAACCGATTACCAATTTAAACAGAAACTTGTCCAATGAATATATAGCTCTTGGAAAACTGTTACCCCGAAGAAATGTGCAAAATACGAACGTCGTTTACGAAAGATTTTCCCAGAAGTGATTCGTTGCAGTGGAGCCGCACGGGATAGTAAAAACACTGTGCTGTGCACTAGTTACCTGAATGGAAAGCTGAAGCGAAAAAATCCAGAACACACATATTCTATTCAGGAATTGAAATCTCTGTAGAATCAAAAACAATTGGCAACCAGGATTTATTGCGTTAGAAAACTTATCACGCCCGAAGAGAATTGTTTTTATGCCCGGAGACTACGTGATCACCCATTATGCAATGATGACAATCCAGTGTGTACCTATACATTGGCATCTATTGTAAAACGTGGATTAGACGAAAGAAATTCAACCCCATTTCGAAGATAATACATGTATGTGTGTTGTCGGCGAGAGGTTGAACATATAGCCCTTGTTTAGTATAGTACGGACAGTATCACTTTGAAAGATCAATGCTTGGGGATGGTGACGTGGTGTTCTGGCGTGAAAGTTACTGATATGGTAAGTTTTTGAGCCTGACTTATTAAATTTTCAGTTCGGTCGTATTTTATTTTGATCCTGAAGTGAAGAATTTTTGGTCCTCACTTGATAAATTATAGGTGCTGATGTGATAAATTTTCAGTCTTGACGTGGTGAATTTGGTCTTTATTTGCTCTTTGGTCTTCTGTGTGAAAACAATCTCAATGTATCGGATTGTTTTAATTCCTGCTTAAGTAAAATGTCTGGTTTTGAGATATTTATTTTTGGTCGTGGAGAGTTTGCATGTTTTGCTTGGTTTTAATCATGCATAGAAAAGATATGTCGTTAAATGTTTCAAATTAGGCCTCCCATAAATGGGGGGAGAGCAGGTTGTGTATTATCGTACTATGTAACTTCTAATATAAATCTAGGTGTTCGTGATTTAGTAATACTATGAAAAATGAGTAATTATGACTATGAAAAATGAGTAGTTGAGGCTTCTTTTGAAATACTGTATCCTTTGTACATGCCTGGTGTACATGGCTCAGTGTGATATTATCTAAGCTTTATTATCCTCTATGGCTTAAGTATCAGTCCACGGATCCACCGACCACTGTACAGCCAACAAGCGGCAAGGTGGGGGGTCAGCCATTCAGATCCATGTTTAGTCTGATAAATCACATTAGGGATGAGAGAAATCGGGTGAAGTATGACCCCACAAAGTTTGGTGGTTTAGGAGATACAAGGGAAGTGTTCTTGGGGGCAAAATGAGGCAATTTCTTGTTGTGGAATGAGTCATTTTTGACCAAATTTTCTNTGAGTATGATTTACGAGTGGCAGGGCCAAAAAGTAGTGTGGCGGGCCGCCAAAAAGTTTACACGCGGAGGAAACCCTGGAAATTAATGTTGGCAACTTTTAATTCAGAAACAGTATCTAATGTTTCAATGTTGAAACTACTGACAGAGAAGACATGTCAATCATTTGCACATGTTCAGTTGCAAGTGTTTTCCAATGCTATCTCTTCTCTCAGTGGTGTTATTGTAAATAGCTATTAGTACTTGATATAGTGGCACGACCTTGGTTAACTTCAAACTGGTGTTTCAGAGCTGTAGTTTCTGTTTTTTTATTTTTTTAACACCAAAAGCTAAATAAATGACATTATTTTAATACTATATTGTGCCATAAGACTGTGTTGAAAATTTTTGAGTTTGCGCTTGTTTCATACTTTTCAATGTGCGTTTTAATGTTTCAGTATAGAACAGCAGTGACACCTGTTCCCAAAATATGAACCGCAAATCATTTGTGCATTTCGGTAGTTGTTTTGACTTCAGCTCTGATCATGACTCATTGTACAGAATATAAAAGGTAGTTAAGATGATATTATGAACTTAATAACAGCAATTTGACTTGAGATCTCTAAAAACATAGTACACTCATTGTTCAACCAATATCTGTAATATTTGTTTGGTAGACTATTTGGCTATTTTCGTAAATTTAGAAGTAAAACGTTTGGTCCATGCACTATTTTTAGTAAAAACCTCACTGTGTGTGGGGGATTACTGGTGAAATGTAATGGGTGGGGCCCGTGGGGGTAAAGCGCCGCTGGCATCATGGACGCCCTGGAATATTGGGAACCCCATTTTGGATACCCTATTTTTGAAATCTTGGGTGAAGCCCTACTTGATACTTTTTCATTAAATCGGGCAAACAAATTTCTGTATGAATATGACAGCACCTTTTCTTTTTGTTACGGATTTAACGGGATTCCGCATCAGCTAGTAGTCATTTTGATTGTTTTCGGGTCTGTTTTTTTGCCATCTGCTTCTGTATCTGCCAAACTGCGCAGAAGATCATTATGAAATTGGCAGACGTGTTCCTACTGACAAGAGCATGACAGACGAGGATTTTCAAATTGGTTCAACAGCAATGACATTTTTTCACATCTACAGCTGTATTTCCCAAACCCCTTGCAAGATGTTTTTTGATATTTTGCAATGGGGCTTCTCGCGGTGTCGCTGCTGTACTAGTGGTGATTGAATTGCGCTTGCGTCGCTGTCTGCATGTAAGCAACTGGTAAAAAGACTGAAATGTTATCAAAATACATCGTTGCGCTAAGCCTTATTATTGCTATTTTCCCTGGTGTAAGTCTTCGACAGGTGGTCACAAATTCCCAAAAGACCTAAGGTTACTACTTTCGTGGAGAATTGTGGTCAAAAGTGTCAACTAACTGACAAAAAGTGTGTGGATGCCGAAGCCCCGTGTGTGCTCTTTGCATTTCCACACATCACAACAAATGAAGATTAACCCGACTGGCAACTGCCGCGAAGTCGACATCGCCGAGTACCCCAGTTAACAGGCATCAGTAGAATAAACATGGAATCATTAAAATGATCACAAAACCTTACCTTTGTATGAGGTCGTGCTTACTTCCTCTCATAGAAGCACCCTTTTCACGCAATCTCAGATTCAGTTGGCACGGCTGCAAGTCATTTCACCATGTATTTAAAGGGCTCATGAAATCTAGGCTGCTTATCGCCACTTGTACACACACGCGCCCTCTAGTTAATGTGAATTTTCCGAATAGCCCCATTGTATTCGTGTTAACTTGATAGCAGATGGACGCATTCGACTACTGCCGGATAGTTTCTAATGGCAGTTTGTTTTTATGTTTGCCTTTGTTTCTTTGGAATTCTTTGGCGATTTTTTTTTAATTTGGCAAATATCTTTGAGAGACAATGACACCTTCACATTTTTCGATGAGTTCAATGTATTCTATGCCATCTAATGGCCATTTTTAGGCTAGAAGTAAACACCCGTAGAAGCACGCCATTTGCGGTGCAGTCATGGGCGCGTTTCAAGGCTCTTGTTTAAAAAGAAGCACTTACATTGACAGGTACTTCTGTTCAAGTGTATTGCAACAACAGTTGTAGCATATGATTTGGGTAGTGAGTGAGATGGAAATGTCCGTTTAATGAAACGAAATATTTTTTAATTACAGAAAGCTAGCGTGATGGACAGCTCAGACAAGGTAAAGCAAAAGGTACAGAGATATATAAAGGACTTGACGGATGTTAAACATTGCCCAGTTATTAACCTAAAAGAGCTGAAGTGGAAGGATGACTTTGTTGGTGGCGGTGGCTATGGTTCTGTATACAGAGCAAAGTTTAGGGATAGACTGCAAGTCGTATTCAAGGTGATAGACCATCACCGCTTCAATAAGACGTACGTTTTTGGGAAATTTATTTTCATTTTAATAGCATAATACTATCGTCTTTTGTGTCTTGTACTTTTGTCTGAAATTATGTGAAGTGGAAACAATGGGTTGCTTGTTTTAGAATATCTGAATTGTTGGTGTCCCACTCAGTTTTCATACAATATTCTATGTGAACTAGTGTTCTCCGTACCTGATAATTCAAACTCAATACAGTGAGTCAAGGCTAAAATCCAAACTCGTTACTGCAATGAGTCAAATGTGTTTATGGGAGAACAAAAATGGCAATAAACTCTTCTTTTGTCAGAAAAACCAGCTTTTTATTTAGACCACTGATTCTTTAAAATAGTTCAGAGCTCAGATTTCATTAGCAGCCTAGTAAAACTCACACAGATCTCAGCACGTATCTTGCAGCTGAAAGTAAGCAGATGGCAGTTGGAATTGTATGACAATACACAGAAGGGCCCATTCATAACTCAGTTGGTTTGTCATGCACACTTCCTGTTCATCTACATCTCCCTTTGGTCTGAGAGGGAATTTGGGAGTTACTGGGCGTTTGAGGTGCTCCTAATTTTCCACGCGAATAAAAAATTGTGCGAACGACCTTGGGTGTTCCAATTTACTCAGTTTGCCAGTTCTTCAATTCAAATACCTTGTTTATTATATTCAACAGTCATCATCTACGCATCGTTTGTACCCCCACGTTGACGTAGAAGGTTTCCTTATTTTGGCGACCTCATTTCCCATTTGCTGACCTGGGAATTTTACCTCGTTGCATTTGGCAATTTGGCATTATGCAGAGCTTCAAGCCCTGGTGTTTGTCATATTGGAGATGATTACAAGGCTTTGAAAAAACTAACAGTTCTAATTGGTTGAAATCAGACTCTACAAGTTGACTTGCCATGGCGTGCATATAATTTTTATATGCCAAGTATGATCTCAACTAGTAAGGAACAATTTCATTATAGCGCTGTGTGGTCTAAGACAAATGTTCACTTCTTGGATGGACCATGGGTTCATTGCTACAAATTCATCTCTCACGTCATAGTTTTTGCTCTATATGTCTCTTGCAGTTAACTTATATTTTTAATTTTCTAATTCTCAGTCAGAAGAAGCAAATTGCTGCTTGCAGAGAAGCGCGAAATATGTGTTTGGTCAAACATCAGAGTGTTGTTGAGTTCTACGGAATTGTTCTTGATGATGCCTCCTGCACATATGGTGTTGTCATGGAGCTAATGGACCATGGTTCACTTAAAGACCTGATAAGCAAAGTGGAGCTACCAGGTGGTATAAAAGTAAGTAACTAATTTTGAGTGATCTCACTAATAAAATCAGAAATTATGTGGACTCATCACTGGTAGATGTTAAGACAGACGTGCTCCCAGTGCAGGTATTGTCTCTGGTGATTATTTTGCCCACTACAATAGGTAAGATAAGGAAGTGGCAATTTGCAACCCAGGTATTGCATTTAGGGTTTTTAATCCTTGGTACTATACACTCGGGGGCAGTAACAGTCGGCAATACCTCGCTGTCCTAAGTTTTGTGGACAGATTTCTAGAAATTTCTGGAAGATGTGTTTTCAGTGTTGCCAAATCATCATTTACCTTGTGTTGACAAGTAGACATTGTCAGCATCATCTATGAGCCTTCCTTTATGGCCCGTCATTTCACAACATCTGTGAAGTTGGTTTCCCAATCGTAAGGTGATCAGAAACAGGGGAGGTGATTAGTTTCCAGTTTTTGGAATAGCCTAATTACCACCACCTCCTTAGTTTCTGAAGGTGGCTGCTTTAAGGATCCAAAATTTTCACCACAATCAACTCAGCTGGTTCTGTTTAACTCATTCAGTACCAGCATCAAGTATGTTAGCTGCAAATTTATTGTCTTACACTTACTTTTTACAAAAAAACCCATAAATTTTTATCCGTTAAGGCGAGTTGTGGACTGAAGTGAACTGTAGCTCAGCTCACAGCTCAGGCAAAATACTCACTTACCTGTTACTTACACTTGTGGTAAACAGCATAAATGTGGTATATGCAGTTAGAATGAGCCAATGGGAGAGATTTGTTGTTGTCAGATGACATAGTGATTAATTTTCACTGGTTACCAAAGGTGATCAAGTAAGCATTTGCCTCACTTCACCTGCATTCTGTGAGGATTTATTCTGACCAGATAAATGAACTACAACATGTGCCTGGTGATGCAAAATCCTTGCACTTCATTTTGCTGCACATGTGAGATGAGTTAATTTTCATTTGAGGTGTGCGGTCTTCGTCTGCGCACACCCTCATGGTATTGACTTTTATAGCAAATTTCTGAACCTTTAGTGTTGTAGTTTAATCTTCATCGTGTCCATCGTTATTAGATATACAAATGATACCTTGTGTTCTTGTTAAGATACACGGAGCCACTGAAACTCTGATTGTTTATTGCTCGAGGGTATGCAGTTAACCTGGGCATGTACAATGGCACTATTGACAAATGGTGGTTATCTACTGACGTACACAGCTGTCTTAAAAAAGTTTTCATTATGCATTTAGTATACCGGTATAATGCTTTAGCTCATGGCTTTGTCACCACCATCTGAACTTGTTATTGTTGATATTTACGTCAGGTAGAAATGATGATGGACATCTCAAATGCCATGAATTACCTTCACCAACACGGGCTCATACATGCTGACATGAAGCTAGCTAATATCATGATAGATGACAGACTTCGAGCAAAGGTATGGTCATTGTCAAATTTGGCTTGCATTTCACGTGATGTAATGATCCACTGTTGTCATTTTTTTCTGCAGTTTTAGCTCCACTGTTCCTAATACTGAGTTCCTGTGGAACCATATTTCACTGTTTACAAGTCCATTTCAATTTCCTTGGGTCTGTGGAAACATTCCAGAAATCACCAGATCAACACAGAATAACACTGCGTACGCGTGTTATTGAAAGGTGAGGTGAACCTTGAAGGCACTTTCATGATTAGAAAACATCTGAATTAATCATGGTTTTTGGACGAACAGGGACACAAGGTAGTGCTTTGGCAGCCATTTTTAGATTTTTGGCTTTGCGGAACGGCATAGCTATTCACTTCTGCAGTTCCTGAAAGAATTTTCAGAAATTTAGTGTGTGGATCGAACTTGTCAAGCACTATCTGAATTGTGACACACATTTTTCGCTACTACTTACTGTTCTTGAGTGATTCGAGGTTGTCCTAGAACTCTTCTTCATTTGATTGACTTATTGTGCTGTTGATCTCGGGACTTCCCTTGAAATTACTTTTTGAAGTTTGTTATGTATGGACAGACCTCAGCAATTCCTATCTGCATTTTGCAAGCTGTATCTCACTCTTACTTACCGTTCTCGAGTTACTGGAGATTTACTGATCCGATGACTATTCCTTTATTGATCTATTCCTTGCTGCTCTTTTGTTGGTATATCATACATGAGCTACACGTCACGTTTTTCATCCGATTGGCTTGAAATTTAAACACAACTTATATTTAGTGAAAAACGCGAGGCCTATTGTCTTAGGTTGAAATTGAACTTATGATGGGTCTGTGATGGCATTTTTGAATGATTATGTAATCTTCTGAAATTTGGTATGCAGATATTCCATTCAACTGTTATCATAAGTGTGTAACCCGTTTCATTGAGGACTTTTAATTCTCGAATTCTTTCAATTCGAAATTTCCTTGTTTGATGTCTGCTCTTTTATTGACGGATTTGGCAGCGTGTTGGGGTCATGATTGTTGGTGCCCTTGGTTTTGACATTGACTTCACCTCTAAGTTCTTGAGTCATACCTACCTATACGCTCCCGCGCTGTGGGGTGAGTTTCCTGATTTTGCTGATCGGGAACACTAGTTAAAGCCATGTCGTTATCAGTTTGACAGTGATAGCAAGGGGAGAAGTTGACAAACCAATATTTCATGGTCCACCTTTCTCATTGTCTGCACTTATTTGTTAAGTTCGAGTAATCCAGCAATTGCGTAGAAACTGACATGCTTGAAGTCCAACGTAAGTGTAGCTCCATGAGGGTAAAGTCGGTCCTTTGTGCAGTGAGCACCTACTCCGACTTTTCAAAAATTTCGATTTTAACCGCCGTTGCTCGGCTTACCGCCCACCTCCTGTTTTTTTGATTCCCATTTTAAGCGCCCTGAGCGGTAACCCAGATGAGTACGGTAGTATGTGCGGAGCTAACATTTTACATGGCTACCATTGGATCTTGAACTCGCTCATTACAAACTGCAAACGGTAGAAGAATTGGTATTCCCCAAATTGAAAGAATTTGTAATATTTGCAATACTGGAGATACTGAGAAAGAAGGGAATTTCATGTTACGTTCTGACAGATTTAAGAAATACATATGTTTGCACCATGTTGCCATCTCAGAAACAATGGCATGTCTCTTTTAAATTCAAGGACAGTGTTTACTTTATTTATGATCAGAAGAGAAATACTGTGTATGCAAGTTTGTATATACCATTCTGTCTGAACGGTGGCCTTGTGGCCTCTTGCCCAAAATGTTGAGAGTTTCCTGCACTTTCAACAAACCAGTTACTCTAATTGTTTGATATTAAAAATGATCCCAAATGTTGTCTTTATTGTTGAAAGTGTCAACATTTTCAGCTTCTCAAAGAGCTTTAATTATCTGTATTTTATTTTCTTTAGCTCGGTGACTTTGGTCTGGCTATGTTTCAAGGTTGCACCTCTGAGATGTCCAGTAGAGGGCACAGGCGTGGAACGCTGTCTCACATGGCTCCAGAACTTTTCCAACCAGAGCTGGCTGGATTGAATATATCAAAGAACTCCTTTGAGTGTGATGTTTGGAGGTAAGAACTGGTGTGTAGTACTGGAAAAAGTAGTCGGAGAAACTGAATACGCCTCATCCAGACAGGTCGTTCCACTTACTGTAATGGAGAATTTTGCCTGGCCTAAGTGGTTAGGAAGGAGTATTTTAGTTGCACTCAGCTGTCATGACAGGAAGTTCTTTGTTATTTTATCTGCTCATTTTTGACATGTCTTCAGCTACAGAGAATGGATTCCCTGTGACATGGTGTCATTCTGTGACAAAATTTGTTAGCCTGGAATTCTGTGACATTTTGAGAATTCTGTGACATTTTGAGAATTTTGTGACAAAATGTGAACCAAGTGTTTTGTTAGGTTTACAATTACTTTGTGCTGTATTAAGTGGTGGTTCCTTTTTTCACGAAATCTTAAGTTGTTTAATTCATCATTATCACTGACAAATATTTTGTCTTGCATATGTGACAAAGTCAAAGTGGCCACACAATTTTCGTACAGATGGTCAAGTATGCCCGATCATCATGGTTCTGGGGAATCTTAGCATCTGGACACCCTTTAAGATGACAAGTGCACAATGCCTTAGGCTGGGGTAATAATTATTTCTGTTGTTTTTTTCAGCTTTGGGATAACTTTATATGACTTGCTGCTGAATAAGACACCATTTTCAGGTAAATTTTATGCAGTTATGAGTTCTTAACAGTCACATGCATTGACCTTAATTTGTTGCACTAATACACTCTCTTGATGAAACTTGACACGGAGGTATGTGGGGAGAATGTGCCAGTATGGTAAGAATGTGCCAGTGTGGTGAGAATGTACCAGTGTGGTGAGAATGTACCAGTGTGGTGAGAATGTACCAGTGTGGTGAAAATGTGCCAGTATGGTGAGAATGTGCCAGTGTGTTGAGAATGTGATTGTGTGGTGAGAATGTNCTAGTGCTCGGAGTCGAAAACACGCGACCAGACCATATCATTCTAATTATCAAATAATATTACAAAATTCTAATTACCTGCTTAAGTTAAGACGGTGCAATTTGACCAGGTGATTACCCACAGATAAACTGGGCCCCTAGGACAAAAGGTTGCCACGGCAACCACCCTCATTCATGTACGATTAGAATACCTTTACAATGTCGCAACTGATTTAATATGAAGCAAATGTCTTTCACGGCAAGATAAACTAGGATTAAAACAGATAGGTACTTGGATGTGGAGATATTTGCCTCTATCGGCACGAAGTTTATCAACGGGACCATATTAGTAAACCATCTATTATTAATTTGAATGTGCCTGTGTGGTGAGAGTGTGCCTGTGTGGTGAGAGTGTGCCTGTGTGGTCAGAATGTGCCTGTGTGGTGAGGATGTACCAGTGTGGTGAGAATGTGAGAATGTGCCAGTGTGGTGAGAATGTGCCAGTGCCGTTTGATTTTCATCGGCTGCTCGCCAGTCTAGCTTTAAACAAGAAATTACTTGTCTCACCATTTTTGTCAAAACAACTTGAAGGATTTTGCCTTAACTTGAAACCTAATTATGTGGTGAGAATGGACTGACACCATGTGGTTTTTTGGATGGAGTCACACACCCTAGGACCCCCTGTTGGCCATTTTACTTTTCAATCAAGTATTGCTTGTCCATCAATAATTGTCAAAATTATTTGACAGTTTTCCACAAAATTTGACTTACTGGAAATGATATACAATACACACCAAAGGTATTCAGAAAAAATGACTGGGAAATCCTGGAATTTCCTGTCAAGACCGCTGGATGAAAGTTGAATTCATGGTCAAAGTAGCCGTCATAGCGGAGAAATGACGTTTTTTGTATATTTTTGTTTTGGTAAGGATACTCCGGTACCAATAGAATGTGACGTAGTCTTGATAGCGGTATCACACCCCCTGTTGGCTGTTTTAGTTTTTTACCACATCCAATGATTCCAGCCTGAAAGTGGCTTGCTAGAATTTCTTGGAACATGACACAAAGTTACGATTGATATACGGGGGCACAAGATAATTTTCAGACAGATTGGATTGCTGCTGCTCCCTAGTTGGTCATTTAATTTTGATTGAGATGTTGCTGATCGTTTCCATCCTGGTATTAACACTTGTGGATAATAATTTAATTTCTGGTAGAGAGTCTGTGTTTAACGGCATTATATGAAAGGAGGATGACATTTTTCATGACACTTGCTGTGAATCGCGTCTTTTTGCTTTCAAGCTTCCTACCATTATACTTGTTGTAGGTCGTGCATCAGAAGAGGAGATAATAGTCCGCATGATTCTGGGAAATAACAGAATACGAGACATCTGCAAAGAGGATCTGGATAACTGTGTACCAAAAATTTTAGGAGTGCTGGCTGTGTTGTGCGTAGAGTATAAACCAGACAAACGATTGAAATTTAGAGGTATTTGTAGTTTATGGATCTTCTCTTACAAACAAGTGAAAATGCGCAGGAATTTATATAATAAGGAAAAGTCAATATTTTCTTCTTCTAGCCAATTTTTAGAGCATAACATTTCTTGAGCTGCCATGTTTATGCACTCTCATATTCATATGTGGGTGCATATTGCCGTTATCCCATATGTCCGGCATCCGTTGCTGTGTCTCCAAAATCCTGTGACGGATGAAAGTGGCAATGGATGTAGGCAACTTTTGGACGGATCCAACTGCCACTGTGCCACCTATTGGCAATATGCTTTTTTACGTTTTCCTTTATATCTTAGAGACCTCGAGTGATTTTCATGAAGAGCCAATGACAGCATCCTATTTTAGGGATAGATTTGATATGTTGCATGACATGTAGTGGCCTATTTTTATTATTTTTGAGTCAGTTTTTTGATGTCCAACTATCCAACAAACTCCTCCTTATGAAAACCTTCATGTTTGGTTCTACTAGGAAGAGCACAGCTTGCATTGATGTTCGAATGGCTCTGGCTACTGTAGCACCACCCAGTGGCATTTGTTTGTCTCCTAAAACTGTTAAATTTTACTGGTGTATTGCTAGAAACGTGACCACGAATAGATGAAAGTGATTGCTGTTGCGCCCATTAGTGGCACATTTCTACTAATGATTTCCTCCATGTCTTCAAAGTTCCTTGATGGATTTTCATGAAACATGATAGTAAATAGGCTTCTATTGAAGAGATAGTAAACCCTCTCATTTTCAGTTGGATTCCGTTAAGTAGTCATTATTTTTTAGTCTGGTTTTTATGCACCCACATATTATGTGGTTGCATATTACCGTCTTCTCTGTCTGTCCGGGTGTCCGGCGTCTGCAGCTGTATCTCCTAAACCTCTCAGGATCTTGAGATTTGGCAGATGAGTTCCTATGAAGCTGACGGGATATGACGACAAATTTCGGACCTCTTCGATTACCGGTGTGCCTCCTAGTGGCAATTTTAGTTTTTTACGCTTACCTGTGTATCGTCGGAGGTTCTGAACGAATTTTCATAAAATTTGGCAGTTACACATCTATTAGTGAGATGGTGCTATCCTCCCATTTTCTAATGGATTTGAGATTCTTTGCGCCACCTGGTGGCCATTTTTACTGTTTTCGAGTCTTTTACGGCGTCTAACCTTCTGTCAACCAAACCACTCCAAGGATGATTGTGGAAATTGGCATGTATGTACCTAATGTGAAGAGGAGTGCTGACGACCATTTTCCGACTACTTTGAATACTATGGCTCCTCTTAGTGGAAGTTTTGTTTGTTTTTGCACCCGTGGCTGTATCTTCTAAATGCTCCACAGGATCTTTATTGAATTTTGCTAGAGTATTTATATGAAGTTGACAACAGAGGATGATTGTGGAAATTGGCATGTATGTTCCTGATGTGAAGAGGAGGGCTGACCTTAATTTTCTGATGACCTTGACAACCGTGGCACCTCCTAGTGGCAGTTTTTTACGCCCATGGCTGTAACTCCTGAACCCTCCACAGGAGCTTTATTAAATGTAGCAAGTGTGTTTGTGTGAACTTGACAACAAACGACTACTTTCGGATGGATCGGACTACTGCTGTGCCTCCTACTGGCAATTCTAGTTTTTAGTTTTACCTCTGTATCTTCGAATATCCTTAACAGATTGTCAAAAAATTTGGCAGATAGGCATCTATTAGTAAGTTGACGCTATCCTCCAATTTTGTTTGATTCGTGGTATTTTGCTCCATCTAGTGGCCTTCTTTACTGTTTTCGAGTCTTGTTATTTGGTGTCTGCCCCTCTGTCAACCAAACCATTCAAAGGATGGTTATGGAAATTGGCATGTTTGTTCCTAAAATGTAAAGAGGAAGTCTGACGATGATTCTCTGCTGACTTCATATACTGTGGCGCCTCTTAGTGGCAGTCACGTTTTTTGACCCCATAGCTTCCTAGTGGCAATTTCACATTTTTCGTTTTCCTCAGTTCCTCAGAAGTTCCTTCACGGATTTTTATGAAATTTGGTAAATAGCTTTGTTGACACATACTAGTTGTCAGATGGATTCGAT
>NMRA01000085.1:0-96734 GCA_002633005.1 Phoronis australis
CCCAACATGACACCTCGGAGAAATGGGCAAAGCTCGATTGTATGCACAGGTGGCTCGAATGTTGTGGGGGTTAGCGGTACGGACCTGGTGTTCCGGAATTCTGCCGTTGGGCTCGATATTTTCTCACGCTTCATGCTGTTGCTGTGTAATTTTTGCTTGCACCAGTCATGGGGGGCCCCTTGGCCTGTACGCAATCATCACGTAGTAACAATTAACAATTTTAGTTATAAATCTTATGTACAGTCACGATGCATTGAAATGTTTTTAGCGAAATGTTATTGTTCATGTTTACTATAGATTGTACACAACATAGTCTACGATGTTGACCGTAGGCCGATCGGTGAGCCAGACTACTTTTCATTCATTAAACGATAAGACATGAATAGAACATTTTCCGTTTGAAATGCACATAAATGAAATCGTGGGCAAAAAGTATATTAGAACGTACTTTGGAGAGCATAGAAACCAAATAAATCGATAACTTTGAAGTCTTTACCCTGAAGAAACTCAGTTAGCTCCACAGCTACTGCTTTCGAAACCAGCCATCACTGTTTTGCTTTCCGCCGGCGACCTTTCACCTCTCTGAGGTCATCAGCCATTTCCAAATAAGGCACCGCAATGCATTTTGGGACTGTAATGTCGGACTTGACGCGCACGAAGGCGTGTCTTTTTGGTCAACTTTCAAACGTAAAGAAAAATACTCCAAACTCATCTAAAACTCACCATATTTATGAAACCTTCAAAAAAACTTGTACGCCACGATATGATACAGGTTTCATGCAAGATGAGTAACATTTACTTTCTTATTTTATACTATTTTTCACGTTCCAAGCCACTTTAAGAGAAACAAATCCTCGACAATTGTAACATTTACGTGGCTTGTGCGTAGATTAGTTGCGCTCAGTGTAATTGCTCAATATTTTCTCGGTCAAATATTTTGCTGATTCCAAGCACCAGTTGGGTGTCTGCCAAAACGTGTATTTACCGGTTTATGAAAATACTAGACCATGGGAGCATAACAGTACCATTCCCCAATTCACTGCAAAAAGTCCTCCTTACAGTCAATAACCCCCCTCTCAACCTGCTCTTGATTGCCCCTCGCCAGTGTTGACAACTGATTGACAGTTTCCAACACAAACTTGTGAGTCACTGCCTGTTCTTTAGAACCTATTAGTATATGTTATGTGACAATGTGAAAGAATGTGTTGTCTGTATATAAATATATATTTGAAGGTCTTTTAAGATTTATGTATTGTAAGTCTTAAAAATTTCTTTCAAATGAATTGATGAATTAGTGGAGCATGCCAAGTTAAACTTGCGAGTCCCAGGGATCNGGCCCCTTGGCCTGTACGCAATCATCACGTAGTAACAATTAACAATCACCCGAAATACATTTTAGTTATAAATCTTATGTACAGTCACGATGCATTGAAATGTTTTTAGCGAAATGTTATTGTTCATGTTTACTATAGATTATACACAACATAGTCTACGATGTTGACCGTAGGCCGATCGGTGAGCCAGACTACTTTTCATTCATTAAACGATAAGACATGAATAGAACATTTTCCGTTTGAAATGCACATAAATGAAATCGTGGGCAAAAAGTATATTAGAACGTACTTGGGAGAGCATAGAAACCAAATAAATCGATAACTTACTTCAGAAATGGGACTTCTTTGAGTCAATCGAGGTGTCGATGTGCTTTCGAAACCAGCCAACACTGTTTTGCTTTCGGCGACCTTTCACCTCTCTGAGGTCATCAGCCATTTCCAAATAAGGCACCGCAATGCATTTTGGGACTGTAATGTCGGACTTGACGAGCACGAAGGCGTGTCTTTTTGGCCAACTTTCAAACGTAAAGAAAAATACTCCAAACTCATCTAAAACTCACTATATTTACGAAACCTACAAAAAAACTTGTACGCCACGATATGATACAGGTTTCATGCAAGATGAGTAACATTTACTTTCTTATTTTATACTATTTTTCACGTTCCAAGCCACTTTAAAATATTGTGATGTAAATCCGTTGTTCAACACACACGACGCAATTCCAGAATACAATGCGCGGATTCTATTTATAAAAACGTCACCAGAATTGAAATTTTTTGAGGATTGAAATAAAAACTCCCAATTTACAGTATCATACGCTTTCTTGAAATCACGGAATACCAATGTGATCAAGGGTGTGCTTATCTTTATAAAATTTAATCATATCGTCAATTAAACGTATATTCTGGCCTATATAACATTTTGACAGGGACGTTTGACCTGGATGAATCAGATTTTTAATATATTTGTATAATTTGTTTGCGATTGTTTTAGTTATTAATTTATAGCCGTAGTTCAAGAGAGAGAGATAGCAATTCTTCGGACTGTTTACTTTTTGGGATTAACGTGATTACGCCTTGCTTTTGAGAATTGGACATGTGACCGTTTCCAAAGCTGTACGTCACACTCGCCAATAAATCGTGTTTAATTACCTTCCAAAGGTTTTATAAAATTCATAACTGATGCCATTATTACCAGGCGTCTTGTTATTTTTCGTCTCCAACAGAGATTCGTACAATTCTTCTGTTAGATTTTTTTCTAGCTCTTCAGAATCTGCAGGAGATAGCTTTTTGTAAATTAAGAAGGTAGTTTGGATACGTCCTTTCTCCATTGCATTCTTCTATATAGGAGTAAAGTATTTGTTATAGTTCACTTGCATATTTCGTATGCTTGCCAGTGCATGGTGTATAATTTTAGCACCATCTCTGAGGGCATTAAAGGAGAAGGCAACCTTTTCTCGTGTCATTTTTAGCAAAAACAAGGTACGTTGATTATCCCAGACATATTTTTCAGTTAATTACAGCTTTTTGTAATTTAAACAATTACTCGTCTGCTACTCCAGAAGTGACGTTTTGGGTGGCATGAATTTCGCGCTGTCTTTTCATATAAACCGACTGTGAGAGCTGCGTAGTCAGTCATCGCTCTACCTCGGTTGTGATAAGTTCGGTCGTCGTTTGCTTTTGTTTTCGAGTCAGTCAACATGCCACACTGTTGCTGCGTGCCGGGATGTACTCATTATCGTCCTCACGGACAGAGGAACAACTGTCCCACTTGCCCGAGTGTTCCGCGACACACTCTCACTGGATGGTTAATGTCTAACTAGGCCTGAATTCACTCCCACAACTCAACATCGCAGCAGGGCTGCTTACAGGCTCAGGGCGATAATGAATATATCCCGGTAGCAGCAACAGTGTGGCATGTTGACTGACTCCGGCGTAAACTAAGTCAAAAGCAAACGACGACCGAATTTATCACAACCGAGATAGAACAATGAGGCTCCTCATAAAGGAGGCTATGCATAAACGGTGGAATCATGCAATCTCAATAGGAACATTGGTTTGAGCTCCCAACTGTTTCGATTTCTGGTCTCATCTCACAATGCATTTGACATGTACCTGTACACTTTGTTTTCCACTTGTGTCGCCTGTTTGAGTAAACTGGAACCCAATCATCGTGGTTTTTGATAAATTATGTAATTAACAAACATTACCTAAATCCAATTGATGACAAATGCGAATACAACTTTGTGTTTATGAGTATCATTGTTTATCTCAACGTCTGCAGTGTACCAATTTGAGGCAATGCAAGTGCTAGATTTTTACACATTCAATAAAATGAACTGAAACAATAATAATATAATATAATATAATATACAATATTCTTTACTTTCAGTACAAGACAATGCATCGAACAATTTCAATATCTCATATTTATAACTCAAACAGTGTTGAAATTTTCACAGTACCAATGTTCTGGCATAACTGGATTCAGTAACTACAAATAACAATAATTGTGATATTGCCGACATCCTAGTCGAGTGGGATTACCCCCATCTTCACTTGAATGCCCAACCCCAATTTCCACATGCAAAATTCCACCACGAAAAAAAATTGCTACCCAAGATTAACATTACTGGCTTCACAAAGACTACATGGTAGAGTATGTATAACCAGTCAATGCTTTGTATGACTACTGAATGTGAAGTCATTGACATGTATACCAGGTAAATCAGACAACCAATTCTTTGCATGACTACTGAATGTGAAGTCATTGACATGTATACCAGGTAAATCAGACAACCAATTCTTTGTATGACTACTGAATGTGAAGTCATTGACATGTATACCAGGTAAATCAGACAACCAATTCTTGAGATTGTGTTACCAGTAACAAGGCCTAGATAAGATATCGCCATATACTATTTTCCACTTCAAAGTGACCAGGTGCAATAAGAATTTTACATTGTCTAAAGTTAATCGCTCGGTATAAATTATCAGCAGCACATCACACCTAATTGTTTAATCGTGGTTCAAAATCTCTGGAGTGGTCAGTTTTCCCATTCTTGAACAGCAAGATCTGGGAAGCACAGGGCTTTTTTCAAAGCTTTGAAAAATCAAAAGCCAGAAATCTAGCAATAAGTTTAGATTCAACCAATCAAAATTAAAACCCCAGATATGTCATAGCATTAAGTTAAGCCTACACCAATAAAAATTTGCACTAATATTTTAACTACAACAACCTCTACTCGTTTATATACTCAATATATGTCACTGGAACTTTCCCCGAAATCCCATTCCTGTCGCCCATCACCCAGTCAGGATCCAGCTCAGCTAACGTCCAAACACTGATCACCTGTAATTTAAAGAGGCATTTCTACAGGATAAGTAATACTCATAATAACTCATAACAACAAAAACAAAATACAATTACTCAAGTTTGATTGAATACAAGAGATGTACTGGCTCAATCCAGACCTCCCCCGACTCGGCGATACGCGCCTCGGATTCACACGAATTCTAAATCCCTTAAAATGTAGATCTGCCACTGGCGAGGCTTAGCACAAAATTAACTCGACAAATGAGACCTGGCAAAATTTCCATCTTCCCAATCGAGAACTGAGGTCACCGAGCCCCATTGATAAAAACCGAAATTGAAATGAATAAGATACTTGAATTGAAAATCCAGCAAACTCGGCAGATGTCTACCGGTTGTTGTTTTGTTTGTCCTGCGAGCTCATGGCAACCAGCCAATTATCCACTTTCAGACTCAATATCGCATGTGTAGGCCAACCTCTAGGGGCAAACAAACATGATTTATATCTTCCTGTAGTATCATGAGTGGCGTAGCGACTTTATTATGACCTGGGATTTTTACTTGCCAAAGAAAATCTTGAGGTCACATTCTATAGAGTTAAAATCTACAGTTTGCATAGATGTAAATTATGTTGCCTTATCAAAAAGGTCCTACAAAGCCTGAAGTTTTGACTTCATAGATTCAAGACCAAAAATGATTATTGGAAATACCCCTGGTTTGTCTGCTGTTTGCTTCAGGAAAAATTAAATCATAGCTAACGAAGCTCTTAAAAAATGACAATGAAATCCAAAATTGGCATTGCATAGGTGTTCTGTCAGCAAGCTCTGTATTCCACAGGCGTATTGCTTCAGTCTTAACAAGTAATTACACGAACACTCAAAAGAACACACTGACGGTCTATAACCTAAATGTACGGGTAACCACCTGGAATGCACTTAAAACAATGCAACTTACTTTCCCAAGAGTTTCTGCAATTCCATTATGTAGGCATGATCCTGAGCATAGTGTGCGGTCTGAGCTTCTATGAAGTCCCCCAGGCACTTGGAATGGTGTGTCTGAAACAAATCAAAATCGTATCATTCATTTTGTTGCAAACAGCGAGATAGCTTAAATTACTAGGATGGAGATAGATCAAATTTCAAATCTAAAACCACATCCAGGTGCATTCACTAAGCATTACCTTGAAAAAAAACAATTTTACCTCTATCAAGGAAGTCGGGTTAGGCCTCCAAGAATCAAAATTTCTTATTTTAATTCAACCCAGTCAATACATATTTAGAAGAAAAACAGCAGTGTCACATAGCAAAGAACAAACACACTATTGGGGCAATTAAGTTTTCAAATATGCCCAAATGAGGAGTATCATTGATCAACATAAAACTGCTAAAAGAGGGATTTGTCTAAACATGAACAATGCCGTCTCATCCCAGGTACATCAACATGCTAGCTATGTTTCCACAGGATCTTTCTACTGGGTTTCGAAAATCGATAAGAGGCAGATGATCTCTACGCAGAAATTTATCAACTAAGTTTCGGGTAAATCTACAAAACAATTAACACGGTAGATTAACAAGAATACGTATTATGACTATAATAATGCCATGACAGAATGGGAGAAACTGTAGTCAGATCACTCCAATGGCTTTCATACACTCCATCGTAAAGGAACACAACTACCGTAGCATAAAGATCCTTCAAGAGGTTTGTCAGACACAGAGTTGGACTCGCTGCACAAATACGCGACGGCAATATGCACCCACAAATAAGTACATATAGCTACATAAAAATCTTATTTTTTGCTTTTATAAGTCGAAAACACAAGCACAGACGATCAGCCATAATTTATTGTAACTGTCACCGTTTCTGTAATGTAATACTTACGTGAGTACTGGTGATATCTTCTAGTAACAGTCTGGTTATTTCCAACTGACGATCAAACTCCGACTGTGCCGTACGCAGGTCCTGCTCTGCCTATGGAGAAAACATTCAAACAAGGCTGAAGGTAAGAATCATTACACGAGGTAAAACATAACAAAAAACATGTGGTTATTTAGATGAACAGAAATTCAGTGCATGACAAAGTGAAGATTTTGTGGACTTCAGTTTGGCAGCATTAAGCTACATTTCTCAGGTAATATTGACTTCAGTTCAGTGACACCCTCATGGACAGGACAACTGCTTTTACGTCTCGCTAAAATTCCATCAATTCCTTACAAAAATCATCCCCAAAATTGATTCTTTAATTTTTCAATGACTTCTAACATAGCTGTGAATGCTCAGACACAATTTCTCAGGACATGATGTTAACTATAGTTCAGAATTAACGACTGGTGCGACGTATCTTTTTCGAAAAATCAGAGGGTGGGGGTTAGGAGAAACCAGTGGAGAACTGGGGGGCACTCAGGGTGGACGCTCGGTGATCTTTGGCAACCGGGGACAGAATAAAAAGCAGTCGTGATACGAAAAATTTACACAAAATACTGCCGTTATTACCGCATAGTGTGAACCATCACATTACCCCTTTCAGTTCCCTGCCATGATAGCACAAAATATCATTCAAGTACACTGACAGTCATCTTTATCATTCACTTGACTGCCTGGATTGTTGTAGTTGGCAATTGAAATGTAAGCAGCATGCAAATGTCCAAAATGAACAACAGCTACCAATGCCAACTTTTTCAGTTGATTATTTAAGTGACCTTAGTATTACGAAGAAACCGTGAACAGTTAGAGATATTAACAGAATGTTATGGTAAACATGTCTAACTGCAATATACACACACAGAGCCACACCCAATATTATTGAATTGTTTTCAACAAACGTTTACTAAATTCTATTGTTATGCTGACCTACATGCACCAAATACAGAAGTAATTTAACCAAAAAAGTTTAGAAGAGAGATGCCAAGCAATGGCTGCCCATACAAGGAGTGAAAGCTACCACAAACATCCAGGTTAATGCCCAAGACGCTCAATTGTCAAACCTAAAAATCTGGGGTGGGTGCTTTAACCAGAGAGGGGGGCATCTGCAAACATGTGGAGACAAACTGACTGGATCTAAGTAAGACGTTGTGCACTACTATTGGCTTACAAAGTAAATGATTGAATACGTGCCATATATGGAAAAAAGGTCAGCCCAAAATGTCACATGGCCTCAGCAAGCCTGTCACAGAGTCCATCTTCAGATGTGAAAGAAGCAGATCCTAGTCTGTGAGAAAATCCTGGTTTTTTTGAAAAATAAATTTGTTGTACAGTAGAATGAGAGCACGTGGCTCACTTAAGTCGCGGTTAACTGTTCATTTCAACAACAGGGGCATTTTCAATGCATTGCAGAAGACGCTAAGAGAATGCAATGCCGGCGCCCCCCCCCCTCGTGACAACCAAAACTACACTACGGCTCGAAATTAATCCGGTTTACACATCTGGAAGCTTGAAATTGATGTTTTGAAATTAATTCAGAGAAACAAATAAGTGAAGAGGCCGGACCGAGTATTAGACGCTGAATTGAAATTCTCAAAAGTAGAGGGTTGCAAAGCCAAGCAGTGAGACAGTGCTAAATTAGAAAATTCTAAAAGGGTTGGGTACTTCCTTGAGCAGGGGCATTAACACGAATGTTTACGATAGAAGTACAAACCAAAGACACATAAAATAATACTAAATCCCACACAAAAATACAAAAGAGTAAAAACCGACTGAGAAGATGAGCAAGGCAAAGTACAAGGAGAATGCCACCCAAAAAACAAGTTATTTTGTATCAATAGATCAAGTACTTCCTGGACTAGATAACAGCAAGTTCAGTGCTTTTGACCTGTCACCTGACAGCAGACGGGTGTGTAAAAATTAACCAAAGACGTCACTGATTCGAATGCAGTCTGATCAGCAGTCCACAACACGCTTAGTTGGTGTCCGCTTAACACTTGAATTCATTGTTTTACATCAATAAATCATTAAAATTTGATTTAAAACCCTTACAAATACACAGAGTTCTTGAAAAAACGTGTTGTTTTATTTCGTTGCTACGGATGAACAGGTGTTTAACCCTTATCCTGCTAAGCCTCTATTCAGACAACTTTCCCTGTGTGCTGAGCTAAGTAGGTCACTACTACTCCTGTACACTGGGCTGTTATGTAGGTCACTCAGATTAATGATCTAACATTTTTAAATTGGAAATTTGAAAGGAAAATGTCAACTTCACAGAAAAATAGTCTACATGAAAGTTGTTCAGAATTTAATGGAGATTTTAACCATATGCATATCAGTATCATAGCCTTGCTGTAAATAAATCTATAAACTTTAAAACTGGACACACTTGGTTTTTATCTGTTTTCGAACATGATAACATCATAGTTGATACTCAAAAACCATGAAAAACAGTTTTAAAAAGGGAATTCATGAGACTTGCATGTTTTAATAGTGCAAATTTATTGTCTGTAACACAACTACAAACAAGAATGAACAGTAACATACCTCAACTTTGCACGCGATTACCAATTTATGATTGGTGCAGTTGCTTATTACAGTCTCTTTTGAAATTGACTTTGGTGTGGAACAACTTGAAGCAAGGGTGGGGACACAAAGCTATTCTACACTGTTCGCAACGATATTCGGTCTGGTGCCGCTTCACTTTCTGGTTGGAACATACGGCACAATCAGGAAATGACTGGCGACCACTGCTCGTTTTTGTCGGATTGATTTCGATGAAGTGACGCTCGGTCAGACGGCTCGGAACATTCTGAATAGGGCGAAGTACTGCACGATTTCGAGTGTAATTGGCCAATAACCCTTTCACCACATTTAACCGGAACCGTTGAGGTGTTGTATGGCTCGTTCTCACTTTACGGAAGATTATCAACGCGTTGACGAGAGACACTTCCTGCAGAGCTATGTAGGCCTTCTTCCACCACTTTACAGTTCTATGCACCACAACCCTGACGCGCCAGTTCGTCAAACAACACCGGTGACGTGAAGCGATTGTCCATGTAAACATGGTGACCCAAGCCATATAATGGTCGACAGATATCGGTGACAACCCTGTACATCACTCCGTGTTCAGGACGTTCAACACCTTGTTTTCCAGCATACAAATCCCAGTTCCACGTGTATCCAGTTTTAGCATCTGCAAGCACCCAGGCGTTGAGACCCCATTTGTGGGTTTGTTCGGACAGTACTGCACCATAAATGACCGGCCCTTGAAAGGTATGATACTTTCATCTACGGACACTTCTCGGCCAGGATGAAATGCCGCTTGCCACGCTGGGATGATAATATTCATAAGGGACCTCACTTTAAAAATGCGGTCGTGTTGAGGGTGATCTCGCGGCAGCATTTCATTGTTGTCTACAAGGTGAAAAAACTGCAGGATCAACAGGAAACGATCTCGGGACATGACGTTCCTGAAACCAGACATCTCCAGGAAACCATCTGTAGTCCAGTATAGTTCGTAATTTGCACGACGGTCAATTCCCATGAGAATCAAAATAGCAACAAATGCCCTCATCTCCTCAGCATCTACTTCCACCCACTTTTTCACCCTTGAGTACGTTTTGAGTGCCTCGACACCACCAGACTGCTCAATATATTGACGTGCATACCTGTTCGTTTCACTGGTCATTACTATAAACAAGTCGTCTGTGAAAAAATCACAAAAAATATCCAGTTCTGAATGGGTTGCATCATGTTTAAGAGGCCCTGTATTGTGTGTGAAGGGCGTGACCCAAGCATCGTCGTAGGCTGCTCCAAGTTCAGCTTCAGGGACCGGTAATTCCTCCAAAATTGCACTGAGATCTGGATCGATAGACTGTGCATTACTTGACACTGTTGTGTCTGCCTCACCGTCACTTTCAGCATCACTTTCAAGTGCTAATTCCAACTCATTTTCACTGTCGGAGTCCATAAATACTTCCTCCAGAAACTGATCAACAGTCATCCTACCACGTTTGGCACCAGCCATGACTAAACTTGTCTAAACTTCCAAATAACTCGCTAACAATTCACCACAGCCACACGTTGTAAATCAGAAAAATGTACAGGAAACTATCAACTGTGGAATGCGCATGCTCACATAAATAAACAGCATACGGGGCTTTCACAATGTCTGAATCAAAAACACCTGTGTCCTGGGGTGAGTACACTCTTCTTGCGCAGTCTAGCCGTAGCTTAGTATAGGCGATTTATTACACCCAACGCATTCTAATAGAATAATTGGCTTGTCGGCTGACCTCGCCTAGCGCAGGATAAGGGTTAAACATTCTATAGCCTGGAAAGTTCGGTAGGCCAATTTACCAATTAAGGTCAGTCGCAGGAATTTGTGGTCTTTTCGGTGATAAATTCAAATTATTCTTCCATGAAATGCAGACAGCCCGGAGAACATAGCTGTGTGTTGTAATTTTATACTTGCGACCTTGCAGTTCTAAACACACAAAAAGCTTGTTATCCTAGCCAGTCGATCCGGCAGGCCCGTCGCAGCCGGACTGAAGACGTCACGAACATAAACCATGTTGAAACTAAACTTCCAGTCGTGAAAAGGCTATGATAGTGAGCCAAAGAAATAATAAGCATGTGATTATTTTGGTAAATTAGCTGCGAAACTGCAAATCTACTTACATGTCGGGGGCTGCGAAGTCATTTTACCCTTCCACAGAACCGTCGGGGCAGAAGTTGTACAATAACAATTATTCGAATAATGTTCCATATGTAAATAAAGATTCCCCTAACATCTGACCATAGCATATACAATAATTGAGTTGTTTCACAACAGCTTTCTGTCAGCAAACACTGAATTAGCATATGCGCTCACATGGTCTAGGTGCCCAGCCACTTAGCTTAAGTTGCATCTAAAGCCAGTAATGCAGTGATTTATTCATTGCTGGGTTCCCAAAATATTTGCACTCAGAACACTCCAAAGGCATTACAAATTGTATCTAATGAGACAGACTTAGACACATTGTTTCAGTTTTACATAAACGCATTGCTGGTTAGACTGAGAATAATTAATTTTGAAACGGAACGCACAATGATAAACGCCAACACGGCAACTTGCAATCCCGACTTAGACAAGTACTCATCCGAGGAAGACTTCACAGCAGAATCGCAGTTTCACAGGCTATATCAGTTTGAACCAGAATCAAAAAATACTAGAGAGCCACCGTGAACCTGCCACAAGCAACGGAACATGTGGACAATTCCGAAAACCATTTGAAAACTTGTCATGGTGTCAGAGCGCTAATGACAATGGAAAAGATTGATGGTTGCGTTTGCTGCCACGAAATTCCGCAAGTGAAACGCCCTATTATCCATGAAATGCTGGTCCACACAGACATGAAATGGAGATGTTTCATGGCCTCATACTTGGTATTATAGGGCTACTTAATTTATTCTTCACTGCTGCGGGCTACTTCCTAAGCAAAAATTTGGGCTCTCGAGGAAATAGAAAAAATGATATACCCGCTATCGTCGCAGCTTCATAGTTTGCACAAGCGTGAACGATACACCACACCCATACCGGCACTGACACTCTGCAGAAGAACCAGACGTCCCTGCGTTGTTTACTGACCTTCCTCACTGGTTAATGCGACACCTCTCGGCGAGGTAATATCGACCATATACAAAGTGACCAACAAAAACGGTAAAAAAAGACTAAATTGGGTGGCATTCTCCTTAAGTTACAAGAATGTTCACTTCTTGAAAATGTCCCTTTCCACTGCTTATATAAGGGAAAGTTCACTGAATCCACTTCCTGCATCAGGTTCACTTAAAGCGCAGGAGGTGAACTGTAATACAAAAAGAACTTTCACTATGGATCCCTATACTCAGGGCCTTCGATTCCTCAATTTTTGGTCCCGATATCAGCCTCACACAAACCTCTCTCTCGAGGCTAGCTCAAATATTCATCTCCAGTGATAATAGAAAAACTCCTCTCGAGATAAGTCTCAATCCCTATTAACGTGCACAGACCCTCAATTTGGGGTTTTAATATTTCATGTGATTAATCTTCACTTCCCAGGCGTGCCATGAGAAAGCACAGAAAATACAATTTGATGGCACATGCACCTTTGTTCGTGGGCGAGCTAGGGAAGGAAACGTCCGACATTCTCAAAAACACACTTTCTTGTAACAAAATTAACTCACCTTGCTCATCTTCATCACACAAAAATGAGAAACATTTCCATCCCAAGTGGCAAGTAATTAAAGGAAAACAGTACACAGGTGCACTTCTACTGATGCTCAACAATACCTTGGCAATCATAGACACAGCATCCTGAGAGAGCAAAACAACAAATCATGATTAAAGATGCATTGTCAAGTAGATTGTGTTCAGTACATTACAATGGCTCTGCTACTCACTATGTGTATTGACATATCGCCAGGATTTTGAGAGACGGCTGAAATGACCAATCAGAACGCAGCATTCTTGACACACCTTCGTTTCCAAGCCGCCATCTTACCCGACAAACAACACGTTGCTGGATAAATTTTATTGTTTGTTTGTCGACATTTGTGCAACTGGGCGGAACTTGCGATTGGTCAATTAGCAGTGCTCTTAGCTTAAACATTGCCCGAGTCAACATTTTCGCCCTGAGCAGAATCCAAAGTTGAATTTTCAAAATTTGGGTCGAAATTTCTAGTTGACAAAATTTCAACCCCTGATGCCAACTGAGTTTCCAGCCTGTCCGTAGATCTTTCTTTTTATGGGTAGAGATATCTGTAAAGGATTGTGCGACACCAGATTAACTACTGATTTTTCACGAAACAATATAAATCCTATTTTCAATAGCCCTTCATCCAAAAGTGGAGCATTTTAAAAACAATTCCTATCGGAGTATTGGAGAAAAGTACAAGTGAAAGTTTCATATGAATTGGATCAGTCACTTCTGAGATATGGTGTTCTGAAGTTTGCCAAATTCATCCATTTTTCTGAAGTCCTACGTAACCTTTAAGAAATGTCCGATTACCTTAAAACCAAACTAACGTTTCCAGTAACATCCGTGATCATGTCAAGTTTTCAAATGAAAAAATGAAATAAGTGTTTAAAAATCACTGCTAACTAAACACATGTACAAGCAGTATACGTCCAGGTGTATTATGGGAGATCAGTACTGCGCAATCTCACCAATTTACGACACAATATGGCAGACAGTTTCGTATTACATGCTAAGTATGCAACCACACTAGGTTTGTTTGTGAGAGTCTTGCATCTTTGAAATGCTGAAATGCAGCCCAAGTTTGTTACAACAGAATGTGGAGCGTTGAAATGCACCCGCATATCGCCAACGAGTGTGCTTCTAGGGGTGTACAGTTTTATCATAAAAATGGCCACTATAGATAGCACAAAATACATCTAATCCATACGAAAATGAGAACATGACATCACTTCTTTAATAGAAAGCTATTTACCGAATTTCATAAAAATCTCAAAATGTCAAGAATATCAGAGAAGCAAAGGAAACAGAAAAAACAAAATTGTCACAAGGGGGCACAGCATTTGCCAAACCTGTCTGAAAGTCGACCTCGTCCGTTTTCAGGTTCATATAAATACACATGCTAAATTTAATAAATATCCAGCGGTAGGTTTTGGAGATACAAATGTGGGCGCACAAAAATGCCGCTAGGAGGTGCCACAGCAGTCAAAGTTGTTGGAAAATCATCATCAACCATTCTCTTCACACTAAGTACATGCATGTCAATTTGCACAATGATCTTTATCATGTACTAAATTAAATCAGTTTTTGGCCACAATAAGATTAAAAACCAGACGATCGCCGAACAAATAAAAAAGTTCATGTTCAATTCAACGTTTCGTCTTTTCATTAGACATCATCAGGATCATATTATTTACAACAATTTAGGACAACAAGTGCCAACATACAGCTCAGGTAACATCCATAAAGTGAAGTGAGAGATACATAGAATTTAGTCAGTAGCTGGTCATCACCATAGTTGCAGGGTCACTGAGCTATGCATGTAATTCAGAGAATCAGTGGCATGCTGGTTCTGAATGGCCAATGACTCTTTCAATGTACAGTAACTCCTTATTAGGTTCTCTGCAGATAATATTAACAGAGTTGGCTCGGTGATTGTAGCTAATACAATGCTTATATATATATGTTACTTTTCTCTGAGGTGTGATTTTCTTTCAACCTGTCCTATATAGAATTCCTTACATGCAGTTGTCACATTCAACCTTATACACAACATTGCTCTTGTTCAATAAAGGGATGGGTGACTTCAGTTTACACAGCATATTGGAAAGTTTCCGAAGGGGTTTGAAAACAACTATCAGTTCAACTGCTAGGTCTATGCAATGAATAAGGCGAGATAATTGACGTTTCAATTTTATACTACTTGGTCGGTGTAACCAAGAGAAAAGAAAAAATTCTTTTTCTCAGGTCCAATAACAGCTACCTTTTCTGCCTCATTCATTTTTGAAAGAAAGTGCCTTTTACAGCTATTCAGAAAATTCAGAGGGTAACCATTTCAGGGCTCGACATAAACGGTAGTCCGACTGCCCGGGACAACCAATTTGTTGGTCCGGACAAGCTCACTGTCGGACAATTAAGTTAATGAATTTTTGGAAACTATAGTAAATCTGAATGTTCAGATCTTTGTAGCAGTGATAACTCACTAATGTTTAGTCATCATTGTCGGTAAGATGTGCCGCAAATCGGCAAGGTGTTGGTTTAGATTATGCAGGAGCTCCTGATTGGACGCGATCCGAGGCACTTGCATTCGAACAGTTCTAGCCAAAGTGACGTGTTCTCATTTAAATACATGGCAGTATCTCACGTAATCTGGGAAAGTTTTGATTTCAGCTAGGTCCTAGCGTAGTTCCAAGCGTTTTGAACGCATGCCAGGTTCCCAACGATTCGTCTCATTCGTCTTGGTTAAACGCATGTTTTTAATGGTTTCACTTATGACACCAAAATGGAAGCACCCAACCAAAGACAAGAGCGCAAAAAATCAACTTGTAATTAGCGCAAGTCGAACATTTTGTCCACGTTCCATGACAACAAAAACTTACTTTTTTGAACGTTTGATTCGCCTAATGACTTTTTACAAGATGTATTTTTGCTTCATTATTTTTGGCAGCTGACCGAGTACCCCTATTGCCTAATAGTAGTGTCTTCCGATTGTTGTGCTTTGAACAACAACGTTGTTGGCTTCGAACTAAAAAAGAAATATACAATGTATATAAAATGTTACACTATTGGAGGTATTCAATAAGAAGACCTGTCAATCATTAGCCTGTGTTTGGTTGCCTAAGTGTCCACTGGGAAGCAAATCTTTACACAATCGAGTGCTTTAATTCCCTTAAAAATACACTGCGAATTAGAGGAGTCTTGTTTAATCTGTCTTTATTCTCAAGAAACTTGCCCACTGAACAAATACTTAAGGTACGTAAACACCCCATCACACTCAGGATCACAACGTCACTGTATCGTGTGCGTAGGCCGTCGAAGACCGGTACTTCAATCCCCCGACTTATATTTTAACTGATATGCTTGAAGTCCGACGTCAGTGTAGCTCCGTCAGGGTAAAATCGGTCCTCCGTGCAGTAAGCAACAACTCTTTGCAAAATTTTTGACTTTAACCGTCTATGCTCGGCTTACCGCACATCCACTGTTTTTTAGATTCCCAATTTAAGCGCCCTGGGCGATAACGTGAACGAATACGGAAAGTCAAATTTCAATCCATTTGCTAGTCAACACATTTTGACACTTATCGGTTACAATTTTTGATTTACATACAAGACTCACATGTAGTAGCGATAACTCGGTAGCAAGTGTTGATAAAACTTTACAACATTTGACTGTCTTACGACGTGTGTGGAAACTATCGTCTGCGCCGGTGTCCGCAGTTGCAATGTCGAAATAGATACTTAGCTTGTATATGGTTTCAAGTCAAAGAGCTCTAATCTTGCAACTGGTAACCAAACCAAAGGGTGTGAAACCAATAAACGAAAACGGGTACTCCTTCCGAAATGAAAGGAAGATTTTGACTGGTTACGGTATGATAGCGACCAGAAATAAACTTGGTGAAATCCAAACACAACACATGTTTATTGAGCTTGTGCTGACATGTATAATGCGCGACATTCATACTGTGTTTGAAAAGTATAATTTGAATTTAATTACCTTAGGACAAGTGTCCTATAGGTCAGGACAAGTAAATTTCATTTCCGACTAGACAAGTTAAAATAAAAGTTAATGTCGAGCCCTGCATTTGCACGCAATAATTGGAAAATCATAGCTATGTCACTATAAAAATTTAAATTGGTGGAGCAGACTCTCCAGGCACGGTGTAACAAGCAATTGACTAGGCCTCTCTTTTATTGGATCGGCACAAAACCATCAAATTTAAGATAAAGCCCGGAAAAACTGGGCTAACGATACACAGATGTAACTACGGTGTTATTCTCACGTTTAACCGAGACATCTAGAAAAGGTAAGCACGACTCGTGCTCAGATTCAATAGTGAAGTTGATGAACAATATGCATCCGTCCATTGAACTGAACATGAACTTTTTTACTTGTGTGGAGATCGTCCGGTTTTTAATCTTTAGAATGGTTTGGTTGATCAGAGCGGACTCGAAAACAGCAGGGCCATTAGGAAGTGCAAAATACCTCGATTCCATCCGAAAACCGGAGGACAGTGTCATCTCACCAATAGACGCCTATATTCCAAATTTTATGAAGATCCGTTGAGGACCTTTGAAGATATAGAGATAAACTTAAAAAAACTAAAATTACCACAAGGTGGCACACCAGCAGTATGATCCTTTCATTAACACAAGCAAGTTACAACATTACAAACTAATTTTTTCACACACATGTGCTCAACACTTCCAACAAGACAATTAACGAGCATGTAAACACACCGAGTACGAACACTTTCGTAGTAAAGTACTTTTAAATTTTGACAAACTCGACAATGAGTGAGATATTTATGAGACAATTACCGGCTCTTTTTCTTGAAGAGACTGCAAGCGATTCTTGGCAGCATCCAGGTCCAATCTCTTCACCTTCAGGACTTCTTTCTCTTTCTAGAAACATTTGACGAATATGGTGAATGTCACTCACTGAGAACAACCCAATAATACAAGAATTTTTATTAATTAAATTTTTATTTTCAAAGTTTATTTCATTCTTAAAGACTTTAATGTGCTATGAACCTGTCTTCTCCCAAAAATATAACTTTTCATTATTTTCCAATATAAAACTGCAATGAACTTAACTTGTTCCATGATTTCTGTGCTTTGAGTTGACAACATTAGATCGGGCTCAATAATACGCTTGAAATGACAGGTCAGTTTGATTATAAGCATACGTCACCATAATGGATTGTCATTTCCTCCCAAGTCCAAAAATCAGTTCTCATGTAAGCCAGGATCAGGTAAAAAATCAGTTTCATAAGGGTATTAGTAGCTATTGGTAATATAACTCAAAGCCTGTAGACTGCACACATTCAAATTAATTTAATGTTTTACACTGAACCAATGTACCAAAACAGGATATTTGTACATTACACAAATTTATCCCATGAAGCTTTTGATTGATCCGCCATGACATAGTTTGAAAAAACAGGAACGTCCACGTCATAACGCTAAAACCTCGTGAGAGACCATCCCGAGTTGGCATCTTGAGCAACTCAGGGCGGTCTAGGATCAAGAGAAAAACCACAGGGTAGATCTGTGGCCGACAGATCTATTCGGTTGATTACATTTTATTGCCCGAGAAGGCTGCCTGAAGAAATATGACTCGCGCGTTTGTATTTTCGCCTTTTTCAATGACATGTAAAAGATTCATCAACAAATTCCTCGTAAAATTCTGAAAACAAGCATTTTTCTCCCATGAAAATCGATGAAGTTTGGCATGAGTATAAGTTGTGATACACTACTGCACGTGCACAAGGTCACCAGCACCAGAAGTTTTAAAATCACACCACCAAAACTGTGATTGTTTACATTTCAGAGAGCTCGTCTTGACAATTTCAAGAAGGTATACCGCTTGACAGTTGCATTTATGTACACGTTGATGCCTGGAGAATACAGACTTGATCAGGGCTTGGGATTTCCGTCTTTTAAGAGGAATTCTTTTTTGGTATCGATTTCCTCCGATTGGATTTCCAGTTTCCTCGCTCGTGACTCGATGACTAGAGCAGCTTGGCGGCATCCGTTAGATCGTGAGCCGAGTGCGACTCAGCCAAGGTGGATAAATACGGTCTAGTTCAATTTTCCATACCCCACCGTTTACCTTAACCACTGGGGTTAGAACCAATTTTATTTAGTGGGAATGTTCATAGCATGTGATAACTTTTCCTCGTGAAGGTAGTGATCTCAGCAGTTATATCACTTATGGTGTTTTGTCAAGTAGTAGAACCTTGTACTGCTATGACACAAATTTTGAAGGTTCCTATGCTGTAGTTAAGGCCCACTTTAAATATTTTGCTCACCATGCGAGTTATTGTTTTCATGGAGGGATTCATACTAGTTATGGATGATCTCATTAGGGATTGCATGTAACACTATTTGGGTGTGTATATTTGTTACATGTTCATTGTATAAAGTGTATTGTTTATATTGCAGAGTTTATAATTGTTAGTTTCAAAGATTTCGGTAGGTTATCTCAACAGTGCTTAGTGCATGTTTTGCTCATCCTGTGAAGTGTAATATTTATACTGAAGAGTTTATCATCGCTAGTGCCCGTGTCCCTTATTGCTCTTTCCCATAGTATGAACAACTAGTCATGTTAACGTTTGAAATTCTCATGTACTATACATATTACACTATTCCAAAATCTTACTGTTATTTTCATTGCACAAGCACTAATCTGAAGAGTGGCCTACTAGTTATGTGGAATGCACAAAATGCATTGTTAAAGCGAGGTGATCATATGCCGCTGGGTTTTTGTTTTCTTACTCTTTGTGAACGCAGTGCCTGTAACTCGCATTTATTCCTAAGTTTATGCAATCATTTTAAATTACAAAACATGAAACCCTGGGAACCGGTGGGACAGTTAAATTTTGACATCGTCAGTATATACGTGTCATTTGAAGTAGTAGCCCATTGTAGGGGGCCACGACCAAAAACATGGGTACACATCACATGTCTAACCACAAAAAACAAGTGAAAGAGTTACTTTTTCAGGCAAGCGACGCATTGCGCGCTTTGGTTGTTTTTGTCCCGTTTTAGGTGGCAAGTGGCGCTTTTTTCTTTGACGATTTCACTGAGGTACGTTTCAGAAAATCGTACTGTAGGCCTAAGTCATTTTTTCTGTGCCTGATAATTTAGGTACACAGCAACTGAAAAAATGGATAAATCACGTCATTTTAAATCTCCATATCGCTCCGTTATGGACACTTCGACTTGGATGGATTTTGGCTCTTTCAAACACTCCACCATGCTCTATTTTTTGAAGTTCGTTAACGAAAACGCATACCAGGATGTAAGGTTCATGCCCTCCCGCTCGAGTTTTAGTTGGCAATTTTGACATGAAGATGATGGTGATATTTTTGCGTTCCTTGACGAGAATTCCAGCAAGTCAAGTTTTGCCTAATTCAGCTTTTCATTCATTTTTGTACCGTGTATGGTCGCTGGCAAAATAACATGCTATGAACATTCCCTCTATATAAGATTGGTCCTAACCCCAGTGGTTAAGGTAAACGGTGGGGTATGGAAAATTGAACTAGACCGTATTTATCCACCTTGGCTGAGTCGCACTCGGCTCACGATCAAAGGGATGCCGCCAAGCTGCTCTAGTCATTGAGTCACGAGCGAGGATAATTGGCTTCGCTCATGCGGATATGATCAGCTGATTACAATCTAGCTAGCAGACTGTACTTTTTATGGAGAGTTTTACGTAGTTTTTACTGTAATATTTGAAAAGAGGAGCGAAAACAAATATGAGTACAATTTTGAATTTTTCAAATCGGCCCAGGATAAGAGATTTTGCAACACAGCAACACTCACGATTACTTTCATTCGGCGCGCACTAATACAAAAATATAGGACCCAAGTTACTTAGATTTTGGAACACATGCATTGCAATGTTCAAAATACGTATGTTTATTATGAATCTTACAAGCTGTAAAACGATGTTGTTAATTTCATTGTGTTCATTCATTGTCATCCGTCAAATCGGCAATTTCCGAGATGTGATCTGCGGCGTGCGCGTATGTGTACAAAACACGTGATTGTTATGTTCCTGAAGTACGAAAATTAAGAAGGCTTTAGCATGCCGTTATTATTGACAGGGACACGATAAAACGAATTTGGATTTTGACTATAGTCTTGATACAGCGAACTGGCTGACCACTGCGTCAGTGTCTCCGTTAGACCCAGAAATTTCCCACAGCCCGGGTAGTTCACCAGTCGTCCCCAACATGTAGATCGAGCCTTAGACTATTAATACTCCACGGCAGAGCTAACAACAGTCGGTCTGTGCACACAAAATCTGTGAGCTAACCAGCACTCACCTTGCACGTTGCATCCGTTTAAGTGAAAAACAATCTAGTAAACGCCATTTTCTTGCATTATCCTCCGCCTTTTGTAACAAAAAAGTCTGTCGTCGATGACCCGCACACGCACGCTCACTCACTCTCATACGCAAACGAACTTCAAAACAAACGTCACGTGACAACAACATGTGTGTTCATCCAGACATTTTTCTCGTGTTGTGGGGTACGATGTAGTGCAGATTTGGACTTAATCGCAATTAATCTGGACTCCACATGAACTTTAAAAATTGTAAAACATAAGGAAGATTTCAGGTAATTCGTTGAGTCGAAACTACATTTTTATTCAAGAGTTCAAGTTTTCCTATTGACGATCGCGATTCAGCGACGCATCAGTCGGCAAGTTTTCGCCCTGTGCACAATTTTTTGAAGAATTATTGTAATTTAACAATGGAAGTTCATAGCAATGCACCACATTTTTGTAGAAAGGCTGTCATAGGCTACAACTACGTCACAGAGCGTAAATTTGATGAATCATAGCTTCCGATTTTACCCGTTTGGGAAACCGGGTTTCAACTGCCGTAGGCTCACTACAATAAGCGTCCCCTCCCCGTGAAATGAATTTTTCTAAGCGTTTGTTTGCGCCAATACAGTATACAGCTTTCCACCAAGGCTAAGTGATGCAAGACATTATTCTTTGTTGCATTATAGTGACTGGTCTTGGCTAATTATCATTTTATGGCCTGGTCATCCATTCAGTCAAAAGTAGTTGCAGAGGAGGCTTATCAGCCAATTATTCATGCATGCTGACTCACAATAGAAGCCTGATAAGAGTGAAGGTGGATAAATGCAGTGTTCCTACAGTTTCTTGTTTTAGTGGATGTGTTCACGACATGAGATACCATCAAGATTTTAGTCAAGATGTTTCCAAACTCGGTTTTTGGCCATAACACTAGTTATTGGAATCTGATTATGAGCGCGCAAGAGAAGACGGAACATATTTGCGACGTTTCGTTTACTCAAAGTTAATGAGCCTAAACGTCAAAAAATATTTGTTTTCTCTTTCTCGCTTATAATGATTTTCAAGGGTTTCCGTTATTCAATTTCGGCAAGGTCATCGCTTTCTCGCAAAGCTACCGATTGGATGATCAATTACGCACTTATTTGCTCTCCGTTTTAACGTTGATCATCGTCGATACACCTCTAAAAATTGCACATCGTCTTTGCGCAAACTACATTGAGATTTAAGTCTCCTGAAAAAAGTTGACGATCAGATCGTGTTTAAAAGTCTAATTCTAAATTTCTCAAGTTAGTGCACAAATGAAGTAAACGAAAGTAGTTCTGCTTGTCGCGTCAGCTGTTGGTATCATTATCTCGATTAATGACCCACAACGCGTGACTGGACAAAGCCTTTTCAAATTAGCCGGTGGAGCACGAGACCCCTGAGGTCCCAATCGAGTCCTCACGACAACTCCGCGTTATGCTATTAAGTTACCCTAGAACACCTTGGACCTGAGCAATCTGCCGCCTCAAGTTAACCGAGTGGTCACACCACATCCTACACATTATGACAAATACGGTACAAAAAAGATTAACTAGCTCAAATTGCTTTTGAGTTTTGTCATTTCTTGACAATAGGTGGCGCAATGTTCAGTTTTGTGTTCCAGCGTTAGTTTTGTGTCTTGACCACTTGGGATATTGGTTGCTACACCAGAATACTTGCGCATGACTTCTTGTCGATATTTTGAAATGGGAAAGATGTGTTTTGGCTTTTGTTCTTTCAAGATTTTCCATATTTGTTCCCCAGGTGATAGAGAAATAAGTCAACAGCTCTTTTCATTAGCCACCTGTACTTAACTAAACGACGTGACCGAGCAAAAACATAGTGTACATGGATATCGCGAGACACAAAACTAAAATTGTAAAGACTAGAAGAAATTTGCCAAATCAACAAAAATTCACTACCCATCTTAATATGAATAAGTTGTCAACTGCTAACGTCCAAGATGTAAAATTCAGAAAGCTGTACCATCTTGCTAACAGCTACACTAGCATTCGTCACTGCAGAAAAGAAGGGTAAAGGTGCATAATTCCAAATTTTTAGAAAAATCAAAACCTGAATTGTCTTAATTCATATCCCCTTCGAGGAATTTTTTCAGTGGCTCCAGGAATTCATTTGTTGTTGTGGAAATCATCACTTTTTCAGCCTGACTGAGTTTGATCTCCGCATGTCCTGTTTGAATAATAATAATAATAATAATAATAATAAGGGGTGTACATTAATACCATATTAACATAATTTATCTCCTTGTTAACCAGGATGTTTTTTTGCCTTACCCGTGTGCACAATGCTTCAGTTCAAATTTCATGTGGATACTGCATGTCTATACACGGGGCATCTGCCACAAAACAATGCTGGGGGTGAGAGCAGTCCTACAACACTGCTCCATACATGTAGGTATCCCCATGGCAACAGTCATCTGGTGTGTACTGTATGATGGGTGTGGTCAAGGTAGGAGAGCCACGAGAATGATCCTCAAAACTTGAGCTAAATTGACTTACGTGTACGTAACCCACCACACAAGTTCATTCAGTGCTTGGTTACCCCTACTAAACACACCCAAACCCCAATATGATCGAGCTACACCAACCACACAAAACCAGTTGCAGAACATTCAGTAAAACTCTTAGTATGATAAATGAACATTGCCAGACAATTCTAGTAACAGGAAAGTTGTCCTCAACTCCCTGCTATATGTGTAAAATCATGAATTGGCCTATATATAATGCCTTTTTCACAGGCCACTGTGAGGCCTCCTGAAACCACAAATCACAACTCTGACATCAGGACATTGGTGGACAACTGTGTTCAAAGCATGTGACAGAGAGAACAAAACAATTATAAAACATTCCTGGTCTGTTGTTGCATAAGTTTTCTCAGTTTCACAGCCAGAAACATGTAATCCACTATAACTGATTTAAATCTGTGTACCACTCAAACTTCATGGAGTATATAAGCTGGTCACCCCCATCACTGAGTGATTTGAATAGGCCTTTGTCAATATCCAGCTCCAGGTAATAAACATGGTATTTAGGTCTGACCAGTTGCGAAATGCTTTCATTTGGTGAATAAGAATGTACACTGGCCAAATTTAGAATCCAGTTGTCAATTTTAATGCTTACTTTGGGAGACGGAATTTGGAGACATTGAAGTCTCAAAATACCTGACTGTTCTGTTGGAGACATGCCTCGTATGGGAAGCACCTAGTTCATGCGGAAAGGCTGGTGGGAAATGGCTACACACAGTGAACATTGGTGTTCAATCACAATTTCTGTCAGATTTAGGCGGGACGTGCGACTTCCGGATTCTTTCCCCAGGCGTAACCACGGTTGCAGGCCAGTACAGAAATGGCTAGCCTCCCCGCAGAGTCCGAGAAAAAACAGCCCACAAAAAACACTTTGAACCCATAAATAAAGGTGTGGCAGGTGCAGTCTGTATAAGATCCATTTTTAACCTGTCCAATGCACAGTGGCACAGTCTGCATGAAATTAAGTTTTGTGTTAGGGCTGCTGTGCAGTCACTTACTACTGTGCATCACACTATGCTACTACAGGATGAAGTTTATACTGAAACTTGCATATCTGTAATATATCTATAAAATGTCAACAACTAAAAAAATACAGCAGAGCACAAGTATACGGAAGGGCATCTGCAGTCTCTCTGGAATAATAATAATACCGTAAAATATCATACAAAGTATACAACAGGTACGCAAATTAGGTAAGCAACTTGGTCTACTATGATTGATTGCCAGTAAGAAGACCTGGTCACCACCATATTGAATTTGTTCAAGGAACATTCTACATAGCTAATCAAATGGACAAATAACATTTGTGTCTGCAAGGTCAGGTGATGGTGGACTCACATCTCAGAAAATGCATTAAAGCCCAGGGGTCTTAGTCATGAAAGTGTAAGTCTAGGCACGTTCCATTGTTGGCATGATGTAATCAGCACTAGTCAACAAGTTATTATGTAATTATTGAAGAATCAAACCATAGGCTAGCCTATTAAAATGACCAGCACTTCAACTGAGTCTGAAGGTTTATGATCAAGTGTGCTTTCATGACGAGATTTTAGGAGGTTTTTTAGGCAACGGAATGAAGTGAAAAATTCTAATAAATTTTGGAATCGTATATTAATAAACTTGTGTTAAAATAATTTAGACACAACTGTTAACCTGAGATAGTGTATCCGTCTAAACCTGCAGAATTATTCCTGTAGTATTACTCTTACAGTGACACGCTTTCTAAAACTTGGTGCATTCATATTGTTTGCTAATAGCCCGGGTGCGGGTTCCGGAGGCAAACAACTCTAGCTATTGCGCTAATAACAATTGTTAGACTGACTGGCTTAGATATCATCACATCAAAATGAACTATAAATATACCGAAATAGTAAAAGTACAGCTTACACCTTTCTTACTATTGACATAGAAGCACTGGAACGAGAATTTTATTCGACGAAATTGTACTCGCCACTGGCACCGGGCCGGCCTGGGATAGCCTACACCGTAGCGATCAGGTGTGACGACCTCGTCGTCGGTCCCGTCTGCTCATCTGACGGCAGCTCAATCGCTGCCTCCAGTTTCTCGCTGCACTTAAACACCGTCAAAGTAGCCGTCTATTCGAAAATCATGTTAGGAAATGCCCGACTACGTTGCATGACCAAAAAAAACTTTCGTCGAGTCACTACTGTAATTAATGCGCTGTTGGAATAGTTTCCAAAATTATGCTAACTCAACGAAACGTGCTACATTATGCGATACTAATCGACAAGAATCTTTTCAGAGATCTTTTAAACACATGTTTTGCTATTTTTTTAAACTTTTCTTCGAACAGAATGAACTGAACGAGTCGAAAAGCGTAGATAAATATTCATACGCGCTTAGGGCCAGAGTCGAAGTACTTTGAAAACGCCTCAACAAACAACAAATTCAAAAGTGTGAGGTATGGTTTTACAGTATTTTTCGTCACCAATTCGAATAAAATATCAAACGTCGTGACCTCCGACAAAAAGTTGAGAGAAGTTGTGTTTTTGGAACTGAAAACAACTAGGCTGAAGTGATAAAGTTTTATGACCAGTTAAATGGCAGTGTAAACAGATCAAACAATATGGCTAGTTACGTATGGAGATCGTATGTTGATAAATCCCACTGAAATCTTTTGTGCGCTACCAGACACTTTGCTTTGTAAAATGCTTTACTTGATCACCAGGCTTTGCTGCGACATGATCACTCAGTAAATAATTAAAAGCACTTGATTACACTACAGTTAATCCCTATTGGACTCAGTCAGGTCTACTTACTGGGATCTGGTTGTGTAAGAGACTCCATTTTGCCAATTATATTTTCCGTCCATTCTTTCGTTATATCCGATCTTTTCATCAAATTCTTAAAGTGGGCATCTTGCTCAGCTTTTTCTTGTGTCGTGCCAAGTTTCTCCTCTGCGGACTGAGAGAGTAAATCATTAGACCAAGAACAGCCATAAATAAAACATGTTAGTTAGCATCCAGGGTTATGTAATTCCCTATTGGTAACTGAACTCAAACCCTTGTTTAAGCTGTTGGCATGAAATAATAGTTGAATTACTTTTTGATGAGACGCTCCAGTATACAATTTGCCAGTAGACTTCGAGAGAACTCATTTTGAATTTGTTCAAACATGATATTTAGATTTAAAAAAGAATAGGACTTTTTTGTAAATAGCCATTTTTGGAACTACACCAGACTTGTCATCTTTTGTAACAATACCACAGCTTAGTGAACTGAAAACTACCTTTATGCAATGAAACCACAAAAAAACATGAAGTTTACCAGAAATTAGGCCTAACTTAAATGTCTTTAATGGTGCACTTACGGCTAAGGTTTTGAATTTGACTTGAGTGGACTCGGCCCTAGACCTACCGGAGCTAACTGTTTGCCTAGGAGTCCTAGGACAAGATGAGTGTGTATCTGAGTTCTTAAGAATAAAAATATTTCTTTATAAGATTAGAAAGGCGTAAACAGTGCTATCAACTCGACCTACTTTATTCCAGAATTCCCACCAGTTGTGACCCACTTTTTATTTCATGGTTGGCGAAATTTAGCAGACGATAGAATAAAAATATTCATGAATATTCATTGATTTTGTTCGAAATATCCTGAAATTTGCGGCATCATACATATAATTCGACTTTAAGGTTCGTACCCAGCTTGATATATTGTACATATCGCATCAGTGGCCTTGTCATTTGTCAGGTGAACCCCGTGGTGGCGGATTTTCACGGTCATCTTTATAAATTTCCATATCATGAGCGTACATTCTCTGCTAAAAAGCATCGTCTGTTGTCCTTGACTTTGTGGAAGCGTTTTCGAATAGTGCAAATAACACTCGTCAACTGCACCAGGAACATCGTCAAAGATTCCACAGTGTCTTTGACATAGTTTAGCGACAGTATACTCGGGAACCCAATGGTCGTCCGCCTAAGCATAAAACCGGCTTGTTGTCGTACTCACCCAATCATTCCACTTCAAAGTTATGATCTGAATAGGATTTGATTTAACTCTCACAAATATATAGTATTCGTTGATTCAAACGTTTTCTTTTACTTATGCCGAGTTGTTCAACTGTGCATTGCTTTTCGGCAGCCATTTTATAATGACACCTATGGTCGTCATATGCTGCCGCCTTTTGAAAGAACAGCAAACCACACAGAAAAAGGCCAAGAAAATAGTGGAAAGTGGTATACAGCAATTCTACTTCAACCACAAACTGCTTTACTAGTATGATATCGATTTTTAAATCGATTAAAATTGATTTAGAATTTCAGTTCTGGAAAATACATCACGGCTGAGCCCTGGATTGTTTTATTCCAGATATACCTTACTTATTTCTGTTTGTGACCTCTTTATTTGACTTTTTGTTCTTGTTGTACTTAACACCACTTACTAGTATCTTTGCTGTCTTACTTTTTCTTTTCAGTTTCTCTTCATTCTCTGTTAACACCTTGTCAGCCAGAACACAACTATAACCCTTTGAGACTTTGTCGGCGCAAGTTGATCATTGAACCTCAATACAATTGTTCTAATAAATTACCCATAATCGTATTGCTTGATTTTTTCTCATCTTTAACAGTCTTATGCAATCATAAATAAATAAATAAATACCCAAGTCGCATTTGAATTTTATTGCTCAATCTCTTCTTTTATTTTTGATTATGTCATGCTGTGTTGTATGTAACCGTTGCAATGCAATATAGTGAAATAAAGTCAATGTTTTACTTTATTGGTGGCCATTCTCTATCAATTCAAGTATTTTAATTTTCTTCAAATAAATTCAAAATGCTTTAATCAAAAATTTCAACATAAATGTCGAGCTCCAGTACTGTGTTTTGCAATAAAAAAAAACAAGTGGACAATGTTTTGATGACCAAGGCGTGGGTCGAAACTGTTAAGCACCCAGCGTGTTCCATTTGTCTGCTGCGTTTTTCCTTTGGCCTAACAGGTGTCGGTTAGTGCCTGGGACAAATAGATACATTGCGTAGACAATCCCTGGGTTGCTTTTTGTTCCGTCTGAAGAAAATTTAATTTCGAAAATATCTTCTGAAAATGAACAAAAAAGTGCATTAGTAAAATCGACAAGTTTTTAAGTGGTCTCAAAAAAACAGTCAGTAAATGCACTAATTTTAGTCTCAGTTCTTCCATGCGTGTTTCTCCCGAGAGGTTAGTACTTAACGTGCAGACGAGCACTCCAAATTGGAACGCTAAGTCCCGCGTGGTTGCGCTGCACGCGAAACAAGATGGCGGACGACCTTTGGAGCCTGACGACGATAGGTATCCGGACTATACGTATTAATTTTGCCTCAGACATCTTGTTTGTCGGGTGTCACGTGACTTTGCCGAGGGGCGGAGTTTGCGATAGATCCAGAAAAACCCAAAAGAACACGTGGAGTTACACGGGAGACCCCTCAGTCACACTAAGCCAAAACAAGCGAAGCAACCAAAAAGCAAATGCAAAAAAGTTTACAAAGTAAGATACTATATTTTCATGTTGGGCGCCAAAAAGTGTACTGAACGCTTACTACTGTTCTACAGAATGATTTAGGCCAGGGCGCTCAACTGCATTTTATCTTCGTGATCTTCAGCGTACGTCCTTTTCGTTTAAGAGTTCGGTGTAGAATGCTTGATGACTTTGGAAACTCACACATGGGTCCCTAATATCTAAAACGAGGCTGTCGACCTTCCCGGGCCTCACACGCTGACGTCACTGATAGCTGTGAAACCCAACCAATAGAGGGTCTGCATGAATTGCCGGTGCATTCGACCAATTTTGGTAGTCCCTGCCTTTTTAGTGGACCTTTGTCGCGCGCTTCCTACTTTTTCGGAGTTTTTGTTTCTCTGATCTATTCTTACCCACTTTGCCAAATGAGGATGATTGCATGATGTTTCTAACCCCAAGGTTCACTACTCCGAAGCCTAGGATCCTCTTATGGTTTGCTCAGTGTTCAACTCCGAACGGTCTATTCTGTAAGCAGCCGAGGTTTACAACTCCGACACTTCTTTACTGCTAAGTGAGGCTGAGTGTCATGTATAAAGTATCCACGGTATTTGTGTCCATGCAAGTGTCGGATCTAGGATATCATAAGGGGGGGGGGTAACATTTTGTCTCCGTCATTTGCGGAAAGCATGATGATAGATTGCACGCGCGCACCCTAAAATATAGGAGTTTCAAATTTCTGAACATGTGGACCTTCTACTAAAAAACAAATGAACGACAAAAAACTGGAAAAACGGTTGCGCCGATGGTCTGAATCGGACACTTTTGCAATGAGGTCAGTCTTAGCCCCCCACACACAAAAAAGCTGCGGGACACATTCTTAAATCTTATCAGTTTCAGCCACATGTTAATTACAGGGCTTCATTAATAAACTCACTATTTCCTCACGCCCATGCTGTACGTTTTGTTTTATTTTATTGCGGCAGTTAAAGGGCGGGGGGGGGGGGGANCAGGCGAATCCCCTCATGTCGACGTTTTAGGAATTTTAACCACAACCCCGCGCATCCTTGGATACACGCCTGTTCTCATTCCTGGAATTTACACCTAAGCCAGGTCAACAGGCATACACAGGTCCGCCATTCATGGTACCTTGAGTTTACACGGGTTCCGACACAAACGCATCTAGGGCAAACGCCATGCTTCTGGAATACGCATCATCAAGACACGATACGCAAGTCAGGTACATCGATCTCCGGGATAGGTAACTTTTCATCCACATGATACGCGCATGTCAGGCATATGCATCTCCGCGATACGCAACTTAACGTCCACAGGATACGCACATCAGGTGTATGCGTCTCCGGGATACGCAAATATGCGGCAAAAGGAACTCTAGATTACAGACCACAGGCAATCTTTTATGCGCATCTCTTGCATACCAGTATTTTAAAACTGTGCATCTGCGTTAAAAATAAGTTTTAACGATGGAACGGAAATCTACCAATCTGCTTACTGGAGTGAAACTGAAAATGGGAAACGTTACAGAACTCTTGCTATTGCACCGCGTGAAGAAAAGTCGATAATTGTTAGAAACAGCGAATTAATGAAATTTACGTGTTTTTCAGTAGCATGGTCAATGAAAACAAAATACACCAGCGCAAAGATGGTAAATGTTTATTTTTCCAAAGAGAACAAATACCTGCTACGTGCAAACATTGCGCTATAAAGCCCAAGACTGACTCCAACATAGCGTCATAATAAAAATACATTTACATAATAATCAGCCACTACATAGTCATTTATTATCGGTACTCGGTTCTCAGTCGAAAACTGTGTACACCTTACAATATTGCACATTTCACACAAACCAGGGATAAGGAAGCTAATTGTGCAGGTAAAAAAGAATTCTACTCCTTTACCACAAAACATGTCTGTTCACATTAATATATTATAAATTCAATTAAAAAACGACAAAGCGTGGACTATAAGGGCCCTCATAGATCTACATATCAGAGTGACTCAGAAAATTTAACGTGGAGAATATTTAAAACATTACGAATGGCTTGAATTCAAGTTGAACATTCACAAAATACTCTTCTAAGAAAGGAGAAAATTTGGCAGTTCTGAAACAGAACTTCCGTGTACCTGGTAACTGACAAATTATGAAAAATCGAAAGAAAAAATAACAGAAACACCTTTGAGGGACTGCATTTGCATTGTTTTGAAAAAGGTTACAGAACATTCGCATGTTCGGCTCACCATAGAGCCTAATTTTTTTAAGTGCTGTGCCACCCATGGTTTATTGGGTGGTGCACCACAGGGGGACTGGGGGCCTATAGTCCCCACTTTTTTCATTGCTGCGCCGCCCGTGATTCTTACCTGACACACTTAGAAGGATTGTTTTTATGAATAAATGGCTATTGCCTAAACAAGGCACATGACCACGGGGCAACAGAGACACAAGGGCTACAAGCCATAAGCCCAGTTGTCAAGATTCCATGACAGCCATTCATTTGGTTGCCTGGGAAATTAAGTTAAGCAATATCAATCAGAGTACTCCACAGACTAGAGGTGCACAAAACTTCCCGACCAGAAAAAGGATAACTTTTTCGTGACCCAAGGTTTTCTTGGCTGACAAAATTTACAAGAATTCCTTTTCCCACAAAATTCCCCACAACGGTGCTCCAACCTTGAGCAAAATAATAAATTTAATTTTACACTGTCCCAAATTGGAGAATTTTTACGATATCATTAAAAAATAACACAGAAAAAGAGGAGTTTGTAGCAAAAAAGTGATAGGAAAACACATTTGCGAGTAAACGAATACACACAAGATGTAGGGATCTCGGTAGTCTCTCTTTCAGTTGGGACTACTTCATGCAACCTGGCACTAATACATCATATGAACAACATGTACAGTAAAACTAGTACTAGTCAGATCCAATAGGACTGCGAGATTTGGTCGGGGTATGGCAAAATCTGACAGAGGTGACAGACCCAACTAGTACCAACTAGAACAACTGCATCCTAAGCGAAAATCCGGCTTATACATGTCCCACTTACGGGTGTTTTACTGTAGTCACTGTCATTGCATAAACAAAAAAGTGGCATCTTCAGCTTATTTTTGACACTGAAATAGTTTCAGAACCAATCTTGAGATATTCTCTGAACATGACTCAGGACAGATGATTCCCTATCTCTAATTCCAGCTGTGATTTGGTCCAGCAGACACCAAACCCTTGGTACAAATCCCTGACACTACACACACGCACAGGGAATGCTCCATATCCTGTAACTCTAAACCTGGGGACCACATTCTGGTCTCAAGTACAAGTCCTGGTGATGAATCTGGTACCAGGACTGGAGTTTGGTCCAAAAGTACAGGTATGTGTTTCTTTCACTAGGTAAGAATTTCTGGAGTACATAAGTAATTAATGGACATGTGCCCCAAATAGGGGCATGGATGAATCTGGCCGGGATTTGTAGGGCAAGTTTGATGTCTGCAGGGACGGAATTGAGGTTGAGAGGATAATAGCTGGAGTTTAGAGGCGTCGTCATGCAGTTGTTTTTTCTCCCGGAGACTAACTGAGTCGAAACCATAATTTCAAATTTGGGGAAAAAGCTTCAGGACCATGCCAATTAATATCAAATGAACACTCTCAATACACACTACATGTATACTACCAAACACTTCATTAAACCCAATCATCATGGTTTCTGATAAATTATGTAAGTAACAAGGAGTACCAAAATCCAACTGATGACAAACATGAATGAAATTTTTTGTCTTTGAGTGTCATTGTTATCCCAACGTCTGCAGTGCACCACTATAAGGACAAAACAAGTGCTAGATTTTTTTTTTACAAATTCAATAAAAATGAACAGAAACAACATTTGTGTAATATACTTTTCAGTACAAGACAATGCATAGCATATTCAATATCTCATGCTCATATCTCAAACAGTGTTGAAAATTTCACAGTACCAATGTTCTTACGTAACTGATTCAGTATTTGAAAAATGAAAATAATTTAGATTTTGCACACATACCATAGTAAAGTGGGATTATGCCCGTGTTCACTTGAATTTCCAACCCCAATTTTCATAGCCAAAATACCACCAAGAAGAATTTTGCTTCCCAAGATGAACATTACAAGCCTAACCAAGACTAATATGGTAGAATGTATATAATCAGCCAATGCTTTCTAGGAGGTGAAGTCACTGACCTACATAAATCAGACTACCAATTCTTGCATTACAGCATTTTCCCTTTCAGTAACTTTACCAGATGAAGGGGGTTCTGAGAGTGTGATAACATCTAGCTTCTTTGTTAACTACCAAACACAGTCTTTTGTCTGGTACGACAACAGGCAGGCCAATTATCTACCAGGCTTATTACAGACCACCTGTGAACACCATCAAACCCAGAGTGAATTCAATTTGGTACATTCAGAAAGAATAGATTATCGTAATTTCGATTGCAGTTGGGCGATTTTGGCGATTCAAAAACTTAACATGATCACCATTTGACGAGGATTTCAGAAATGCTATTGGTTTATGTTCAAATATGTTATAACTTAAGTTTCATTTTTAACAGCACAGCCCAGTCAGGGTAGATACAATCTTATTGAAGATTAGAGCAATTATCGAATAAAAGTGAGCTGGCCCTTGAACCATGAATGCCAGAATGGAGTTAATCAGTCGTGTAACATAATGGCTACAGAGGTAAACTTCCCAACTTTCGTTGGGCTATATAGCTGAACAAGTTGGGAGCAACGGGAACACGCCTTAATGGAGACAGTGTGTTAACAGTTACATGGCCTACATAAGATATCGCCAAACTCTATTTCACACTTCACAGTGACCAGGTACATTGTCTATAGTTAATCACTCAGTATAGATTATCAGCAGCACATTATACTTGACTGCTTAATATTGATTCCAAATCTCTGGAGTGGTCCATTTTCCCAGCCTTGAACAGAACGATCTGGGAAGCACTAAGCTTTTTTTATCAAAGCTTCGAAAAAATAAAACCCTTACACATCATAGCAATAATAAAATTTCAGATACGTCATAGCACTAAGTTTAGCCTAAACCAATCCAAATTTGCACTTATGTCTAACTATAACCACCTCTACTCGTTTATATACTCAATATATGTCACTGGAACTTTCCCCGAAATCCCATTCCTGTCGCCCATCACCCAGTCAGGATCCAGCTCAGCTAACGTCCAAACACTGATCACCTGTAATTTAAAGAAGCATTTGTACAGTATGTTTATGCATAAATAATACTAATAACAACAAAAATAATGAATTAATTACTTAAGTTTCATTGAATACATGAGATACATTGATTCTATCCAGCTTCAAAGCTGACCCTTGCTGAGTTCTCAATGAATTCTGTTACCAGGCAACAGTGAATGAACATAGTGTCCTAAGGACAGTATGATAACATAGAAACAAGTAAACATGCTCAAATATCCAAACATCGACATGATCAAATAACGGTACTTCCATAACGTAGAATTGTCGCGAGGATTTGACAGGGACCTCAGGGCTCTCACGCGCCACTGGCATATCTAAACTATTTTGAAAAGGCTTTGCCCAGTCACATGTTGTTAAAAAGAGATAATGATACTTGCAGCTGACGCGGCAAGTAGAACTAGTCACGTTTATCACACTGGTGTAGACTCACAGTAGAACTGTGGTTTTCTGCTGAGCCCAGACCATCCGAAGTTGCACCATATGCCAACTCCGGACGGTCTCTCACAACAATTTAGCGTTATGTCAGTCATCATAGACCATGAAAGTTGCAAATTCAGTAACTCAAACTCTGGACTTTTCAACAATGAATTGGACTACACACAGTAGGAATTAACACTTTACATAGAACAAGGTCAAAGGTCAATGCAACCAGGTTACAAGAGAGACTCCTGTGAGAGAATAACATTACTTGTACCATTCCAGGACTTGGATATCCAAAATCCACAGGGGGCAATAAAACAACTATCTTCTCAGGCAGGACTATAAATTCTTGTTAACCTATGTTTACTTACACAGAGCAACTGCGACAGTTGTATGACTAAGAGCAGGGTTCACTTCCACTGACCTTACAAGTCAATTTCAAAAGCCACTATGGGGACAAGTTACCCATCCAAGCCCAAAACACAAATACAAAATTCAATGTACACGTAATGTTATTCTCCATGTAACCTGCTTTAGAATGTCACATGCTCTTGTTCAGGTAAGCAATGCAACAGGTCCCAATATGCGTAACAAAAACACGAGAACATAGACAGGCGTACTGCTGGATCTTCGCTTAAACACATCCATTATTGTCACAGGACAGACACTAAAAGCAACTGGTATAAAAAGGAAAAAAATAACAAAGAGAAAAGTGTGAATGATACAAACATGCAGATGCCTTTCCCTTGGGTTATGTACGACCTCATTGACAAGTTTGTGCAGTTGACAAAATATGTAGGAAACTATAATTAAAATTTAAACTGTAGGGTAAAAGTTTAAATATTTTCTGAGAATAGAAAGACTATAGATCCTGGTACTAACTGGGTCACAAGGGCATGACATAAATGTCCAAAGGTGGAACATTCTAACTGCAATTTGCAATAATGCATAAAGCCTAGTATCTGAGGGTATTACGTGACTTTGACCATCTATTTCTGAGATACAATTATCCAAAGTTAGTTATTTTAGGTCCTAGTGACTCCTTCACAACCATTAGACATGCTTTAGCAAAATCAGTAAAGCCATTTTGATATCAGAGGTAGGCAAGGAATCCCAGGTTGAAATGGAAATCTGTAAAAGCAAGTTTAAGAGAAGCAGTACATGAAAGTATGTGAAAAGTGGGAACAGACAAATTAGATTTTTTTAGCAAGCAGGTAGCTTGTATGCTTGAAGAGAACGATGAGCAAGCAATAGATTCCCCAAAAACAACAAGCTTCGAGCTATTCATGAGACACGTGTCGTGCAAGAACTTTAGTACAAAATTGATGACAGAGGAACATAATTAGAGATTTTCATTTTAAAAAAAGACAGTCATCTGACCAGAAAATCTCGAATATCTTGAGAACTGTGAGTCATGGCAAAAAACGGATGGTACAAAACAGATAGAGACTGACGAGACCTATCCACATGGCAAATTTCGGAAAGATCCACCAAGGGACACCGGAAATATGGAAAGTAAAGTCAATTATTTAAAAAACAGTCACCAGAAAATTTCGAATGGCTTAAGTATGGCAAGCTGTAGAGAGAAACAGATGACACATTTTGATAGCTTTTAAACATAACAATGCCCACAAAACAAATTTCAGAAAAACTCTCCAGAGACAGCGAATCCACTACTCGGCAAACCAAAATTTTGCAAGATGGATGCCACAGCACCATGTTACATCCAATTTCAACCAAAATCCACAGACTTCGAGCCAACAGCAAACATTAATGTGACTGTGTAAATTTTAGGCTGATCAGAAAAGAAATATCACTTGTAGCGCATAAACAAACAAAGAACACTCGATGACAAAGCAACATACTTGAAGAAATTTCATTTCCCCAAATAACGTAGTTTGATCGAGTTTAGCCTGAAAGCTAACAGTTGCCATAGCAACTGCCTTCACCTCTGTGTCAATTCTTACCACAGTCTGTAAAAGTGCTTTGAAAATTCAGGGCACAACGCTTAGCATGACATTAACTCGCCAAATGAGGTCTGGCAAATTTTTCAGGTCCCCAAATGAGAACTGAGGTCACTGAACACCGTTGGTAAAAACCGAAATTGAAATGAACAAGGTACCTGAATTGAAAAGCAAACAGAGTACAATTTGCAAAGCAGAAGGCAACAACAATTTTACGCACAGGAAGGTTTTTAAAGAAAAACGGTAAACCTTGGCCAGGTTGCATAAACATTGAACCCTGGATAGCAGCAACGGCATCCCGTTACCACGAGCCATGTGGCCATATTGTTGAATGATGAAGTTGACGTGACGCAACAAGTTATCCAGTGGATAAACTGTAAAGAGTTATGCAACCCAGCCAAAAACTTATCTTATCATCTGGATAGCCTTTATTGTACTGTAGGCCTATGTATAAAAAACCTCTCATCATGTACAATTAAGATTCCTTCCAGCACCACAACATATCATGCATTATCTCATATACCCGTCTCCCTACAGAGTCTACACAGCACGACAAAGTTTTACCAACCCAGATGCCTAATCTGACGGTGCGGGAATATTTCCCTCCTCTGCCGGCTGTCCTTCTCTGAAAGCAGTGTGATGGTGTCAGAACAAGATTTCAAAAATGGTATTTACAAAATATAAGGCCAAGAAAAAGCAAAAAGAGCAGAAATTTAGTTTAAAAAGTGACTAATATAAAAATTCTTAAATCATTCAGGCAAACATTCAAACCAAAAGGCACGTTAAAAACAGAATGGGTTTGAAAAGAGAAATATCTTTTATTTTTTTACATTAGTAATCATATGGTAAAACAAGTAAGAGAAAATTGTGAGATAATTTTCAGTTCCTTTCTGAGTTTTACAACAAATTAACATTTCTGCTACATTTTTCTGTTTGATGGCCTTATATGTACCACGAGGTCAAGTAAGACAGAAATCCTACTCTTTTCAACCTCCAGTGTCTCACCTCATCTGCTTCGAGTGACAGTTCACTTTTATCGGCAGCCTCGTAGTCATACAAGACTTTGGCCTTACGTGAAGCCACCTTTGTTGATAGGCTACTGTGCGGTGACACCGTGGTTGGAGTGGAGGGCGATATGCACGGCCTGAACATTTTGCTAGTTGGCAGCATGCCAGCTGATCGCTGCAGGCTAAAGTCATCACTTTTTCTAAATACCTCATCTCTTGGTGTCCTATAGGGTCTCTCGGGTTCTGAATAAAAACTGGGAGCAGGCTCGGGGGTGCTGAAACGGTTAGAACATCAACTCACCATCACCAACATAGCATTAACTAGAAGGAATCATGAAGTTCCTTCAAATTCCAATAATAGCGAGAAAGAGAAGAGAGGAATTTTGTTCTTTTGATAAATTTGTCAAAATAACCTCAACGCACGTCTACCAACAGGTAAGGACTATTTTGTGATAAGAAAAAATAAACAGGCTTATTAAAATGACCATAAACCCATACCGCTAAAACTTGGAAATGAATGCAGAAGCTGGTTTGTGCCATTTGACTCCATAGCTGATGAAGGGCGAACTTATTAGTCTCAAATGCTAGTGTCTATTGTAAAATATTGAACAGACTTTAAAGTATTTTATCACCTTCTGCATCATCTCATTTTATCTGGTCTCAACGGACAAATGACATTCTGAAAAATCAACTAACACGATTTTTTAATTTTCAATCAGATTATTAGTTTCATATTGGAAATTAAATGGAAGAAAAAGGGTAAAAGTGTCGACATACAATGAGTAATGTTCAGTACATTGCAACACAACACACTGCTATTAGTACTGTTTCATTAAAAGTGAATTGAGACTTAAGACAGAAAATTGGTCTGGCGTTCCTACTTCATGGCTGCTGAATCCACATTTAGCCAAATAAGGTCAATCTTAAAATAAGTTAGACAAATTACCTCAGTAACCACCAGTTACGTGCACATTTCCATATACTTTGCTTTTTTGCTCATGCAAAATTTACTTAATTTTTCCGATAGTCGTGTGGAGCAAAAGACCAAGTTTCGGTCTTCAGTCATAAGTCACGTTCCTGAAACGAACTCTTGGACAACGATAAGACAGTAGTAAGAGTTTGCCTTAACTTCAAAACAAATAAAAAGCAACATAACTGTCCACAAAAAATGACTGCCTAAATANGAAAAGAAATATCACTTGTAGCGCATAAACAAACAAAGAACACTCGATGACAAAGCAACATACTTGAAGAAATTTCATTTCCCCAAATAACGTAGTTTGATCGAGTTTAGCCTGAAAGCTAACAGTTGCCATAGCAACTGCCTTCACCTCTGTGTCAATTCTTACCACAGTCTGTAAAAGTGCTTTGAAAATTCAGGGCACAACGCTTAGCATGACATTAACTCGCCAAATGAGGTCTGGCAAATTTTTCAGGTCCCCAAATGAGAACTGAGGTCACTGAACACCGTTGGTAAAAACCGAAATTGAAATGAACAAGGTACCTGAATTGAAAAGCAAACAGAGTACAATTTGCAAAGCAGAAGGCAACAACAATTTTACGCACAGGAAGGTTTTTAAAGAAAAACGGTAAACCTTGGCCAGGTTGCATAAACATTGAACCCTGGATAGCAGCAACGGCATCCCGTTACCACGAGCCATGTGGCCATATTGTTGAATGATGAAGTTGACGTGACGCAACAAGTTATCCAGTGGATAAACTGTAAAGAGTTATGCAACCCAGCCAAAAACTTATCTTATCATCTGGATAGCCTTTATTGTACTGTAGGCCTATGTATAAAAAACCTCTCATCATGTACAATTAAGATTCCTTCCAGCACCACAACATATCATGCATTATCTCATATACCCGTCTCCCTACAGAGTCTACACAGCACGACAAAGTTTTACCAACCCAGATGCCTAATCTGACGGTGCGGGAATATTTCCCTCCTCTGCCGGCTGTCCTTCTCTGAAAGCAGTGTGATGGTGTCAGAACAAGATTTCAAAAATGGTATTTACAAAATATAAGGCCAAGAAAAAGCAAAAAGAGCAGAAATTTAGTTTAAAAAGTGACTAATATAAAAATTCTTAAATCATTCAGGCAAACATTCAAACCAAAAGGCATAATAAAAACAGAACAGATTTGAAAAGAGAATTAACCTTTATTTTTTTACATTAGTATAGGTAAAACAAGCAAGAGAAAATTGTGAGAGTTCCTTTCTGGGTTTTACAACAAATTAACATTTCTGCTACATTTTTCTGTTTGATGGCCTTATATGTACCACGAGGTCAAGTAAGACAGAAATCCTACTCTTTTCAACCTCCAATGTCTCACCTCATCTGCTTCGAGTGAAAGTTCACTTTTATCGGCAGCCTCGTAGTCATACAAGACTTTGGCCTTACGCGAAGCCACCTTTGTTGATAGGCTACTGTGCGGTGACACCGTGGTTGGAGTAGAGGGCGATATGCACGGCCTGAACATTTTGCTAGTTGGCAGCATGCCAGCTGATCGCTGCAGACTAAAGTCATCACTTTTTCTAAATACCTCATCTCTTGGTGTCCGATAGGGTCTCTCGGGTTCTGAATAAAAACTGGGAGCAGGCTCGGGGGTGCTGAAACGGTTAGAACATCAACTCACCACCACCAGCATAACATTAACAGGAAGCAAACATGAAGTTCCTTCAAATTCCAATAATAGCCAGAAAGAGAAGAGAGGAATTTTGTTCTTTTGATAAATTTGTCAAAATAAACTTAAGTTTTCAACCTCAACGCACGTCTTCCAACAGGTAAGGACTATTTTGTGATAAGAAAAAATAAACAGGCTATTAAAATGGCCATAAACCCATACGGCTAAAACTTGAAAATGAATGCAGAAGCTGGTTTGTGCCATTTGCCTCCATAGCTGATGAAGGGCCGCACTTATTAGTCTCAAAAGCTAGTGTCTATCGTAAAATATTGAACAGACTTAAAAGTGTTTTATCACCTTCTGCATCATCTCATTTTATCTGGTCTCAACGGACAAATGTCATTCTGAAAAATCGACTAACATGATTTTTTAATTTTCAATCAGATTATTAGTTTCATACTAGAAATTAAATGTAGGAAAAAGGGTAAACGTGTCAACATACAATGAGTAATGTTCAGTACATTGCAACACAACACACTGCTATTAGTCATGTTTCATTAAAAGTGAATTGAGACTTAAGACAGAAAATTGGTCTGGCGCTCCTACTTCATGGCTGCTGAATCCACATTTAGCCAAATTATTATAAGCCAGGGTATCACAATCTTAAAATAAGTTAGACAAATTACCTCTGAGTCAGTAACCACCAGTTGCGTGCACATTTCCATAAACTTTGCTTTTTTGCTCATGCGAAATTTACTTAATTTTTCAGATAGTCATGTGGAGCAAAAGACCAAGTTTCGGTCTTCAGTCATGAGTCACGTTCCTGAAACGGACTCTTGGACAACGATAAGACAGCAGTAAGAGTTTGCCTTAACTTCAAAACAAATAAAAAGCAACATAACTGTCCACAAAAAATGACTGCCTAAATATCTTACGGCTCCTCCGAGATGACCTCCTCTGGTTCAGGTTTGGGAGGAGGTATGACCTCTACAACATCTCTATGTAAAGCAAGAGAAAGGGCTGTGACGAGTGAAACTTGGCCAACTTTATTGCATCAATATAAGTCATGTCACAGCGAACGTCTAAGCAGGGCTTAAGAAAGTGATGCATGATCATGATAAAATGATACCGTCACTGATGTGGTCTCATGAACGATAACGGCAAATGATAACAACGAACGATCATGATGAATGATAACAATGAACAATCATGATGAATGATAATAATGAACGATCATGATGAATGATAACAATGAACGATCATGATCAATGATAATAATGAACGATCATGATGAATGACAATGACAACAGGATCAACGCAGAGCATTGAAATGCACCCACGAATGCGTGTGCTTTTAGTTGTTTATTTGTATCATTAAAATGGCCCCTAGATGCCGTAACTTGAAATATGTCGAATTCGTCTGAAAACCAAAAAAAATGTCATTGTTTCTTTAAAAGAAAGCCATTTACCAACTTTAATTAAAATTAGCTGAGGAACTTCAGAGAAACAGAGGAAAACAAAAAACGAAATTCCCACTAGGGGGCACAGTGTTCATCAGATCCGTCTAAAAGTCATCTTCTCTACACCTGCTAAATTTAATAAAGATCCTGCAGAGGGCTTAGAAGATACAGACCTGGGTGCAAAAAAAAAACAAAAACCGCCACTAGGAGGCGCCAGAGTAGTCGAAAACATCAGAAAATCATCGGCAAACGTCCCCTTCATAGAAAGTACATACATGCCAACTTTCACAATAATCGTTAGAGTTGTCTCGTTGACAGAGGGACGAACGCCACAAAACAGATTCAAAAACAACAAAAACGGCCACTAGGTGGCGCAAAAAACCTTGAATCAATCCGAGGATGAATGGCCAGTATCACCTCACTAATGGATGTCTATGTGCCAAATTTTATGGAAATCCGTTGAGTACCTTAATTGAAGATACAGCGATAAATGTAAAAAACTAAACTGACTGCAACCAGTAGACCGATCTGTCCCAAAGTCGTCGTTGTCTGTCGTCAACTTTAAATAAATACATTTGCTAAATTTAATAAAGATCCTGTAGAGCGTTTAGGAGATACACCCATGGGCGCAAAAACAAACAAAACTGCCACTAGGAGGCACCACAGTAGTCGAAGTCATCGGAAAATCATCGTCAACTGTCTTCTTCATAGTAAGACCATACATGCTAATTTTCACAACCATCCTTAAAGTGGTTTGGTTGTTAGAGGGACAGACATATCAAAGCACTTTACTGCAGATGACAAAACAAATTGTAACTGGTCGTGGGCTTTGAAAAAACACTTTACACAGGTGAAACTTTCATGCTTGTTAGGATGCTGTAACAAATTCTCTTTCTGGATTAAATTTCATTGGTAAATTTAAATGACGGTCATTTTCACAGCTTAGGATGACTTAAAACAAAATTAGAGGTGACTTCAATATAAGACATAAGCATACAATCGATCTCAGCAAAGATTCTTTATTGGAACACAATATTGTCTTAAAGGTACGTAGGACCCTAGAAAAATTGCAAATTTTCGTATCATATCTTAGAAGTGGCTGATCAAATTCATATGAAACTTTCAGGTACTATGCTTTACGCATTGTTCCTCAAAATGCCATTAGGAATAAATGACTTTTTGAAATTTGACACTTTTAATGCACGAGGTGCCACGAAAATACGACTCATACAATTTATATAGAAAAACCTGAAGTTGCTGAAAAAACAAAATAAAATGCTCCTTAACATAACTGTTATAGCAATTTTCAGATCTCTTTTTGATTATCTACATCAATTCAAATAAAATGTGATCATTTTGTTGTTTTGCTATCAATGTACCTTTTTCTCTTTTTTGTTAAATTTTGCTAAAAAGACGTGTTTATATGACCTGATAGATTCTTTTGGTAAAAAGTCAATATTTTTCAGGCTTTCTAAATTCAGAATATTTTATTGTCAGAGTTAAAATCTACAATATGCACTTTTCAATAAGGTACTACATAAACTTAATACGTTTTGACTTCAAGAACAAACTAAGATGTTTCTTGGAAAGACCCCTGGTTTGTATACATTTTGCTGCAGGAAAATCATAGGTAAAGATGCCAAGCTTTTCACGAATAACATTGATATCCACCATTCGTGTTGCAAGCGTGTTCTGTCAGCAAGCTCAGTATTCCACAGGTGTATTGCTTCTGTCTTAACAAGTAGAATACACAAGCACTCAAAAGAACACAGTAACAGTTCATTGTGTAACAATGGCTCCGGTAACCTCCTGGAATATACATAAAACAAAATGACTTACTTTCCCAAGAGTTTCTGCAAGTCCAGCAAGTAGGCATAACCCTGGGCATAGTATGTGGTTTGAGCTTCTATGAAGTCCCACAGGCACTTGTAATGGTGTGTCTGAAACACAAAACCGTATCATTTACTTTGTCGTAAGTAGGAGATAACCTTTCAAACACTAAAAAGACGTCCACGGCCATTCACCAAGCATTACTTTGAGAAACACAATTTGATCTCTATCAAGTAAGACTTGAAGTAGGCCTTTCAAGAACTAAATCTTCTTGATATCAGTTCAACCCAGACAATACATATCTAGAAAAAAAGCAGTGTCGCGTAGCAAATAGCTAAGACACAATTAGGGTGATTATTTTTCCAAGCATGACCACTAGAGGGAGTATCATTTATCAACATAAAACTGCCACAAGAGGGTACTACACTACATGGAAACATACTGTACCATAAACATGCTGGCTCTGTTTCAACACGATCTACTGGGTTGGTGGACCCAACTAACTAAATTGCCAAAAGGGGATGTACAACAGCGTTATTTCCCGTTCCTTGTGACATTCAGTCTTCTAAAGATCATATCTGGTAAATTTCATGCAGGACCATCAAAGACCACTGCGATACTGAAGTGAACTCACACAGATTTTTACAAAAAATTGCGACCAGGGGGCACACATCAGCCCTCCTCTCCACAATAGGAATTCACACTATTTCAAAATTTCATGGTAATTCTCCATACGTGTTTGGTAGAATGGGAGGCAGATACCAAAAAGGAACCAAAAACCAGTAAAACGATCACTAAGAGGTACAACACCAGTTGGGACTATTTGAAAATGAGCAGACGTTATTCTCTTCTCAACAACAAGAAACCTAATGCTAAATGAAGATAGATATTAAGGAAGACGCAAAGAAAACTAATGGTCAGGGCACATAGCTGTAGATGGATGCATTGAAAAACCCAACATTTGCTAAAGGTTTTTAAAAAGGCAAACATTCGCCAAGCACCATAACGATTGTTCCACCAGTCCTACACAGAGACATGAGCATTAAAACACACTAGATGTACATACAATGTTAGAAAACACACAGGTGATCACCACTGATTAAAAATATGTCTACCAAGTTTTGGGTAAATCCACAAAACAATTAACACGGTAGATTAACAAGAATGCGTATTATAACTATAATAATGCCACGACAGAATGGGAGAAACTGTAGTCAGATCACTCCAATGGCTTTCATACACTCCATCGTAAAGGAACACAACTACCGTACCATAAAGATCCTTCAAGAGGCTTAACAGACACAGCGGCAGAGGCTGCACGGATATATAATGGCAATCTGCACCAACGTATTAAGTACATGTAGCCTCCTAAAAATCTCACTTTTGCTTTTAAGATGAAAATACAAGCATAGTCGGACCATAATAATTCTTTTTAACTATCACTGTTTTCATATGTAATACCTACGTGAGTACTAGCGATGCCCTCTAGTAGCAGTTTGGTGAGTTCTGATTGACGGTCAAACTCCGACTGTGCAATACGCAGGTCCTGCTCCGCCTATGGAGAAAACATTTCAAACAAAGGAATAAGGAATAATCATTACACCAGGTAAAGTATAATAAGAAACGTGCAGTTATTAGAACAAGAATTGAGAGCATGACAAAGTGAAGATTTTGTCGAGTCCAATTTGGCAGAACGGCTACATTTCCAGGATAATATTGCCTTCAGTGTAATGAAACCCTCATGGACAGGCCAACTGCTTTTACGTCTCGCTAAAATCCCATCAATTCCTAACAAAAATCAATACTAAAATTGATTCTTTAATTTTTCAATGACTTCTAATATTGCTGTGGATGCTCGGGCACAATTTCTCAAAACACGATGTTCACTATAGTTCAGAATTAACGACTGGTGCGACGTATCTTTTTCGAAAAATCAAAAGGGGGAATTAGAGACAATCAGTGGAGAAGTGTTGGCACTCAGGGTGGACGCTTGATGATGGCAACTGGGGACAGAATAAAAAGCAGTCGTGATTCGTAAAAAATTTCAAAAATACTGCCATTAACCACATTTTGTGAACCGTGACATTACCCCTCTTTAAGTCCCCACCCATGACAGCACAAACTAACATTCAAGAACATTGTCAGTTGTCATTGTCATTCACTTGTCTGTCTGGAATGTGGTAGTTGACAATTGAGAATAGTTGTGAGGAGAAAACTCAGCAAATGTCATAAAAGCCAAATTGCTACCAATGCCAACATTTTCAGTTGATTATTTAGGTGACATTAGTAGAAGAAACCATAAACAGTTACAGAGATAACAGAATACATCTTAAATTCAACCTACCTAACTGCATTGTATACACAGAGCCACACCCAATATTAGTGAATTGTTTTCATCAAACCTTTTACTAAATTCTATTTTTATGCTAATCTACATGCACCAAACAGACCAAAACCATTGTACTTCACAAAGAAGGGAGACTTTCATTCTTATAGAGGAAGTAACTTAACCAAAAATTTTGGAAGAGAGATGCTAAGCAATGGCTGCCCATACCACTAATGAAAAGTACCACAAACATTGGGTTAATACCTTGGAAGGTAAAATTGGCCAACTTGAACATCTGGGGAAGGGTGCTTAACCAGGCATGGGCATCTGGTTACATGTAGAGATAATCTGACTGGATCAAGTCAAGATGGAGTGCACTTATTGGCTTATAAACTCAACGACTAAATCCGCGACACATATAGAAAAATAGGTCAGCCAAAAATGTCACGTGACCTCAGCAAGCCTGTCACCTCACCTTCAGATGTGAACAAGGCAGATCTCGGCCCGTGAGAAAAGGCTGGTTCTTTTGAAAAATAAATCAGTTGTACAGTAGAATGTAATCACGTCGTTCACTTTAGTCTCAGTTAACTGTTAATTTCAACAATGGGGATGCTTTTAATGCATTGCATGAATTGAAAATCCTCAAAAGTAACGAGTTGGTGCCATAAGCCGTGCAGTGAGCGCTCAACTAGAAACTTTTAAAATGGTTGGGTGCATCCCTGAGCCTCGGCATTAACCCGAATGTTTACTGCAGAAGTACAAACCAAAAACACGTAAACTAATATCAAATCCCATACCTTAATACAAAAAGATAAAATAATCCTGGGAAGATGAGCAAGATGTCACAAGAATGTTGCCGAGAATGTCCAACCTTTCCACTTTCTATCTAGGGGAATGTTCACCCGCACAAGGTTTACTTAAAACATACGATGAGGTAAACTGTATACAGAAAGGAGTTTTAATATGGAATCCTACTCAGGGCCTTTGATGCCTTAATTCTGGGGCCAGATATCAGCCTTGTTACCCCTCTAACAATGATTTAAAATCACACAAACCCTTGTCCTGAGTCTCACAAAATCTATGACTAAAAGATTTCTCTGAGATTAGAACCACTATTAACTCAAACAGACCCTCAATGTGAGGTCTTAATATATCATGCAATTAATTTTCACTTCCCACGTGTGCCCAGAAGCTATAGAAGACCCCATCAGATGTCACAGGCACCTTTGCCCTTAAATGAGCTAGGGACTTGATATTCAAGTTTGGCATCTGGTTTCATTATAAAGGTCCTCAGTGTTTTGAGTTTTTCCATTGCGAAGTAATGCCCATGAGAAATCCTTACACAGATGCTATTACTGTTTTTGCACACGAGTACGCCAATATCAGAATTTGCATGAGCCAAAAGAACTATTTATTATCTCCTTCAGTAAAGATCAGGAGAGACTGATAATTTCCCACCTGAATATGACAAGCCTCAAAGGCAAGTAACGCGCGTACTCTTTGGGTGGGCAACAAGACAAGGATGGGTGTAAGCCCGGACAAAAACGGTGAAAACTATAGTGAAGACTACATATGTTACATCTGTTTTGCCTCGAGGTCAACCTGTCCAGTGAACAACACCATTGGATAGAGGAAGGAAATGCCTGACATTCTCCAGAACACTTTCATGTACCAAAACTTACCTTGCTCACCTTTACCACACAATAATGAGGAACCTTTTCCATCCAAAGTGGCAAATAATTAAAGCAAAATAATGCACAGGTACACTTCTACAGAAGTTCATCAATTACCTTTGCAATCAGTTCCTTAGAGTCCTGAGACGGCAAAACAACAAATGAAACAATTAAAAGGTTAAAGAAGAACTATCATGTTGATAGTGTCCAGTACATTAAATTATGATGCTGCTACTACGTGCATTAGCTGTGCTCTGAGCTTAAACATTGCCTGAGTCAATATTTTGGGCCTGAGCAGAATCCAAAGTTGAATTTTCAAAAATTAGGTCGATATTTGAAGTAGACAAAATTTCAACCCTCATGCCAACTGAGTTTCCAGCCTGTCCATTGACGTTTTTATGGGAAAAGATATCTGCAATGGATTGTGCGAAACCAGAGTAACTATTGATTTTCATGAAAACTACAAAAGTACTATTTTTACTAGGCTAGTCCTTTATCCAAAAGTGGAATATTTTAAAAACAATTTCTTACGAAATATTGGAGAACAGTTCATAAAACATATGTGAAAGTTTCGTATGAATTTGATCGGCCATTTTGAGATATGATGTTCTGAAGTTGGCCAAATTCGGACATATTTCTGGAGTCCTACATAATCTTAAAGAAATCTCTGATTACCTTAAAAAACATAACTAACATTTCCAACAAAATCAGTGCACAAATTAAAAAATGAAATAAATGTTTAAAAATCACTGCTGCTAACTAAACACGTGTGCAAGCAGTACGTCCAGGTGTATTATGGGAGACCAGCACGGTGAAATCTCACTAATCTACGACACAATATGGCAGACAGGTGAATTTCATTTTTCCACTTTTATCATAAAAGATAAAAACAGCACAAAATGAAAAATTTATCATTCTCGACTTGAATACTGAAGGTAACATCGGGCAAGAAACTCCGACATTTTCTTACCAAATATTCTAGAGCAGGCAGCACTCTCTAAGCATGGCAAACTCAGCTTACGTTTAGTGTATTGTGACGGGAAATTCTTGCATCTATTTTGCTGTTCAGTAGCAGACAACGTACTGCCGGAAGTAAAGCGAACTATGTCTGACAGGTGTCGCTAGTGAACAGTGATGTCACGGCTTATGCGTAAGATCACAGATTTCGTCCATTGAAAATATACAGAGTTGGCAGTCTATGTACTACAGTCTGTGCTTCTACCATTACTGTATGCCCACAACTTCAAACTAGCTTCACAGGAACCCGGAATGTAAATTGCAATTATCAGACATAGCAGACACCACAGCATGTCCAATTTCATTTTGAAAGCAGGTACAAAGTTGAAAGGTCACTACAACCTTATAACAACAGGAAATAATCTCACCAAATTTACACTGACACAATATGGAAGACAAGTGAAAGTTTACTTTACTTTAAATTTTGTATCTTTTCATCGTTTTTAAGTTCGATATGATACAGACAATGTTTTACCGGTAAGAAATTATCGACATTGACAACAATCATCGTAGCCTGTATCCAACGCCAAAAGAAATTTTGTTTGTGGGTTCAACAGTGACATTATTCGAGGATTTTTTCAATTGATCGAGGGAAATGTGAGACAAATGAGTTAAAAATTGGTGAGTTCCTACCTCTTGGTGGAGACAAGTCCACCAAATTCCAATATAAATATCTTAATCTCTGGTTTATTACAATAATTCTGGAACATTGTTGTCTTTTATTCAGCAGCATGGCTCATACACCAATTGTCAAGAGAGACTTTTGTCATTTTCTATTGTTGCGGAGTCATTGGCAAGTGCCTTGATTGCTCAGCTCTAAGATCAATGCTAGCGATATTGAAGGCTGATGTCACCTGTTGTTCTTGTACAAATCTAATGACTGCATACAAGGTACCATGAAATGTGCCAAGTTATAACGCCAATAAGAGCGTAAAGGTACAGACATTATACGTCAGTCACATGACCAAAGATGTCAGTGTGCGCCCACATGAGCATGAAAGTTTTCAAAAAACGCACGGCTAATATTTTTTGGTCGAAAACAAGAAGTCAATGAAATTTGGGAGTAAAAATTTCATTTCTGTCTTTAATCGTGAGGATCAATATTTAATACTTAATGGTAAAATACCATCAATAAGACGCCAGGAGAGATGATGGTCTGACGGAATGAGCAGTTTTCTTTGCATAAGGTCCAGTAACAATACAGAGCTGCATTTCGCAAACACAAAGAACTCGCTTAAAGGCAATTTATCACACGATGCCTAGGCTGAAATAGCGTGCTGAGTGTACAAGAAACGACAGAATGATACGTGGCGCAAAGGGAGATATCGTGTCAAGTTTATCAGAAACAAAACCGCTTTCAACTGTTGCACTGCTGATTTGCCATTAGTCGAAAGTCAAACAATTAAAACCAGTCAGAGTAGATCAATGTGCAAATTGCTTCATTATATCGATAGCAGAAATTGATGTTTGAACGCTCCATATCATTGCAACATCATATTTCCTTCATCGCTCTTGCCATAACTTTGACAAGAAATACGAATTTCGAAAAAACTTGTCAACTTTTCTTGAAAACCAACAGTAAATGTGGCCCCCAAAAAAATAACACGGAGTGCATCTTAAAGTCACTAATACAGAAATATGAACATAAAACAACACCGAAAAGCTAACTGAAAAAGTATTAAAAAATGATTGTTTTCACAAAACAGACACAAAACAACAGGTAACGGCTGCAAACCTGGATAGACTCCTGTAGCGACTCTGTAGTCTGAGAGAAATCAGTTGTAGTAATGTGAGCAGACAATTCAAATAGTTGTCACTGCATCATACAACAAAAGTAAAGTACACTTTGTCTATTGCAAGGGCCTAGAGACTTTGTGTTAGCATAACGACTTGAGCATGACTTCGTATAACCTCAGAGCATACAGTACATAAGGTAAAATGTAAAACTTTATCAACAAGTCATCGTGTTAAGCCAAATATCTACAAAACTAATTCTCAGTAAATTCTATAATTTCCTTTAACTCAAAACAGAATTGGATTTTTGAAGTTTATTAACCTTACTAGGATCCTAAACAATGTTTAAGCATGTCCCATGGCAGTAAGGACAGTACTTGCGACAGCCATGAATACACCAATCATCCACTTATTTCGAACGTTTCTCCGGATGTTTAACGCCGCCCATTACACAAAATATTTATGAACTGTACTGTACATTTGTAACATTTGAATGGAACATCTACTGCGAAGACTTTTCAGATGAGTGGTAATTGGTAAACTTAACCGAACAATTCTGCATGTAACAAAATTTATTATGATAAATTCACCGATACTGTCCTTGTTCGTGTTCTCACTGTTGAGCAAATGGATACAAAGTATCAAATATACATCACTGAAATCCACAACCCTGTACAACCCAACACCTGGGAAAAAATCCTCCACTCCTGACAATTCAAGCACATTGCATTGCATATGAACTCAGTATAAACAGAGCTTCTACAACATGCAGTCTGCAATATAGTAACAAAGTTTCATCCAAGGGCTAACTCACCACAACAATCTTTCATTTATACAAGCAAGTTACAACATTACGAACTGTTTTTTCACACACAACTGTGCGCAACACCTCCAACAAGACAATGAACTAGCATGTAAACACACCGAGTACGAACACTATCATAGCAACGTACTTTCAGATTTTGACAAACTGGACAAAGGGCGAGAGATTTAATGGGACAATTACCTGCCCTTGCGCTTGAGGGGACCGTGCTTTCCTCAGACGACCCTTGGCAGCATCCAGGTCCAGTCTCTTTAGCTCCAAAATTCTCTTCTCTTTCTAGAAACATTTGGTGAATACGGTGAATATCACTCAATTGGAACAACACAATAATACGAGCATATTAAGCGAATTTTTACTTTCAAACTTTATATCACTCTTAAAAGACGTTAAAGATGCTACAAACTCGTCTTCTGTCAAAAAATAACTTTTCGTTTACCATTATATAAAACTAAATTCGACTTGTTCTGTGCTTTTGTGCTAAGAGTTGACAATAACTAGGCTTGAAATGGCAGAACATGTTGGTGCGAAACATGTACTGCCAGGCAATAATCTACCGTTACCTCCTCCCAAGTCCAAAAATTAGTTCTCATGTAAGTTGGGAACACATGGAAATCAGTTTTGTAAGGGTAGGTATTCGTAATATAACTCAAAGCCTGTGGACTACATACATTTACATTAATTTAATGTTTTACAACTGAACGGATGTACTATAACAGGATAATTGTAAATTTCACAAATTTATCCCACAAAGTTTTTATGATTGGACAACGACATAATTTCAATAAGACAGGCACGTCCACGCTATAAGTTACCCAAGAACAACTTGGACCTGAGCAATCTGCCTCAAGTTAACCGAGTGTTTACACCCTACAGGTTGTGACAAATACGATAAAAAAAGATTAAATAGCTCAAATTGCATTTGATTTATGTCATCTCCTGACAATAGATGGCGTCGTGTTTGGTTTTATGTTCCAGCATTATTTTTGTAGCATTATTTTTGTGTTTTTATCAATTTGGATACTGGTGGCTATACCAGAATGCTTTCACGTGATTTATTGCTGATACTTTGAAATGAGAAAGATGTGTTTTGCTCACTGTTCTTTGCAGACTTCCATATTTGTTCTTCAAAACATAGAGAAATAGGAGTCAGAACTACAGCATTCTTCATTAGCCATGTAACAGAATAACGGTAATTACTTCCACCTAGTCTGCTAAGGTGGGGTAAGCTTTAACACGTAAGTGACCAGTTGCCCAATGCTAATAACGTCTACACTACTACTAAGCCCAGGAACAACTCGTTCCAGAAGTACTTTTTTCTGGCATAAATCGTAATGTGGACGGAACTTTCATAGCCAACTTACGTGCTTCCTGTATTCAAGTAACAACTAAAAAATCCTCCATCCCTTTAACCCAAGCAAGTATATGGTGTACATGGATATCACGAGGTGGAATTTTTAAACCAAAATGACATAGCCAGATCTATAAGAATGTATTGCCCATCTGAACATGAATAAATGTCAACTGCTAATAGCCAAGATATACAGTTCAAAAAGTTGTACCACCTCCCTAACAACTACAACAGCATTCGGCACTGCAGCAAAGAAGGATAAAGGTGCGCAATTTTGAGAAATATCAAAACCTGAATTGTCTTCATATCCCCTTCGAGGAATTTTTTCAGGGGTACCAGGAATTCATTTGTTGTTGTGGAAATCATCACTTTTTCAGCCTGACCGAGTTTGATCTCCGCATGTCCTGTTTGAACTAAGGCATTACCTACAAACATAAACATAAACATTTATAGCAACATAGAGTAGAGTGTTCACGTTTCCACAAGGGGGCATTACAAACAGCATTACGCCTCCCAGCATTAAGCTTAGCATGAGTGTTTACCTACTGACTATTAATTTCAATGGAAATGGACAGTCATTTGATAACACATGAAAGGATTTCAACAACATGTCAGTCATATAACCTACCGTATGTAGTGCCTGGACCAATACAGTTGCCTGCGTCAATCATTGAGAAGCCCAGCCCCTCCAAGTTTGTGATACGATCATGTGACTTGGTATCCAACTTGTCTGCAAGGAACTGCTGAACACGAATACCTAAAAACAAAACAATTTTCAGTCAAGATAATATAATAATAATAATAATAATAATAATAATAATAATAATAATAATAATAATAATAATAAGGGATGTATATTAATACCATAATTAACACAATTAACATAATTTATCTACTTGTTAACCAGGATGGGTTTTTTTGCCTTACACTGTATGCTCTACTTCAATTCAAACTTATGTCACTCAGCATGTCTAACATGGGCAACATCTGCCACTAAACAAGGCTGGGGGTGAAAGCAGTCCTACAACACAGCTAGACCATGATCGCACAGGCCTTTTGGGCTGCCCTGTTCCATACATGTAGGCATTCCCGTGGAAACAGTCGTCTGGCGTGTACTTATTATGGGTGGGGTCAGGGTAGGGAAGCCATGAGAATGACCATCAAAACTTGAGCTAAGTTGACCTAAAAATATCTTCAATAGTTACACGTACTTAACCCACAGATAAAAAATAGCCACTACCAGACAAGTTCATTGGTGGGTTGTTCCTACTTGACACACTCAAACCCTAACATGAGCTACACTGACCACACAAAACCAGTAGTAGAACAATCAGCAAAATCCTTAGTATGATAAATTAACATTGCCAGACAAGTCCAGTGACCGGTTGCCCCAATTCCCAGCCATACATGTCCAAACAATGAATTGGCCTAATACCTTTTTCATAGGCTACAGGCCTCCTGAAACCACAAATTCACACTTCTGACATCGCGACATTCGTGGACATTGAGATCAAACCATGTGACACAGAGAGAACAAAACAATTATATAGCATACTAGGTTTTTTATTGCAAAAGTTTTCACAGTCGATTTAAAGTATACCACTCAAAGTATGTAGAACCTGTAATTTCTGTTCCGTATAACAGTGGCTCAGCCATCAACTTTTGCTGAACATTTCAAATAGAGCTTCAAACAAACTTCTCTAATCAAGCAGGTTACTTTGAATTTTAAGTTTCAATTGCGCAACAGCAAAAGTATCTGTAGATGACGATGCATTAGTGTTTCTATCTGGTACATGCTTGTTCGGGTTATTCTTGATGGCCATTTCAGCCCACCTTATGTTATTGACATGAGTGTTTCTATCTGGTAACAATACATTCTTGTTTGTGTTGTTGTCGATGGCCATTTCACCCCACCGTATATTATTGACATGAGCGTTTCTATCTGGTATTAATACATTCTTGTTCGTGTTGTTGTTGATGGCCATTTCAGCACACCGTATATTATAGACATTAGTGTTTCTATCTGGTAAAAATACATTCCCGTTTGTGTTGTTGTTGATGGCCATTTCAGCACACCGTATATTATAGACATTAGTGTTTCTATCTGGTAAAAATACATTCCCGTTTGTGTTGTTGTTGATGGCCATTTCCGCCCACCGTATATTACTGACGTTAGACTTTTTTGTCCAGGCCCATCATGTCTGTCATACTTTAGGACATTTTCTTATGATGGCTACTGATTGGTTGGACTATCGTGTGTTATTTTGAGTGGCCAATCACAGTGATGTTCAAGCAATTTCAAGTGGCGGGCTATTTGACACAATTAAATTCACAGCATTTCATTCTAGCCCAGTATTTCATTCCGTCAACTTGTTTAACCTCATCACTCTAAGACAATTGTTGTAATTATGTTGATGGTTACTGATGACATGATGGTTTGCCAGTATCTTTTGTGTAATATTGTTGTATATGAGTCATGAGTCATACTTGACGTTTATCGCCTTTAGTGCAGATCATGATTTTAAACAAACTACCAGCATTGGCTTGAACTTTTCGCAATTAACTTGAACAGTTGACCTAGTTTAGTTGACCTAGTTCAGTTGTATTACAGTGCTCAGTGACTGACAAGTGTTTGTGATCATTGCACATAACTCACAAATCTTAAACAGTTGGTTGTATTGTTTATGTAGGTATTTGATTGCTTTTCGAATTTATATCGTATTCTGATTTGTAACTTTTACTATTAGGCCTAATGTTTTTTCGGGCTTTTGTACTTATTATACCAGAAGATAACAGACTTGAATCAACTTTTAGCGATATAATGGCTTGTAATCATTAACGAACGATTCAGTGGCTTCAACGAACTGAAACGTGTTAAGTGTAATAACAAACTGTCAAGCTTTACAAGTCTTACGTTCACCATTGCACTTCACGCACACACGTCTGCTACAGTAACATACTGTAGCTGAGAAGGTCATACTTCACATTATCAGGATGCAGAGTAATGTTAAGAAGTTCATTGTAAACTGTAACACTTGCCTAATACTTGCATTGAATTTTAGACTAATAAATTGAAAAATTCACAACTAAACAGAACATTCTGTCTTCGCCAAAAGTTGCCAAATGTATCAGTAAAATCATTATATCTGTAGTTCATGAGGCATTTTGGAGCTGTCATTTATCAGTTATCATATTAAAAATTGTCCAGTCTAAGACGACAAAAAATTTATTATTCTACTCAAGGTCAAAGCTTGTACCAAATGTTAACAATAGGAATTATTGACTGTCCCAAATTCAAGAAAAACAAGAAAGGCACAAAATTTGCCCACTCTGACTTGTGTGGCACCAGAAGCTACTTTTAAAGATTTTATCTCCGTCTTTGTTAATACAAAAACATTGTCTGCTATTTTAAGGTAACGATGAAAACCAAAATTGCCCGTGCCCCGATATTCAGAATCAAGAAAATTATATTATGACTTGAATTTAAGGGTCCCAAAATCTAGAGGTGGCCAATCTGGAGTTTTTTACCATAACAACAATGAAGATTTGGCATGTATTTGTAACAATGCCAATACGAGAAACTTACAATCTTGAACCAAATTTTTCGGGCTCTATATAACCAAATATTTTTAATACTCAGTAAATAATTAAAAGCAATTGATTGCACAGTTAATCACACTTGGACTTAGTCAGGTCTACTTACTGGGATCTGGTTGCATAAGACACTCCATCTTGCCAATTATCTTTTCTGTCCATTCTTTCGTTATGTCCGATCTTTTCACCAAATTCTCAAAGTGGGCATCCAGCTCTGTTTTTTCTTGTGTTGTGCCAAGTTTCTCCTCTGTGTACTGAGAGGGTAAATCATTATACCAATTAGAACAGCCAAAAACTATCACAATAGAACATGTTAAAATAGTAAATACCAAAGATCATGTTCAATAATCACACATAGAGTTCAAGCAAAGACCCATCTTACGAGAGCGAGAGAAAGATATTATACTCTCTCAACAGTGTTGGGTTTGATTCCCACCTACTAAGAGAAATACAATTTATTTTACAACATAATGATTGACTGTCTGCACCCAATGAATGCAGCGGAATTTTACAAGCATTTATGAATTTGATTTTTGTGTGGAAATGCCAGGAGGCGCAAAATGAAAGCCTAGGTTAGTTTGATCTCAGCAGGTAAGATATGTGTAAACCCAGAAGTTTGGCATACTGAATACCTGGACTTCCACCAACATTCAGTGTCAATCTAAACAGTACCACAGCGCAGAAGGATACCTTAGGAGAACACCGTTGTCTTTAATTCCTTACAAATCGAACAAATACTCCTGTTATTCAACTTTTTCTTCGAGCAGTCCTTCGTTCAGTTCCCAAAATCGGTAACTGGCCATTTTCAACACTTCGCACGGCTGGCGCATGGCAGGTGGTACTATGGTGTCACATTCCCTGGTGTGCGCAGTGTAAAAATGGGCAGTTACCAATTTTGGGAACTGTTCAACGAAGGACTACTCGAAGAAAAAATTGAATTAAACAGCTAGGAGTATTTGTTTGAGTTAGAAGGAATTAAAGACATCGACGGCTTCCTATGACGTATAAAGCACCTAGGAGCTACACTGTCTCTACTGAGTCATGCAGCTAGAGTCAGTGGTCGTCAGTATGGGTTTGCTAGCACCTGTATTTTGATTCATTTAGGCCTTGCAACTACCACTGGTAACGTCTTTAATTTAGGCAAATCTATGAGACGGGTTAACTACCTTGTTGAACCGTGGGCCGCGCAGCATAGGGGGTTGGGGGGGCCTATAGCCCCCCACTTTTTTCAGTGCCAGGCGCACATGGTCTATAGGCAGTGCACCACAGGGGGGCCGAGGGGGCTTTAGCCTCCCACTTTGCCCCCACTTTTTCAGTGCTGCGCCGCCCATGTGAACGTGTCTGTAAATGCTTATTTACACTTACAGGCGAGTTACGAGTCTGTCGGTTTAGTTTGTTTAGGTTAGGTTAGGAGGATGCGCCCCCCGACTAAAAAATCCGAGTGAGTCAGACAATGATCTGCCAACGTAGGTTAACAGTCAAAAATAGCCAAAATAATATATAGTTTACCTGCTTTGCTCGATTAAAAGCAGTTGAGGCGTCTGCAGCGAGCTTCTTAAAATTCATTTTTCTTGCCTCTTATCGTAGACTATTTTTACCTATCTACGTAACTTTCTACGTTTTCCAAACGTGTTATGGTAATAACAGCTCGACTTACGTATCCTTCGACGAATACCTAGCGTTGACATTACCCGGGCACAACGGTGGCAACACTCGTAAACATCCGCTGGCGTGTCAAATCTGTATCAAAAGACGGCTTGTAAAGGATTAGAATTTCTGTCATGATAGAATTTATATTGTTGTGTTTGATTTCTACATCCTTATATGCCTTGACTACGTCATCTCACGGGAGTTCCATGCTTCACTTGGAGGAAGCTGCTCAAGACAGACCGCGTACGTCCTCGGCTCAGTCAGGCTCACAGGCAGTTTAACCAGCCCTCAACTATATCGTCGAGACTAATTAAAGGTGCCTGTGATCGGCAGAGTCAAATTGGATATTGACCTGTTGACTTTTTAATCCACATGAAGTCTGTGAAATTTATCTATTGGTAACTGAGTAAAAAAACCAAAACGTTGGATAGATATGTCGTTATTTACTCATACGCGCTAATTTTAAAGTTCGTGCTTCTGTTCTGGCTTAAATCAAATGTGATTAACTGAGTAAGCAAAATAATCTATAACAATCCTGGGTTTTAGGGTCTAAATTACGTGGAAGTCTCACCTACTGCAGGCCGCCAATCGTCTAACTTATAAATTGAATCGATTTGATGGCAATTTGATGGCATTTTCTGCTTCAAAACCTAAAGTAAAAGGATAGGCTCACAATACAATTCCATCTCTTTTGAAAATAAAGTTCGGTTAGGATTATCATTTATTTAAAGTTTTATTTCATTAAGGTTAGGATTAATTAATTGGGTTCTTGATGTTCAACTGAATACCCAGCTTCTTATATATTTATGCTCTTCTGAGTTTGTTATTTTATATTTAATTAACTATTTTCTACTGTATTGCAATGCTTACAGCTAAGTGTCTTATGTTTGTAAAACTGATTTTAGATAAAGTAATTGAAGTGAACTGAGGTATGCAGCACTATGGCATGACATTGCGAAAATTTCAAATGTGTGGAATAAAAATCCAAAATAAATTGTTTTGAATATGAAGTCGTCGAGGATTTGGAAATTACATTTGAGATATCAATTTGGATTTAAAAACAATTAGACAAAGATTTGAAGTCCATATAATTTGGACCCTTAATTAAAATGCTGCATTGCACCAGTTAGATGGTTCAACTTAAATCATTTCGTTCCCTTCCAGCTGCTTAGAAAAGGTCAAATATAATTTTTCAAACTTTCAAAGGGTAAGGTTAAGGTTAGGTTCTTTATATAGATCATTTAAATTTCTGGTTACACTTTTCTATTTCTGAGGCACAACAGTATGGGAACTCTGTGGTCAACATGAAGTGACTGTGGTTGTTACGTAATTTTGGATATCACTAAGTAAATTTAAAGCAAATTTAAATATTTTTTGAAAAGAAGGCATCATGGACTTGGAAATTATATACAAATTATCAATTTACAAACAATGTAGATGAAGGTCTGAAGTCCAGATAAGCAGACCTCTAAAATGCAGGATTACCGAATTGGTAAGTAAAGACTTTATGAATTTATGACTTTACAGTTCTAGTGATGTCACGGTGATGCTGTGTCAAATAACTGCGAGGATATGCAAGACAAGACGAGACAAGACATGGCAACAATAACAATAATGGCCTTCCCTCCGCTTAAGCAAATGAGACGGCGCGAGGAAGACCATGAGTCGGGGTGTTGTTGTGATGACAAGGCACGTACTCGCCGTTTTCCACAGAATTTGAAAAAGGTGAAAGCAAAAAAGAAGAAAATTAGCAATGCTGACTTGATTTGTGTAGATACTTCAAAAGCTCGTGGCCATCTTGACGTTCTTCGCCTGTGCATTAAGGACCTAGGCTGGAAAGAGGTATGAAAGTATTTATGATTTTCTTTGGGGCTCTGAATTTTAAATTGGATACCACAGTGTCACATTAGAGTTGGTCCTTTAACAAGTGTTGGTCCTGTAATAATCACTGGTCTCGAAAAAGCACCATGTTGAAAACAACATTGTTAAATAGGCACTGGGTCTCAAATAACCACAATGGATGTGGTAATTCAGGTGGAACTCTGATCACAATTCACTGTCGTGCTAGATAGTGTAGTTAACTAGGTCAATTATACGTGGATGAAAGCATGGAAATTAAAGCCTAACTTCAACGAAATTTTGTTGTTTTTGATGTACTGGGCTAACCAAATAGTCCTAGCTAAGCCTTGGTAAAATAAGAAAACGCGAGTTCAATGACGCAAATGTAAGCCCGTCAAATGATAGGTGAAGCTTTCTTTTCGTGCCATGTTGAGTCACTGCGAGATCCCAGCACAGACAGCAAAAGGCCGATAACAGTTGTATTGAATAGGCGTCTGAGTAGAATACCATTGCCTGCGGGGTGTTATTCGCAGCCTTTTGAATTAAAAGGTAATTCTTGCGGTGACGTAGACAAAAGCAAGCCAATACGCCTAACAGTTCGTTACATTTAGCAAATTATAGCACTAGTGGGCTCAGTGCAATGCTCTTAACATATTGTATGAACCAAATAGACTTTAATGATGAGATGCATTGCAAGCGTTAAAATCATATGTGATAAAATGGTTGTTTTAAAAACACATGTAATGTGCAGAAGCCAGTCTCTTACTCGTCTGGATGCATGGTTGTTATATTTAAGCAAACATATGCCAAGCAGCTGGTAACAACTGTCAACAGTAAGTTGTACCAGTATGTAAAGCTGGCTTTGTTGAACAAGCGCCTGGTTTTAAATACCGGTAAACACCATTTTGGAATAAGCCCCAGGTCAAAAAATGTCTTTGAAAAAATAAAACACCCGAGCGCTAATACATGGCGCTACAGTATTCAAACATTTAGAAAATTCTTCAGTTACATTCTACTCCACAGATTTCTATAGGAAACTGTACATTTTTAACTAAGAGCCTCAATAAAGCCGTATATCACCACAAAACTATAAGCTTAAACACCTTATGTGTCTAAGGCTATGGTATCTATTGTTAGAGTTGACGAGGTTTGATTTTTAAATATGATCTTATCTGGTCATAAACAATTTGGGCCTTATTTAAAAATTTAAAGCAGTTGCTTTAAATATAAAATTTTGAGAAAATAACATTCAAGATGTTTTTCAGCAAGAAAACTTAACACAGTTGGCTCTTCAGTTTTTAAAAAACAGGCAAACATTTAACTGGAACCACAGCTGCAATAATAAAGGTCTTTCTGAAATAAATTTCAATGTTGTGTTTTGAAACTGGTGGTTTTTCAAACTGGTTTGCTCCTGGAATTAAATTGTTGGTGAAAAGTTCGGTTAGCACTATAGTTTTCCTCGTAGAAATATGATAAAAATTTGTCAGAAACCACCACGTTTTGGTTTGGTTTAGTGAAAAATGTTCTTAATAGTACATGTCAACCGTGATGTACTCACACGTGTTTCTGTTCATGTTTTTCTATGTAATGTTTAGATGGTTAAAAACAAAAATCGAATTAGGCCTTTTACACTCATAAAATGCATCCCATAATGCTCTTTTCCATGACAGGATGCTATTTCTGTTGGCAAAAAAAACATCAGAACCATCAGCGACTCAAGAGAACGCTTCACAGTTTATTGGAATTGGCCACACTAAAATTGTGAACTCGAAAATGGCACATGTACACATTGCCTGTACCTTGAGATGGTAATGGACTTAAAATCATATCATAGTACGGAATGTCGCAGGACCAGTTTTACAAAAGGAAAAGACCTTATTCAATTTTCTTTTTAGCCAACTCAACGGGGCAAAATGCAGAGCTCTATCAAATCACTGATGTTGGAAACGACTATTATCTTGAGTTGACACTAAGCGAGAATATTGACTTGAAACATTTTTGTTAAAGAAGTCAGTGAAATGGTGATTTTTATTGCTTGCTTCGTATAATTTATGTTAGATTTAAATCCAACGATGCTAGACCCATTTTCTAAAACTTTACAATAATTACAACTGTTAATACCTCTCATACGCTCTGTAATGTAGGATTATAATCTTAAGTGCCCACTTAAAATAAGCAGAATGGGTCCTACTAACCTCAGCTTAGCTATTCAGAAGGGGTGGCATTAATGTGAGAGGCATTCATTGCTGTTGGCAACGGAAAAAACAGTCTGCTCTGTGGTGGCGCTCTTGTGCAGTGTCAGTTTATCCTGACGAATGTGGGCAAGGCTAAGAAGGCACATTTGGGTCTGCGCCCGAATCAGTTTTATGCGCCCACATATTTATTCTGTGGGTGGATATTTTAATATATTTTAACTTAAAAGTTGTTGTTGTCTCTGTCTGACCATTCGCCATCCGCTGCTGTATCTCCCAAATGCCTTGTGGAATCTTATTGAGATTTGATAGGTGTGTTCTGATAAGTTGAAAAAAGATGAAGACGAGTTTTGGACTGATCTGAGCACTGCTGTGCTCTCTAGTGGCAATTTAATTGTTTATTTTTGCCTCTGTATCTTTCTTCTTCTTCTTCTTCTTCCAAAAACAACAAACGATCGTGGTATCGATCCTTGTTGGCGCATTGTTAGTCTAAAACTTAGGTGCACGTAACTGTGAAAAATAATGATAAAACGAAGGGCTGGTTTAGTGCCAAGATAAAAGGTCTTAATGGTTACTGTGTAAGATTGATGTTCAAGATGTGACTAGTGAATATTTCTATTGTTTCTGATGAGATGCTGGATTTTCATGAATGTTGGCATATAGGTTACTATTATGAAGACAATGATTTCGTCTCATTTTGAGTTGGCCATTTTTGTTCTTTTCGATTCCCTTTTTTGCTTCTCTATCTTCCAAACTGCTGGAAGGATCACTAGGCAAATGATTTGTGTTCCTGCTGGGAAGTCTACAGCTGATGTTGATTTTTAAACGAGCCTGACCTCTGCGGTGCTGCCAAGTGGCAATTTGCTTTGGTATTCAATAGCACTTATATTGACATAAATACACTATAATTCAAATTCACACCATAGACAACAATGACCTTGACACTAATGACAATTAATGCAGAAGGCGACCTCTAGGACGACTGCATTGTTGCCAGCACTACAATGCCACCATCTACACCAGCATCCTCCAATAGTGGTGACAATGCTGAGGTATATCTGTGTCAAACAAAAAGAAGGTTTAGTAGCAAGTACACCAATTTGTCTCTAGAATTTCTTGCTGAAATCATATACGAGTGAACTATGTACAATTTGTTAATTCCGTGGAAATAAGAAGTGAAAAACAGACTGTAAACTAACTTTTTATTTATTATACATATGAAACAAATACATATATTTTATAAGTAGAGTGACACACCCTGACAGCTTGCCATCGTGACAAATAAATGTACAAAATATACAAGTTTTCATCTTACAAAATGTAGATTTTATTGAGACAAGAAGAACTTTTCATAGTTGATAATGAAATAAGAAAACTGACCACCAATTTGTGCAAAGTATAGAAAATTTTGAACTAATGCAACAACACTCAAAGTGACAATTTCTCTCATATACGCCTGTTACAGAGTGAATGCATTGTTGTAGAGTGTCGTGAATTAAATTATTGTGACCTCCAAATTTTTGGTAGAGAAGGCTCAGAATCTCTACTGGTATCCAATTAGCTACCAAGTCATTTTAGGCCCTGCGAATGTTGGAATTCTCTGAAGTTTCTTTCAAGAGTGCATTCGTGTGTCTAATATATGCCAAGATTTTTTGCTCTTGTTTTCAGTTTCCAGCAGGCAGACGTATGGGACCATGTGACTTCTACTGGCATTCTGGCTGTTTCTCAGACACCCAGGATCTTTATACAGGAAAAGTCAGCAAATTTCCAGGTAGGAGAGAATATCGTGCGGTCATGAATTATCAAAAAGTGGCAAAGTAGTTGCTGCAAACAGTTTTTCATTCACAGTTAAGGTGTGCTTTGAAAGCGGAAATGAATTAATTGTTGAGTCACAGTTGTCACTGCAACCACACCAATGAGTCGGACATAATTACTATCCGTAACAAACTGCATCATAACTGGCAGGTTCTTACTGCATTAAATTAATTTCAGCGGCATAGCTGTGAAGTAAAGTGGTGGGGTTGCACTGTTGGCTTACACATTTATTTCACCACTGGATTGCTAGAAGCATGGCCGTTCCGGTCGCGATCTTCCCGGGCATTTTCTCTAGGCTGGGTTTGCTTCTTGCAAGCTTCATTTGTATATTACCATTTGGCGTATGAAAGGAGTTTTTTGAATACCTGATTGTTTAACCAATAATGATGTTCTGAAGGTCTTGCGTGTATTTTACGCAAAGTTTTCTTTAAGACTAATTTATGGTTGAACGGAGTGGTTTACTTTTCCCGACTTTAGTTTTTGACAGAGAAAGAAGTTATCAGTTCGTCACAACCGCTCCTCAAACAAAAACATGAAAACAAGTCGTCCAAAGGTTAAGTTGAAAAATCAATAACGCAGCTGATGTACTCTTGCCATAGTGAAGTATGTTCATTTATTTTGTATTTTACCTCGGTTATTTCCTAATGAAAAATTTATGTTGCTCAATTACCACTTCCGATACCCTATCGCTAATGGATATTAATAAAAATGAGTCTTTTCCTAATCTCCGCATTGGCGTGTCTCGTTGTTCTTGTTAATCCGTCTGCATTACACTGTGATGCGTTGATTTACAAATCAGTGAAGGGATATGTTGACGTTATCGTGTGCATCAAAGTTAGCCATTATGTCAAAATTTTCTTTAAGACAATGAAAGTGTTGTTCGTTTTTAAATTTCAATTGGACAAGATTAAAAATGCTTTATGAAATAGAATTTCAGATCACACGTTGCAACTTAACCTAATGTGAGTTGGTGACAATCTCTGGAGATCATTGTAGTCTGCACGCAGCTCTTTATATGCTCTGCCATTTCCTGGGCTTCTTCTGAATATGGTTTTAGCTTTCCTCTGTATTTGTTTTTTGTTTTAGGCATGACTGAAGTCTCCCACAAAATCAGCCTTGCACGGGCTCTCAGCTGGATGAAATCCCTGTACCCAGAGCAATATGACTTCTTCCCACGGACTTGGCTTCTCCCGCAAGAATACCATGAATTTTGTGCCGAAATCGAAATAGAGAAGCGCAACAATCCTAAACACAAATACACGTTCATTGTTAAGCCCAACGAGGGCTCTCAAGGCGATGGAATTTATTTGATCCGTGAACCACGGGACTATCATCTGTGCTCACGTATGCATGTTGTGCAGGAATATGTGGCCAAACCGCTGCTTTTAGAGAAGCTGAAGTTTGATTTGCGTGTGTACGTGGTGTTGGTGTCCATAGATCCTGTACGAATATACATCTACAAGGAGGGGATGGCGAGATTCTGCACTATTCCTTACCAGACGCCCTCTAGTAAAAACATACGCGAGTCGTACATGCATCTGACGAACTATTCACTTAACAAATACAGTAGCACATACAGCCACACTGACAACAAACACGATGGCAGTAAACGGACTCTTCGCAGTGTCTTCTTGCAAATGGAGCGATGTGGTTTCGATGCTACAAAAGCCTGGGAGGAAATTGAAAGGAGCACTGTGAAAACGATACTTGCCATGATTCCTGAGCTAAGAATAGCGTATAATGCAGAGATTCCATCAGGAAAGCCTGGGCCTACATGTTTTCAGGTACAGTTACAGGGTGGCGCTGTTGTTTTGCAATTTGCAGTGAAGTCAGCATTTCTTAAAAATGCGCCAACAACTGCGCAAATAAGCTCTCTTGCATTTATCATGAAGAATGCACTTGTTTTTGTGATTTGTTAAAGCTGCCATGTTTAGCTGGCAAAAACTAACATGGATTGAGCATTTTGTTCTCGTGAAATCAGTCTTTTTTGTTCCTTACGGTGATAAGATTCTATTTCCATTTTAACAGAAACAGAATATTATCAAAGAAAGAAATATGAGNTTAGTATGAGACTGGTTTTATGACACTGGAAGGCCTAATTCCATGTTTTGTTTTTCAGGTCAGCAATTGCAGCTTTTAATTTAGTTTATCCTAAAGAATCAGTGGGAAAAACAATCAATAATTACTGTTTAATAACATAAAGAATTAAACAGTGCGTTTAATAAATTGCTGTCGAATCATTACGTCTACGGAAGATGCTCCAACACGTCTGATCCTTTACACTGCATAGGGATGATATTCACGAGTGCTATAATAGTTGAATATTTTCACTTATGTTTGGTGTTTTGCACAATACGTTTTCAACAATCATTTCCCTTATCTAGACCTTCTGTGTTTTTTGCAACGATTTTGTTTTGGAATTTCATCATTGAGGTACATTATAATTATATTACTGACTTTTCATATTGAAAATGTTTCCTCAGAAACTAGTAGGAATATTGTGAAAGTGCAATTAAATGTTTTCTTTAAAAAATTTCTTATTTAGCTCAAAGTTATGAAAGTTTTGAGTTTTCAAGCAGAATCTTTGTAGGTTGTGTATCCATTAAATATTAAATCTTACGAAAATCTTTTCCCTAGAATTAGTTTTCAGAATTTTTCTTTTCAAAAGTTTGCTTATGAAACATATACTGTTTAAAAAGGAAAATTTTAAAATTCTTGGTTGGTGTAGTTTAAACTAGTATCATATGTTTCATATATTAATAAAGCATGAAAATATTTCCAGGTGATCAGTGCAATGGGCCCACATGCAAGGCCTGCGCACGTCTGGTACATCGTGTATCAGACCGCCTGCAATTATTTTTATATTTTTTCAGTGTTGCATTTTATACTTGATCGTCATTTCCAGATTTGTACAATGTATTTAGTGTTAGTAAGAAAATGACCACTGTCTAAAATCTGAGAAAAGCAAAATTGTTTTACATGTGTCCCTTTCTTCAAAATAAATCATTGGTTTAACATTTTCATGACCCAATTTCATGAGGCTTAGTCCTAAGGTAAATGGCATCGATCATACCCACATAAGTTTTTGTGCATTCCGTGAACATACGGGTAACTTGCATAATAGTTCACTCAGACTGTAAGTAGCATCAGTGGCATTGACAATTAAAGCATTTCTGCCATGTATTTATGAGCCTTACTTGAGATGCCGTCAGAGCTTATGCTGTCTTTGTTTCAGATACTTGGATTTGACTACCTCTTGACTCATGACCTCAAACCTGTCCTCCTGGAGGTCAACTCTAGTCCCAGTCTACGAATTGATCACGAAAAAGAGATAGCTATAGGTATAACTGTGCTGCTAGTAAATAAATATTTTACAAAGTGCATGTATGTACCAATAGTTGTTGTGTATCAATATTTGTGAAAGTACTATTTGAATGACAGTGAAGCCCGAGTTCAACTGCCTTAAGTTTGCATATCACGAATTGAGATATCTACAAAAGTTTCCCCGTGCGGACGGCTAATTCACTTAACAGTCAAATGACTGATAATAACTATTATGAGGGGGACAATAGTTACAGAATGGATTCGCCACCTTACTAGCTTTCCTGTTAATTCCCCCTCATTCTGGGTCATCAGGGGAGATTACTCTGACTATGAACTTGGCTTCAGCCCAGCATTCATGACAAGAAATTTCTGGTTATTTTGTCTGAATTGTTTGATGTTTTGTTGCTTAAACGTCGAGCAAGTAATTACTTTTTGTTTTTGCTTAGGTTCGTATGAATACGTTCCGAGTGTGATTGATGAGGAGATAAAGCGACCGCTCATCAGGGAAACTCTGAGACTGCTAGCGCCACCTGACAAGCTTGCTCGAAGGTATACGGTGTTTGAACAATGTTTGACATTCAGTGTAGGAGTATAGTTTTGTTATTGTTTGTTTGTTTGTTTTGTGACCAGTGTTTTATTAGTTCATAAGTTGTCGGCAAGTTTCAATACTTAGAATTAACGTCGAATTGAGATACTTAAATATATTTTTGACTGGGTTTCAGATAAAAATTACCCATTTAGTCAGTCCAGGACTTGAAAAAAGTGACCAGTTTGGAGGGAGCTTTTTTTTTCAAACAAGAACTCGAGGGTGATTCAGTGGTGCAGTCTATGAGTGTATCTGGGCAGCTGCGATTAAATTTGTTATGTCTACTGTAAAATTTCATAAATTTTAGACCACAAGAAATGCCAAACGTGATCATTCTTCATCTTTTGATGGCTTTTTGAATGTGGTAAATCTCAACATTACACATTTGCCTGGTGCAACCAATGTCACTGTGCTGAGAAATGATATTTGATGCTCCGACTTAGTGTGAAAATTGAGAAAACTGAATTTTATTTGTCTGTTTTATTATATCTATAGTTTTGTCTTTTTCTCTTGTTTACGTTTTGTGGATAGCAAACAGAAAAATCTTTACTTCTTTATGATCCAAGTCTCTCTGACCTGCCGGTATTGAAACATGTGTGAATCACTAGTAGTTGTAATTTTTTCTTCTTTATCTTCTTCCTCTTCTACTTCTTCTTCTCATTGTTATTATTATTATTGTTATTGTTATTTGCAGCAGCAACAGCGGCAGTGTTATCTCTATCATTGTTTTTGTTGATGTCATCACATTATTCACATTTTCAGCAAAAAACAAGAAGACACGTTTGACATGGTTATAGAGGCAGTAGAGAAAGAACAGCGACTGACCCGGTCTCAGTCTTGCGATGAGGATGACGAGTTACTAGTCGAAATCTACCCTTCCAAGTATGGCCAATGCTATCGCGAGCTTACCCTGTTGGACAGAATTGCTTCAATATTCCAGGCTTCCCTCAGTGTCAGGCAGACTGTTCGCATGGGATCGTCTGGTTTTCGAAGTTTTGCCAGGTACTGCTGTTTCATAGTATTTCAATGCGAAAAAATGTGTCCATTAAGTAATACCACTTATTATGTGGTAAACATTTTACAGTCAAGAGATCGTGCATCACAAGCTCATGCCTGAGCTGCTCAGACATCAAGGCATTGGCGTGCATGCTCATACCTTGACTGAGGTGCTTAGACTTCAAGACGTTAGCATGCACTTGCGGTGAAAAATCTTCACTCGTGGAATGGAAACAGTGAATTCAATCCCACGTTTCTGCATGCCAGCGTCACTTACAAATCCCTTCTGTTGCTGCCATTTTGATAGGATAGGTTAGTAATCTCCTGAGTATTTTCGGAAAGCACTCTTTTCTCTTAGAAGTGATTTTGAAGGTTTTTTCTTGCTTTTCTTCCAAGAAACTTGGTCTATGCAACACTAACCTGGCTGTTGAGGTACATGGATGCATGAAATAGTTGGTCTTGTTTTTAATTATTTTGATTTCAAAAATTAGGTCTTACATGATTTTACTCTGCCTGGGTTATGTGGAGCTCATTGGCAGTATACCACATTCAACAGAACACAATAGCTCAGTTAGTTGATAAAGCATATGTTGGAAACAGTGGTAAGCCAAGTGTGAGATTTGGGCATGATGTCATTAAAAATGATATATATAACACCTGTCCTTTTCATCTTTTTATTTCTATTAGTCTGTCAGTCTATAATTTTCCTGCTTCCTGAAGGTAAGTAAGTGTAGTTGGTAAATATTGCTCTGGCGTTCTGCGAATTTTGTCTTGTTATTTTATGTTGTTAACCTGTGAATGAATCAACAGTCCATATTGCTTCATTTTTCCTACACCACACAGTCCATGCAGTTGTCATTGATGCCAGTCACAAAGAAGTTCCCTTAGGGTCCTTAGGAATAATCCACAACACTTTTACAAACAAAATGACAATCTACTTGTATAACGACTCTCAGAAGTGCTTATTGCAGAGAATTCTACCTTTCTAATACTCCTGTTCTTCAATAAAAATCTAATTTTTGTGTCAGAAAATTGTGTGGGTTGATTGTTTGGTTATACTGGCAATCGTTAACCCTATGTTCATTACAAATTTTTTTTTCTTTGATTCATGAAATTGATCTCAACTTGTTCCCTAGTAAAAACAGATGAGAGTTTTGGATACTTCATTATCTCTTAAGACAATAACAACCTGTCAGTTCGTTTCAAGAATAAATTAAAATACCTTTTCGTCTGAGTAAGGAACAAGTTGGGACCTGGTGCCCGTTCCAGCAAAACTGACTTAGCTGAGACAAATCTTAGTTTTTTTCTAAATTTTAAAATAAAAGTTAAATTTGTCTCAAACCAATTCAAGAAAGAAATCTTAAGTTTGACTTATAATAAGTGTTTGACATAAGTTTTGTCTTAATTTTGACTAACTTACCAAATGTGGAAGTTTCAAAGTTTGGAATTAAGATAAATCTTAAACTTAAGTCAAAAATGAACTTAAGTCAGTATGTGTTCTTAAATAAAAAGAACTAGTTTATAGGCGTTTAACTTTAAACCAACTCAAATTGAATATTTTCTTCAGTTTAAGAAGCACTGTCTTGTTTCAGACGGTGCAAACTAACATCGCAAGGAATTACTAATGCAGAACTGGATATTATTTTCATCGAGCAATCTCGACGCTGGGATTTCCTGAATCCTGATGGCACAGCTGGTAAGCATACGAAGTAAACTTTTATAAAGTAAAATCTCATCAATTTCAGATGAAGGTTATTGCCAATCTATTTATGCGCCCACATATTTATATACCCATGCACGGCTTAGCAACCACCCTTTGATTTTTAGCTCCCCGGTTCAAGCGCCCCGAGCTGTAACCTGAATGAGTGTGGTATATCATTTCACTACGTGCCACAAGCAGATCATTGTGAAAAATCTCATTAAATATAAATATTATTAATATTATAATTATTTATATGCACTGAGGATTTCAAGGGCGAGATGCTCACTACTTAGTCTGATTGGATTTCTGTATTCGACCGGTGGTCCTGTTGGCTCAGTGTCTAGAGCGTCTGCATGGTTAGCAGAAGGATCCGAGATCAGGTTCCAGTTAGGGCAGAATTCTTTTCAGACTTATATTCATTAGGTCACGTGATGTGCCCATAGGTGGCATGTTTACCAGACTTTGCAATCTTATTAAATGTACATTTGCACTTATCTTGCTTACTGTGAACAGTATTATTGTATCAGATGTGGTGCACAGTCTCCTTAAATGTCTTGGTCACATTAAAGTAGTTTTATTGAACACACAATGCTGTTCAATATTCACAAGTTCATTATTGTTCATCAATGTCACATTCAGTATTATGTTCATTTTCATGGGTTGTACAAGCGGCAGATTGTGACTTGAACACATTGACTTGGGAAGACCAAATGCACGTGTGAAGACTGTTGGTGTTTTTACAGCCAAAACATGCTTTGTAGCGGCTTCAGTGAAATGCAACACTATGACAGGGAATAATGGTCTCCTGCACCAGTTTGTTTTGTAACATTTCATGTGTTATTTTCAGGACTGAACCTTCAGGGATTCATGGAGGCATTTTGCTCAATAGCCCGCCGTAAGTTCTACTGCAGTCGCAAGTCAACGATGGTGGAGAACCTGGTGGACTTTTGTGAGGCAAACATGCAGTTTTCATCAAAGTCACACGGGCGAGGCACCAACTTTCCCGACCTGAACACAACAAAGGCCAGCCAGAGGAGACTGCAAGACTTGAAGTCGATATACATCTCACAAAGGAAGGCTCGTTTCAGGAGACCTGGAGACAGTTTGTTCCTGGAATTTTTGCATCAAGCTGGCGAGGTGGCGCGAGCAAAAATAAAGGAAGAGGAGGAAAAAAGAAATGCAGACAATTCAAAAAAGACAGTCATTAAGTAGTGACCTTGTAAAGCCACACATACTTGATGAGTTGTTGTCAAGGTTGGGTCTGGTTTTTGCTATGGTCGCTGTGACTGAAAACAGCCTGTAATCTGAAGGCCCTTTAGGCTAAAAGACCAACACTCCAAATAGCTGTTTTTGGACATATATGAAGAAAAGGTCACTGTGAGGAGCCATTAGGTCCAATTATGGAGGTTTAAACTTTTTAAGATGTCTCTAAAATAATTTGATGAGTCTAATGATAGGTCGAAAAGAAAGCATGCAAAGTGCATAGCCTCATTTCAGCCTCCAGGGCGCAAGCCAAAAATACATTCAAGTGACTGACTATTGACCTTATTTGGAAAATCAACTGAATTGGAACTCAGATAATGAGATTATAAATTTGTCACCATTGCAAAGTAGGTGTCAACATGGAATTAATTAATATAAAAGAATTATTGTAATGTGGGAACCAATCGGTACCCTTACAATTGTTGGGGCCAGTCTTCTTTGTTAAGTTTATCCGCGTAATTTCTGTGACCAATCATGAACCAGTTTAGATCAGAGCCATCTAGTATCTAGTATGGCACTAGTCTAACAAAGTGCATATTTGTAATTGTGCAACGTTTTAGGGGAAATTGTATTGTCTATTTAAATGGTGCGATTGTTGCACAAAACAGTGCTGAAGACAGCTTATTTTCAAACAAAAGCCTAAATGAGAAATGCTTGATCAAAGCATTTAGGATAGTCAGATTCACTTTGACTATTTACGGCACTTGTCAGAAGTTGACTAATCTGTAACATTCCATGCACCTAGAAGTTCCTATTTTGGGACATTTTTGAGTTGCCAGATACACAGGTCTTCCTATTTTTTTAAGTATAGTATTTTCGAAGTGTAGACCAACAAGTAACATTTTCTTAGGGAAACTGGTAATGAAAAAGTCGCTCTTCTCTGCAGTTTGCCCTAGGTACTCTTCTTTGTTAGTAACCCCTAAAACCTTTAACAACTGGATGTGGTGTATGTGGACTTTTGTTAGTAAAGTCTCCCGGTTTCAACTCCAGAGGGCAGTAGTTTCCAAATTGTGGCTAGTCCAGATGTCAATCTAGTCAATTTTTAAGCCCTTGGGTGCTCTTTTGTCCTGCATCACAATGCACAGGGTTCAAAGAGTTACTAGACCACACTCCAACCGGTATCTGTGAAACAAACCTAATACGTATGTTTTGGCTGGTTTTATCAAATTTCTTCTGCAAACATGATCCTAATTTAACTTTTTATAAGTAATTCCATTTCAGAAGGGAACAGTTCGAAAAATCATCAGTTTTAGTCCAGGGCATGTCAATTTAGTTTAGTGTCTTACTGCCATAAAGGCGTTTCTAGTGGGATAATTTCTCTGCTACACACAATAGGACTTTAGATTAGAGTGTGTAAAAAACTTGCCTCTTGAGGACAGCAGGAATTGTACAGATCTCCACCAAGAACTGAAGGTGTCAGGAAACGGTGGTTTCTAAATTGCGAAAGTAACATAATGAAAATGATCACAGTGGAGTGAACGCCTTTTTGTTTTTCTTGGAGATGTTCTGAAACAGCTTGAAAACTATGGTTTGCTCTGTTTCAGACTTTTGAACTATTACTTCATGTTGTATTCAAAGGCAGGAAACTATAGATGTTTTCAAGAGCTAAAAGTGAACCAAGGTTGCAATGGAGTGTCTTGCCAGGGAAATAGTGACTTAGCTGTACTTGGTTCTTTGTAATTTTGGAAATCAAATTGTCTTTTTAAAAACCTTGGAATAGTGTGGAGTGCAACAATAAATTATTATTTGCAATTACCAGAAGATACCATTTTGATATAATTTTGCCTTTGTTTCATTGTTGTCTGTCGGTTACAGAACTGCTACACCATGGGCGGCGCACCATAGGGGGCTGGGGGGCTAGGGCTATAGCCCCCACTTATTTCAGTACTGCGCCGCCCACTGATATTGGTGGCGCACGCGATAAGAGGCTGAGGGGCTAAGCCCTCCACTTATTTCAATGCTGCACCGCCCTTACACATAGCCTTATTAGAGGGAAGGAAAGTTATTATTCGATCAAAAACTGTAATGAAAAAGTACTAGACCGGATTTGCCGACCCCACATATTCCCTGGCCAAAAACATCAGTCGAACATGATGACTAAGCCGGCCACCGAATTTTATCTGCTGGCAGTGGCAGATCGACAGAGGCCGGAGCTTTTAATGGTACGTAAAGCGCGCCACCTTAAACTCGCTTTTTGAAAACTCTTCCAAGTTCCAGAGTGACACGGGCCTCTTACTTCTTGGCGACCAGTTGGTGAAGTAAGAAGCTCGACTATGTCCGATTCCTCCGCGGCAATAAGCTCGTCTGCTTCAAGGCGTTTTTTCTGAGCCACGTGCGCACGCCGCGCTTTTCTACTGGACGAGGAAAGTCGCGAACGCCGAATTCATAAAATTGGCGTGTCACGCCCATCTCAAGACTGCTACTCTAGAGTAAAGGCCTTTCACCCCAGGCATATACAATTTTCCTCTCAGTTTCTACGAAATCAAGAGAGCCAGGCACAGCAGACGAAATCGACTGTTCCGCTGGAGCTCCCGCCTCCTAGCTTGTAAACACGTGATGTTCGTCAAAGCTGTATAAAAATTGTTGGCCTATAGTATAAAACACTATTTAAAAAGCTCTAGCTATATGGCGCCTGGTTCTCTTTGGACTGGCAATCCAGTCATGCTACACCACCGTCACCATGGCGTGTGGATAGGCCGCGAGTGGAAAGAAAATTGAATCTATGGTAAAAAAAAATGTACTGTCCTCATTCAAAGCATTGGCATAGTGGCATGCACGAGCACACCGGAATCGGCTCGCCTTCTCCAAAGGGGACGAGCCACGCCTATGAATAGCCAAAGGCCTGTCTTTCTGTGCATTGAAATGTACGCCGGGTGTGGTCGGCGTCATAAGTGTCAGTACTCAATCCTGTTTTGATGCGTTCCGCCCTTTCAGTGCTGCGCCGCCCCTGCTTGCTCTGTCTCCTGCTAATGATGCAAATTGGCGTCAATCTTCCAAGTTAAAGCAAAAATCAACAATAAAGGACTCGTACTCCATAAGTGACAGATTGGACATTAGGATCCTTGGTGGATGGTTTTCCCCACAATTGCCGTGTGTCACGCTTGCCCGTTAAGCAGATTTTGAAAGCAGTTTCAAGTTTTCCTCCAAACTTTTGAGGATTTCCAAGGGTTAGTAGCGGTGCATTATTTTGCTTCAGAGACTGTATGGGAAAGTTGTTTTAATATCTGCTAAAAGGCCAAAACCTGGTTTGCACGGTGTCCTTTTAATCAATTAAGGCGCTGAATTCGTTATTCAACTTGATGCGCTGAATTACTAGAGTTCGTAAACGATCGTCGTTCAGCTTTTATTCAAAGCGCACTTTTGCTTAATGAACGCGTAGTATTGCTTATTCAACGCGCATGAGTGCTTATCACGAGAAAAGCGGACCGTTCACCACAAGCATACATACTTTACCTTTTTACGTAATCAAGCGAGCCAGAAATGTCTTTGTGGCGCCAAGTTTGAATACAACTCGGATTATTACTGATGTGACACAGTGTGGCGCTAAATGCGGGTTTCTTACTGTAGTCGTCTGCTACACCCCGAAAATCTTACAAATACAAAACTTGAGGTAGGCCTAATCATCGCTGTAAAATATATGTATAAGGTGTTTTATACTTACTAATACCGCTAACAATGACTGAACATTCTCTTCAAACTGGCTTGTACAGTAGCCAGCATTGAAAAATGTAAGATTTTCAATACAAATGAGGTTACCACACCTAGTTTTTGAATAGGGCCGTAATCCGGCGTAATCGTAGCGTACGAAGCACACAATGGCGGGATTCACTGTCTCTCTTTTCCTTTGTTATTAATATTTAGCCTTTCATATTAATGGGTACTCTCTGGGAGGTGCGGCCTAAGGCAATCGCCCCCTTTACCCCTCTTTAAATCGGACACTGTCAACTGTTCACAAGGAAAAAGGTAAGATTCCTAAAGACGCCGCTGGTACGACTGTTTTAGGGGTTATGTGAACAGTTTAATTGGAATAGTGTGACTGCGTCGTCCTAGATTAGCTATTGAGTTTAGAATTAAATACTGGTTCTGTGCATCATATTCTACATCGTATGTTTAGGCGCCAGTATGAAAACAACGGGCAAAAGAAGCAGTTGTACTTCACAGGCCGCGTCAAGGGAAGCTGGGAAAAAAGACATAGAAGCCACAGGTTGGTAAGGGTGAACGTAACGCTATGTGTTTTATTGATATGATATCCAAGTGGAAGGTCGAGATTAAAATTGACTTTGTTTCCTGTCCTGCATTGAGCTCTAAAATATGTACGCGCCTCGAAACCTTTTGTTAGCAATCTGACGGAACTTTAAGTTTTCCACTGTAAAAACTTTTCGGAAATCGATGTTCCGTTTTCAATGTTTTGGGGTTTTTTTCTCTCGCTAAATTGTGCTGTCTTGTATACTATCATTGTATGAAGTTGGCGAACTCGAGTTTTCATTGTCTTGAATTAAAATTAAAATGACTTATAACTGAGAATACTATGAAATAGATCATTTTGCAATTAGCGCGTAAGTGAATAACGAAATATTTATCCAACGTTCGTGCTTCTGTTCTGGTCTAAAACAAATGTGATTAGATCATTTTACCTACCGAGGTAGCCTGTTAGCTACTTGTGTGAAGGCTAGGTTAAAATACAGGAAACTGTATACTGAAACACCTTTTAACAAGGCTACATATATATGGAGGTGCAATATGTGTACGAATTTGGGTTACAACGTGAATGATTTCGGTTTGATAACGTATTATTTTTGCAGACGAAAAGTCGGCCGCCAAGAAATCGAAGCTTGTTCCAAGCAATATGATGGAAAACAGAAAACCAGTAGCTGCATCTTCTGGAAGGAAATCGAGATACCGTAAAAAGAGCGATAGTCTGAATAACAATTCCAGATTCCGACCAGGTTTAAGGTGCCACCATTTGGAAACTGGAAACATTTCTACTATTCAGGAGGTTACTTCATATGCAGGCAACAAAATCAACGAAAATAAAGAAGGCGACACTAAACTCTTACACGCATCAGAAATGGCAAAACCTAATCATGTTATTCAACCTGACACAAATGATGGATTTCTCATAGAAAGTGCAGAGAATGCAAAATCGGTACACATTTTAAAATCCAAAGCCACTGATGCAAATCTTCTACATATCGATTCTCAGTCTCTCATTTCAGTCACCTCAATCGATCCAATAAATGAAATCACCGCCAGTAAGTCTACGGTTGCAGAACATATTGTAAAAAAGCGACACCACAAAAATCACCAGGTACATATCACTGGAGTTACAAAAACATTCGAAAGTATGCGTAATGGCGAAGCCTCAGTTTCAAGAACACCTGAAACTGTTCAAAACCCAGAGACTCTTCATTCATCTCATGATCTCTCGAACAAAAGTACCAGTCACGAAATGGGTTATTCGTGTGACAAACTCGACAAAGAAAGTCATATCGATCAGGTACAGTATGTTGAAGCTTGTGTAGAGGAAAGGAAGAATTTAGCACAAATGTTCAGGGAAAGTAACAAGATACTAAAGACCACAGAACAAGATAACGCGAAGTACCATCAGACGCAGTTGGAAATATCCCTGAAGACTGAAATTATCGGTATTGGTCATTGTTCAGAAGTTTCCAGAAAAGTTGCTGAAGAAATAGAGATGGCTGACAAAGTTGAATCTCCTGTTGCAAAAGAGTCGGTGCGTTACAAATGTTCAACAGCGCTGATGCTTAAGGACACTGACGTTGTCACAAGTACGGACGGTACATGCTCTGGCCATTCAGAGGACGCACGGATTTGCTGTGAAGCTCGCAACGACGCTGAGATTTACAAGACAGATGAAGAAGCAAACTCGTCAGTTGCAGAAGTAATGACTGACGGAGCGATGATTCTCAAAAGAGCTAGTGATAAAGAACACGCAACTTTGTTAGACAAAATAGCGAAGCATGAAAACAAAGAAGTATTGGATGATGAGTTGATTGAGGAAGAAGAAGGAAACATCACACAAGTGAAACTAGAAACAACTGAGAACAATGCCGGAAGCCAGCCACTAGAAATGTCGAACGATACAAACTCACGAAATCAATGTTCAATTGTTTTGGACAACGCAGATGAGTACAATACTGTGAGCAGATTGAAAGTGTCAAAAACTCGCTGTCAAGAATCAACAGTGAATGATCCAGAGTGCACTACATCCAACGATACACAGAGACAAAAGGACAGCATTACAATGGTCCCATTAGTAACAGATGTTAAGAAGTCTGTGGAGAGTCAAAAAGAGTTATGCCAAGTGGTAGGTCAATCAAGTATCACTAAGAGTTTAGAGCTAACATCTGCTTTTCCAGGTTCTCCCATTACCAATTTTGGTTCTCGTGACATGTCATGTGATGAAGCTGAACCAGTGCACTTTACAGAACGTAATAGAGGATCACATAGCTCCAAAGCGAATGAGGAAACTGAAATCCTTGACGAAATCCAAACAAGACCCGTTGCTTTCTCTGAAAATGAGGCTGTTCTTGGAATGACAGGTGACAAGCTTGGTTTAGCGCAAGGTAGCGACAAGTATGACTCTGGTTTGGGCACTTCTTTTAATGACAGTACTTGCTACTCGGAAGTGTCTCAGTTTAGGAGCTGTTCGTCCCATCCATCTGCCAACGACAGTGGTGAACTTTTGCAATCATTTGTGGACGAGTCCACAGAAAAAGCGCGACGGGTAATGGTGGATTTCTCGTCAGACGAAAATGGTCATATGCTATGGGCTACCGTCAACCAAAACACAACTATAAATGAATCGCCAGCATCCTTAAGTATGAGCAATGAAAACATTGGAGGATCACAGCCAATTTTAGAAAACGAGGGACCTGTACATGTAGATCCAGACAGACACGATGTTGAACTCGCCCTGTTGTCGTCGTCCCAAGTTGAGAAGTCTATTTCTCAAGGTGAAGCGTTGCTGTACAAGCACTTGCAACCAGTAGTAGAAGAAAGTAAAGTGAATGCTGATACCCCACACCACTTGTCTCAACGTGAACATCAAGTGGTCATTTCAGTCGAATTGTCGCTAGATGAGCAACCACAAGCACTCACGGAAGGAGTAGTTGAAAGCTGTAGGGAGAAACTAGACGACGGCCTCGTAAACGCTCCCACAATGCCCTTTCCTTTTCAAACGGAAAATGGGTTAATAATATGCGTTTCCAATCCTCAAACATCGCCACACAAAGAGCCAGATGCTAAGGAAGAGAATCATTGTGAAACATCCCAGGATGTGCTTGTTAAACTCAACAGGGAAACAAATGTTCAGTTTGGTTCCTGCTCACTTCTTACGTCGTCCGATGTTAGTGCTCCTGTTGCTATCCCCAAGACCTCAGTTCCTTCTACAGCAGGGGTGGATTTCCAAGCCGTGACGTGTGCTAATGCAGGCGGATCGTCTCAGTCGCACACAGAACTTTTCCAACACAGTGACACGTGTCTTCATGATAGCCGTTCTTCCCATAAGTATACAAATGCTGGTGACTCCTGTATCCAACCAAAAGTGGATGTTATTACGCCTCAAACCGTGGCATGTAATTCGACACGCGAACCAGCAAACAACCCGGTGGAAGAGCGCCAAGAGGTGAAGTTTGACGCAAACGCAGAGGACCAGGACTTCCACGATGAAGACATATCTGATTCACAGCTCTGTGAAATGGAGCTGGAGGCGTTTAGGTCAGTCTCTGGTTATGCGGTTGAATCGAATTAGATCGAAACCTCCTCGAATTAACCTTTCTAAAAATTTTGTTGTAACTCAGTGATGTTCGTTATGATGTTCAGCTGTTAACTTATTTGTTATTAGCCTAACTATCAACATTTCAAGAATAACGAGGGAAGGGTAAAGATTGAAGGTTAAATGATGAACGTAGGCCTCATATGTTGAAACTGGGAACCACCTGTGAATTGTCGAGGACAGTGGGTAATGGTCCCCTAATTCACCTATTCACCTTTTCAATAGTTTTTTTAATAATTTTATTCTTCAACAATATTCACTTATAATTTTCAAAGGGTGAAAGGGTGAACAAGGAAAAGGGGTAAGGACTTCCACTCACACACTCATTCACACACTTCATCATTTGTAGTACCTTTTCAATACAGTAGTTAGCTGAAGGTCCGATGTTTGTTATTACCGTGGATTTCCGATAATCTACTTATGTGCTTTTTCGGAATCCACGATTTCTTCATTGAAGTTAGTTCCTAAAAATAACACCTAGGGTAGTTCGAACTTTTCGCAATTGCAAAAATTAAAGATGTCAACCGTATTTTGGAAATACCCAAATAATATTTTGTTGGTTTTGCAGTTGCAGTAAAACTTTATACCGGTTCAAAGATAATTTTATGCCACATGAAAATAGTGCAATCTCTTCGCGATTTTTTAGAACGAGGCGGAATTACGTCTAACGTCATCGCTTACTGGAAACGCAAAGACACTAGACACGGGCTAGAAATATCAGCTCGATTTAATTATGTTTGCTGCTTGGGTGTCATTAAACGAATAAACTGTCACTTGCCAACCTAAAATGCCCAACTTTTGAACAAATCGGATTTTTAAGGACCACAAAATGAAAGAAAAGCGGTGACTAACATTTCTCTCGAATGTTTTCAGAATATCACCAGTCGCTTAGTGGTCCAGTAGAAAAAAACGCAGTCGGACGCTTCCTGGTAATCATGGGCGGCACAGCACTGAAAAAAGTGGGGGCTAAAGCCCCCCCCCCCAGCTCCCTATGGTGCGCCACCCATGGTAATGGGCGCTTTATTTGAAATCCCTGTGAACTTAAGCTGCTTGCTTGTGCTTTTGCACGTGTAGCAGTAAGGTGAGCAAAGGGTACGCATCTCAGCAGGAATTAACATCTGATTTCAGCACACTAGAAAAGGGGACCACAGACGTGATGGAAAAGGGGAAACTCGCCGTTGATGATTGTGAGGCAGGAGATATAGTTTTCACAGGTTTGCTGCAGGAACTTATCACCGTTAAGTAAGTTATATTATTTACATGCACGCACCCAGTCTTCAATACGGGGGGCTCGAATTCCTGACGTTGTGGATCTTTTGGTAACAAAAAAGCGGGCGGACTAAAAAAAGGGGGGGCACCACTGTGAATTGCGCGTTTGTGCTAGTTTAGTGGACTTTTGTCTCAATTTCTCGGACTTATTGTTTCTCTGAGACGGACCTTTTTGCCCACTTCGTCAAATGGGGGGCTCATTCGAGTCCCCCGGGTGCGCGCATGATTTAATGTCCAGACGGCCGAGTTACTAAGACATACGATTGGTTTGTACGCTGGGAAGCCGCCATCGAAAACCAATCGTATGCCTTCGCCGGCTGAAGCGGGCGGAACCTACGAAGTTAATCAACTGCGGCCATTTATTGAACAAACTCTACCACTTGTTCATTTTTCGACGGATCCATGTAATAGCTTTTCTCGTCTTCTGTTCAGCTTTGATTTCTATTGTGGAACATTTGATACCAGGACTTTTTCTTGAAGGTCGGACAAGGTTATCGCAAAGTGGTCTTCCCCGAAGCTTACGAGATTTTCGTTTCTTGTCATTTTAGCTTCTTTGCAGGTAGAAGGTTTTTGCTGTGAACGGCGTATATGGTCGGTCACCTTTTTTTAATGTTTATTACGAAATCTTCAGAATACAATGAATATACATAACCCAGAAAGCGCCAAGAGGCATTAGATCGGTCATCCGCGTCCGTATTAACAGTTACTTCTAAATGTTACATTTAGGTTCAATTTTCAGACAAAAATAAATTACATTCTTTGTGACACATATGTCGCGTTTCAATGCAAACTATATCTCCGGATCATCTCATCTGAGAATATACTCAACATAAAACAGTCATACGCGATTATTACCGGATATGCGTTTATTTAGGCTCATGCGCTTATATCCGTAACAAATCGTTTTTAATGAAAAGTATTTGCTGTGTACCCGGGTGTTTAGGCATATCCACCTGTATTTGAAGCAGCACCTATATCCGGAATTAGGCCCATGCGCCTATACTGGAACCATTGAGTAAAAACCATGTTTTAAAGTGGTGCTATTTGACTCGTGAAATGTAGTCAAGGCCGACTCCTGCGAATGATATAGGCTGCGTGTACATGGAGTGTATCTCGGCATAAGTTTGCTACGTTATGCTGCTATGGTTTCGAGCATACTCGCGAAACATTCGCCTTTCACTCGCACAATTTTTCGTGGTCACGGGAGGCATACGTTCAGCTATCAAACCTGTGGTTTTTAAGAATATAATCTAGGCTTACGGCAGTGAGAGCCGTTGTCACCAGCATAATTTTCTTTATTCATAAATCATGCAAAACTCCAACTTAAAAAATGTCAGAAGTGCATTTTAAAACAAAGTACACTTTTTGCTTTCTCAGTTCCACCCGTATGATTTAGTTTGTTTTTTTTTGTCAATGATAGAATATTGCTCCATCATTTCGGGTTTATTTCCGTTTTTCTAGCGGTGAAGCTGCACGTACAAGGGCTCACATCATTTCTTGGATACCCAAGTTTACGGCCAATGCCGTTATATGGCGATAATTGATGGCGGACGTGCGAACATAAAGAACTTGAAAACGATGTTCGCCAACCCTTTTTTAGTGATGATAGAATTGCCCAGCGCATTTTCTTGTGCGATTATAATATTTCAGGAAAAAATCGGTGCACTCCTGTTACAGAGATTTTAAATTCATTAAAATTGTTCGCATTTTCTGAAAATTAATAGGTCGTGCATTTAGCAGAATACAATAATGCATGCATAAAGAGAAGAGTTGAAGAATAAAGTGGATACAAAAGCGCCTCCTGTCACAAATTCTTTAGTTAGACCACTTACTGTCATGACATTGGTCTCAAATTATTCCTTTAGACAAATTGTATGCGGTTTAGAGGCTTCGTGCGAACTAGCAGTTCGTCATTGTTCGACAGCAGGCTACTATAAGTTTGGCTTGTCACAGCCTAACTTGAACATTTTACTATGGGCCGAGCGCAATCAAGATACAACGATCTGCCCGGCATGGTTTGCAAACCTGCTCCAGCGGAGTCAGGAGCAAGCAATTCGACACAATTTTTACAGCGGTTTGTGATTTAAATCAAAAGTTCAAGAGTAAAATTTTATGTCGATTTCTGACTAGGGCGTAGAACGAAAGGAAAACGGTATTCGTTACTTCATCTCTTTTTCATATAGGTGACTTGTAAGTATTTTGAATGGCCATGGGCTGAATGTCTGCTAGTGTTCAATGTTGTTTTATATGCATTTTTTACTTTTCCACTCATGGCAAAGTACTAAGTACCCCGTAAATGCATATAGACACAATGCGCGCGCGTACACGGTCACATAAACACTACAGTCACTTCCCTCAGGTTTCGCCCACTCAAAACACGACTGACTGCGAAACACAGTGGTGGATACAGAAAACACGACTTAGGCACCCTAAAAACTCGTGCCCGTACTCACAAACACCGCCCAATTTCGGACATGGTTGTTGAGCCGTGTTTGTGACTGGTGCGCACGAGTGTGGGAGTCGTGTTGGCATATGACTGGCGACACCTGTCGTCTTTCAAGTTATGTTGGTAAAGGCGATTTTTACTTCTAAAATCGTTGGAGTTCTGTCTCTATTTATTACGGACACTGTCCTCTGAGGAAGCCACTACATTAATGATACTTCGGCACAAACTTGTTTTTCTCCTTCAAAACTACCAGTAGCGACTACAATGGGATATTTTTCTTTATTTCTTTTATATTCCTTTTTCAGCAACATGGTCCGAAAATTTAAGGTCCAGTATGAAGAAGCCTGCTCGGGGTCACCGAGACCTTCTAACATTAGACCTACAGTATTACCTGTGCATGTTAAAAACATTGGTACATAGTTCTCGTTTGACATTAAGGCGAAGTTCTATTCTTTTTAAAGCCATCTTTCTGCTGTTCTCTTAAACTTCGATAGAGCCGTAAATATACTATTTTGGATGTTTTCACAGCATGGTCAAGCAATAATGGCAGAATGCCAAAACTTGAAATCCGTTTATTAATAAAAGACATAGTCTACAAGAACTCTTAAATTGACAAGGGTCTAGATATCTTGTTTTTTATGAATTTACTAAATCTTAGTAACCGCACTATCAAAATGTTTGGCCTCTTGAAAGTTATTTAAAAAGCCATTTGCTTTGTTTGTTTAACGTTATTTAAAATGCTAGTTAGAACGTTCTGTTTTATTGTTGAGCTCAGCAAATACATCAGTTAAACAACTGTTGAAATCGTATTACTTTAGTTGTTTTGGCTGCTTCTTCACTCTTGAAAGTAGATTTCATATCCAGTTCTACGACCAGGCCTACCGATTCCACACTATGTGAAACTGATAATACCAGAGGAGAACTCAGAAACCTTTGAGTAACTCCATCAACATATTCAGTTAACAGGAGCCACTGCGGGAGCTGTAACAATCAACTTCAGCCATACTCTTCTCAATAGCAGCGTGCTTTCAAATTTCATGACAACCCTTCAAGCAGTAACGCACATTACAGAGGCCAATGCCAAAAACAAATGTGAAAGCATTGGAATTGTCATTCAGGCCCAGTCCAAATGTATCCAACAATGGGCAGAGATCCTATCCATGGTAGAAACACAAAAGTCCACCGAAGAACTTGGTGAGTATAGAGGTAGGCTAAAAAGAAGTCCAGACGAATTTTAAAAATATAAATTATATTTACAATGATACATGAACAATACAACAACACAAACATTGGCATGCACCCACTTGGTGAAAAGTTGAAAGCTAAGTGTTACTTTTTTCAAATATTCTCACCAAAAATAACAAGATGAAATGAAATACGATAAGGATACGGAACTCATCAGAAAAATAATCATTTGCCAAAGTAGACAAAATTATTCCCCATCGCATTTTTAAGGCTATTATTTTACATGGAAATGATTTTTTGTGTCAACATGAGGTCAAAACACAATTATTTGGTTTCGGTCTTTGATGCAGTGGTGTGTTATTTTTAGTTGGCCATTTTCAAAAAAATCCACCAGAGGAACAAAAGGGTCCCTGATGTATTTTTACTACTCTGAAACCAGTCTAAGTGCTGCAGCCATGTGGTCGTCACTGCTCATGGCCTTGGGGGGCACTCTCTCACACGCAAGACGGTGCATTATTTACAGGTACTTATGCCTCATTGGACTTTGCTGAAATTGATGAGGGAGGGCACTTTTAAATGGTGAGCACAAGTTTCAAAATGAGTTGGGGTACAGACCCGAGCCAACCCTGCTTTTTGGCATAGGCCAGATGAACAGTTTTGCATCACTTTATTTCCCACATACCACCTTATTACAGTTGCAAAGTGAGAAAATTTTACAACAGAAATTATTTTCATACACTGTATGATGTGATGCAGATTCAAAATTTTTCACTATGACCATGAAATGAGGTAAAGATCGCCAATTTTGACTAGCGATACCCAGGAAAATGTGAACAAAGTGTAAAGCTTCATCCTAGAGATATCGCGCCATCATTTCTAACCCGAACTAATTACTAGCCTTGAAAACAAGGTCAAGTTCGCTAAATTCGACTGGCACCTTGAGAAGCCCCACCTGCACCAAATGTAAACCTTTTTCAGAAGATACCACACAATATTTTCAGGATGTGACCTTGAAAATCCCATCAGTTCTTAATTTGGGTTTAAAGTGATCACCTTAGCTGGAAAATTTATGCGACCTTACAACACCTGATCATGCAGATTGTTACTGCCAACTTGAGGTAAAACTTGCACAAGTCTCCTTACAAACTGAACACGACTCGATCACATAGCTAGAGTCTGTCTCACTGTTCACATCGGGCTGCCCGGACAAAGACTGGCTATTCTTGGACTTGAATACTAAGCCATGATGTCAAAGTCATCTCTCTGAAACCGAATACAAGAATGTTATAGATTAAAGAATCAACAAGAGAAAAGCAAAGGGCTGATATGCATTCGCATTGGTGCTCTGCAAATGGCATGACCTTGACAGTGCTTATTAGGTTTACGTAAAGTGATCAGATTACATAACCAGATATGTGAAGGTAATCGGGATGAATTGATAACTAGAGAAAGATGCCAAAATGCCTCAAAGTACTGAAGAATTAGTTGGGTTCAAACAAAAATTGGTGAGCACTGTTCTGTCCACGATGTAAGCAGATGTGGGGTAAAAAAAAATTACATATGATTTGGTAGTAAAAGATAAACATAAAATGTAGAATGAATATAAGGCACTGAACCATCCTAAGATTTATCTGAAAACTGAGTCATCAGCTTTAAGGGAAATCTTTTAAATCAGCTTGGCAAATACCAAGGATGATAAAAACAAATGTCAAAAACTAAAGCTGCCCTTTGGGGCACCACGTACAGTAATCCGCCTGCAAAATGGCAAATCTTGTATAAACTCCTAGACAAGTACATAGCAAGTTCCAATACCCATCCATGACGTGTTCATGTGCGGGTATGAATGTTTTCTCTTCATTTTCAGGAGTCTGTAAAAAGTATTATGTTTAATAAAAAAAACATCATCCATGATGGAACTAGCAGGAAACCATCACGTTTACAATTAATTTCCAGAGACCGATTTTCTAACTTCCAAAGAATCAAAATGACCTAACGGTTTGTATACCAATGAGAAGCCAATTTCTTATTGTTTGACAGCTATTTTAGCACGACACTGTGCTTAAGTGAACAGTGAAAACCAGGGGCAGATCCAGGATTCTGAGTTCGGGGGTGGCACAGTATTAGCCAAGGCTCCCTTGGCCCCCCCCCCCTTATATCCGCCACAGAAAACAGAAGCCTGGATACCACAATTTTTGAGCAGATATTACATCTCGAAAAATACTTCACTTTGTGTATGGTTTCCATGAATGTTGTCCATTGAAATTGACACAAGCAACGTTTTGTTTTGTATGCTCATGATTGTGTACCACCAAATCGTGAAAACGAAGAAGCAATTACAACGCACCAGTTCATTGTATTCCAGAACTTTCTTCCTAATGGCCGACGTGTCTGTCCACGTTACAAAATCTTCAAGGTTTCGAACGACTAAAAACGCAGGGTCTGTAATGACTTCTGGTCCTACTCTTACATCTGTCATATATGTCAAGGATTTCTGCAAACCATCCAGATAATATATTTCCTGAAGCATGATCAGTATAACACCATAAACCCAGTCAATATGTTGTATTATAATTACATCTAGTGTGCTGGACTACTTCCAAAATTAAATTCCTAGCACCTCGGAGGCATCACGTTTCCTTCAAAGGGAAGCTGGTAATGAAGATTGCCGAGAAGTTTCCTGGATGGAAACTACACTGTATTATATCAATATCTCATGAACTACTAACGCATGGCCAATAACCAATATATTAGCAAGAAATGTGAACTTTAGAACACATATTTACATGATATTCTGTCAATATTTCTTTTCATTGCAATACAACACACAGGAGAAAACAAACAAAAACAAGACGCTTCTACAACATCAAAGGTAGCTTTCATATTTTGGTCATTGGCGGGCAATGTCCAAATGATCCAAACAGGCAAAGTTAGGTAATGAACAGCAGGTGGGCATAAAAACATGAAAATCACTTTGATCTGGCTCACCTGTGTAGAACTCATTGCCACGGAACATGTGACACAGGGAATTTCAATCTCTCTTTAAAAACAAATTCGCATAATTAATCTCGGCATTATAGAGCCGTTATTCACTGTCAGCAAACCTTATGTTTTACAAAGTTATTTCACATTTTCCTTTTTAAACTTTCAAATTTGTGCTCAAAATTGATTACGCTGTTTTAAGTTCTTTTATGATTGAAAATCTGTTCTATGTGTATTTTGTAAATCATAATAATAATAATAAATAAATAAATAACTTTATTTATAGAGCATAAAAAACATGTTAAGTGTAAAACTTATCTACCACATGGTCCTCGAAATTACAATACAAAGATATGCAGACTTGCCAGAGAGCTGAAGCCATCTACACAACTTGCAAATACAAAATTGGGTTTAATGAATTGCCAAAGGTAAATCACAACATACCATTTTCACACCTGCAGGCCTTCCAATCGTACAGGTAACTTTTATTCATAGTCTACATTCTATTCATGTTTCAACTGGATAAACGAAAATGACAGCATTTTCTCGCATTTTCCAAGTCAGGTGCTCCCATGGGACAAAAATCATGCAACAAATTGATCTATTCTTTGTCCATTTACAATGACAATAACACCTCTGATGTGAGATTATATTTCCACCTGTCGGAAGCTTGTCTTTCTGGTCAACTCGTCTACTTGCCAAAGATCATGTCAATTTTTTCATGACCGTCAGCAACAGCTCTCTGATAATGACTGGGGTCCAGGGTGTAATATTTGTACTCAAAATCAATATTATTTTTTTTAAATTTTCTATTCTAATTTGTGCAAACTCAAGAAAAGTGACTACTAGTCTGCGCCCGAGTACGTTATGCTTTATGCATAGGAGTTTACAGTCTCACTGTGAACTTGATGACCACTATATTCCTGCAATAAAGACAGAAAATCTCGAGATTTCGAGTAAAAACTTGAAATTTCTAGTACTCACTCTAACTTTTGGCCTCAATGCTGAGATCATCCAATGCAAACTATAATTAGACAGTTATCCACGCAAGCCATTATGCACTCGAGCAAAGGACAATTATATGCTTATCTTGAGTTCCATGAAAAGTATAGAAAATTCCAACAATGCCGAGTTCGATTTTGAGTAAGACGATTAGATCGCGGGACTAGATCTAAAGAACTAATTGTGTTCAACAAAAGGATACGTCCCTGTTCTATGAGCGTAACAGCTGTCTTCAAGTTCTCAGCCATATGATTCCTCACCATAACCACAGGAAGTCTCCGCCTAAAAAAACGAGATCAGGAGTTCCATCATGAAGATAAACGAATTATCAACTGCGCAAAATGCTCTCAACAAGATGATTGAATCTGGGTATGTGATTGGTCAATGCAAACACTAGCCACACCTAATAACTTCAAAATGCCGTGGACTGCTCCATACATTTTGTCATATCCCCCATAAAGAGCAACGTTAACGTCAGTTTGTTTACTTTACCGATTTCTCTTCCGCAGCAGTTGGTCACACAGTGGTTTCTGAACGCTTGTTTCATTTTACTGATTATGACAGTGTTCAAAAGCAGAGTCTGACTAAAATATAGTCAATCAAGTTAAAAAGATTGTTTTCAGGCCATGATCTTTATTCTATTAACTGTCCTGCTTAACAGAATTTTCTTAAAACAGAGGTCGTGGGATCAAAAATGTCGTCGTGTTGATGAAGCCATGAAAATTTTTAAAGTAATATCGCATGATTTCACCAGCAAGCAATACAGCTTCAAGCTGTATCTCATATTCTGAAAGATCAGACAATCAGACATACTAATACAGCAACCAATCTCTTAGGGACTAGGCAGTGCCGTACACTCAGTAAAGCCATAAATTTAGAGACACACAATCTGGTACAGTACAAAACGTACTGAAATTCTTATACTTTAATGTCGTTTCAAGCTAGCCAACAGATTTGACCATTGGAACACGATCATATCAAAAGTACTGAACAGAATGAGACTGTGTGGTCATGTGGTACCACACATCATTTTATCATTTGTGCAATGCACAGAAACAGTAAGTGTTCGCAAATCACAAAAGTGGCAGAGTGCGGGAACGGGCGCAAGGCGCATACGCTCACTGTCATTCATCATTCACACACGTATTAAGGAGAGCATGGGCCCCACCCGCTTATGTGCAGCGCTGAGGAGCCATTGGAAAAAAACGACGTGACAAAGAGACAGCAACTTTATGCCACTGCGCTTTTTTGTTCGAACGGTGCTGACTGACCACAGACCTTCGTTGCATTTTGTGTTTCGTTTCCACTGCCAAATTCTGCATCAGTTTTGGTGACCTCAGATTTACTTTGGTGACCTCATATTTCCTTTGGCGACCTCAGATTTTAGCCAGGTCGCCAAACGTGACTAGGCATTCAGTTAAGCATAGAGCGATGTAACCATGAATCTATAAACCACGATTGTTATGGTGGCACGTTCTCAGAAACTCAAATATTCAAATGATAATATATATAATCTGGTAATTATCCGAACACAGAAATTTTTAAAAATAATTGCTGTAGGGAGATAGCAAAGTATCATGCAGAAAATGTGGAATATTTTTGCTTCAGTTTCGGGATATTCAAATAATAACACCTTTGTAAAAACATGGAATTTGTCATCTACATTTCCGTGAACTTTCAAGACAGATTTGGCCTGATTATATTTTTCATAGCCTATAAAAAATCAGGAACAAAGAACATACTGAGTTGAAAATATTCTTTGAATTGCACTGGTCATCATCACTTTTTTTATTAAGTCCGAGAGCAACCAAAATTTCACCAGTCATTCACTGACCCAAAAACCCCGTTATTGCAATGGTTTTAGTAATCACATAAATTTACACAACCAAAGTAAAATAAAAACGGGTCTCTAATCCAATGTTTCCAAACAGCATAAGTTACTACAGAAGTATCCTGTTGTAGGCAAGTGTTAACATTAATAAGTTACGCCACTTTTGGTAACTGGCATAAACTTTGGGAGAGAACGCCGCTGAAACCGGAATCCCGTTACAATAACATCTTGGCAGTGATAAAACAGGGAGCCCATACTGTGCTGCCACCTACCTGCAAAATGACGTTGCACAAACTTGATCAGCCAGTGCTAGACTCTTCTTTGTAGGAATGAGCCCCATAGCATGTCTGAAAGTAGAAAACATAGTATACACAAAATAAACAGCTTATCCTGCACACTGCCATTGCTACTGCCTTCAAATTTGCTACTACCTACTACAACTTATACGGGAAAATTAGAAATTAACATTTCAATTGTTATACGCACCCATGCATACACATATATACAGATGTGTGTTTGTGTGTGTGTTTGTGTGTGTGTGTGTGTGTGTGCGTGCGTGCGTGCATATATCTATATAAAGATAAAATAAAATGTTCACCTTCATGAAGTTATTTCATGTTTATTCAAATAACTTTCTAACCCATTAAAGTGGCATTAAGCTAGTGCTTTCCTTCAAAATACAAGTTTTTTATTTAGGCCACTAATTGTCATAAATTTGACGCGATCAGAACTTTAATGAGCTTGGTCTGCAGATTTAGCAAGCTGCCAGTTCCTTCCAAGAACAGAAATGAAACCTATTTTGATTAAGAAACAATTTGAGAACACTTTCAAAACCCTAAATCAATACTTGTTTTTTGATAGAAAGCATTAGTTTAATGCAATTTTGATACAATTTCTGTATCTGCAAAAAAATCTAAATTCATGTAAAAACATTACACATTAATTTTCTTGGTTTTGTCACCTAACTGACATTTTTTTGTGGAAAGTGGCAAAAGTCACTTAAATAAATCCCTTGTTCTAGTTTATCAGGTTATTAAGTAAACGTGATCTTGCGGAAAGGATAAAATGTATTAAATAATTTTTAGAAAATGCATTTTGTAGAATGCTAATTATTAATTTAGCATAAAATAAAGGTACATTGATAGCAGAACAGAAGTATCAATAACATGGACAAATTTTATTTCAATGCTTTTCCATGAAAATCATAACGCCCTTTTTTGTTAGCCTCTCATGCAAAAGTGAAGAATTTAAAAACAGTTCCTAATGGTGTTTTTAGAGAATAGTGCACAAAGCATAACATCCGAAAGTTTCATTTAAATACGGTGAGCCAATTATAAGATATAACATTGCGAATTTAGCTAAATTTGAATATTTTTTATGGTCATGTGGCCGATTGCATGAAACAGTCCCAAATAGGGACTCAACTAAGTTTGCTAAATCTACTGCATATTCGTGGATTTATGAAAACACCGACTGCTCATTCTTATGCTGTTTTAGTTTCATTACTAAGTCGATTTATGGCTTTGATACAAATTGAAAGTGAACTCGACATTGAATTCTCAACATTATCGAAAATGCATAGTGATCTTTTCATGCACCACTCCCAACTTAAGGACTAAGTCCCTGTTTATTTTCATTAAATTCAGGGCTCACTGTTTAGTTATATTATTAGAAAATGTCTTTAGTCGAAGAGGAGATCATAATACAGATGAAATGATAAAAAAAGATTAAATCCGTGAGTAAACAAAGACGCAAATAGGCAAAATATTTAGGGAACTTAGTTGAGACCCTATTTGGGACTGTATTCCACAGCTGGGCACTGACAAATTGCCAGACATCTTACACATAAGCATTTACTAAGTACTCTCCAATACAGGTCAAGTCAATATTGTAAAAATGTTTGACAATTCAGTACAGTCTTACCTAGGTGCTTAAATCTACTTTTTGTGACATCCATACCACGATGGGATGCCCAAGACATTTTACGACAAGACTACGACATCTACACCTCAAGGTATGTTGTGGAAGTCACTTCATACACAATCAAACAGCTTTCCCACGCCTATGTCACAAAAACTTTGATTTCACCAATTTTTAAAGAATGCTGCACATGGCATACCTAATGCTGAGAACACTGTGATGTTCAAGTTGTTAACCAACAGCCTGCGGACTTCTACTCAGGAAACATTTATTTGTTAGTGGCTTGATGAGTCAAGTTCTTTTTTCCATGACCAAAAAATTATGTCTACTACCAATAGGCCACGTGTAGAGGAAATCAAGATTCCTGGGAAAAATTTGGGTAAAACAGATGGTCTGGACATCCAAGCAAAACAAGTGTCCGGTGATGGGTTCACCTGCCACTCACTTTAAAAATGGTCCACAGGTGGCACTACGCCACACTTCCTTGCTGAAATGGTCGCGAAAACCATGTTGAAAATTTGGTAATGAAAGAAAATTTATCTCCAAGATAAATTGGTGACCTCTGCAATCACTGGGTACAGTAAAAATTTTCCAATTTAGAACAGTGAAAATTTAATTATTTTGCTCAAGGTCTGAGCTTGTCCCAAATATTGGCTGTCCCAAATTCAAGAATCACCAGTAATACGGAAAAGTTACCCCAATCTGTATAGTTGAAAATACTCCTATCAAGGTTTGAGAAATATGATAAACACGGAAATCATCTTTGTCCCAAATTCCAGAGTCAAGAAAATTCAATTTTCTGAGAGTTTCCGAGTCCCAAATTCTAGAGACTGTCCCAAATTGGAGAACTTTTACCGTACACAGTAAACGTTTACAAAAAGATGACACTTCCCAGAACCCTCGTGTCAGCACATCAGGTGTTGCCTTTCCAACAAATAACTGGACTCTGTGAACTGAGTGGGATAATTCAAAGTTGGTTTCTGAAATATGCGCACAATGCCTTTACACGAAGTGTACCCCCTACCCCGTCAAATTTCTACTTTACTGTACTTTACTGGTAACATGAGCCACTCTTGAAAACCTAAAATGTATATCATGCTTCCCACGACAAACAGAACTGTTGCTCAAGGCAGCTTTGTGTACGGAGCTAAAGAATGGGCCAATTTATCTTGACATAGGTTTTGAGGGAGGAAAATGCTTGCGCTCAACCATTACCAAGAGGGCTTCTTACCAGCAGGTGGGCACACAGCTGTGTGCAGGCAAAATTCCTCAAGTGAAATTTCATTATGTAAAATTTCTCAAGGAAAATAAATTTCCACCCAAAGTAGATCAGTCAAACAGCTGCTGTTGGTCATGCTCCTCTCAATAGAAACACATCTACCAACTTTCATGATTCATGGTGACTATGGAGGTGGATATCAAAAACACAAACTTAATAAAGAAACAGTGACTAGGGGGCACAGAATAGATCAAACCTGTCTAAAACTGGGCAGCTACATACCATCATTTCCTTCACAGAAAATTGTTGGCCAAATTTCATGAAGCTCAATCAGGGAACTTTGTGTAGATAATGAGGCATAACCTAAATTGTCTTGAGGAATGTCATAATTGACTGAAATCAACACCAGCCATCCCTGTTCTTATAAGGAACATACCAACTAAATTTCATGAAGATACATCAAGGAGCTTGGTAGGTATTGATACAGAGACAAACATATTACCACTGTCCACTGTTTTGTATCCTAAATTGGTCGTACTTTACCATATGTTAAAAAAGTGCTATCAAGTCCACACCAAGGTACATCTCCACTTCACAGGCCTGTTTCATTAAACATTTTCTGTTTTAACTTACCCGGTAGATTGAAATCAGGCCAACTTAAGACCAAAATGTCTTAGCCCCATTTCATGAAATTTCTTAAGACCAAAAATAAGACCCGGAAATCGGTTTAAGCTAACACAAATTTTTTGGGCCTAATTAAGTCTTAAGTAAGTTTACTAGTACATGAAAGGATCCCTTGGGGATGCTCAACAACAGCCATTTCATTAAGGTTAATTTAAAAGAAATTAATCACTGGGGAGGCTCACTAAATTCCTAAAACTCAAAGATTTCTGTCAATCACTACTGCATCTTAATTTTGGCACACTGCTGTTAACCCTATAATGGCACAGGTTTTAATGACATCAAAGGACCAGCCTGACCAGGGACCTCAGCTGCTGGTGTGGATATCAGCCTAAATTGATGATTCAATTGAGAGCCCAGCTGATAATCATTAATACTCCCTAGACAAAGTTTCCATTGGACCTAGACTCATGTAAGAGTGCACTGAAACAAAAACATGCCAAAGCTGTACCCAGTCCTGGTTTCATGCAAATACCCATATTCCGATATAGCACCAACCATAAAAACTCGTATCATACAAAAGTTTTACGTATGTTATGGGTGAAAGGGTGACTTGTATGGATGTTTCCTACAAAATAAAGAGGTGGGGGTTATCGTGCCGATTCTCTAAAAGGTCGAGTGACCCAATTTTCAGCAGCAAAAACAGATGAGCTCATCTCGAGTTACTAAGCATATCTAAACACAGAAGCAAAGTACGAAAAATCTTGGCAAGAGTTCTAAAACTTAACCACGACCGAAGGATGTGCATGCACTGTTAAATTTGAATTATCACAATAAAATTGTGCTGTTGTCGGCAAACGCGTTCAAATTTGAACACTACGTATAACTCGTCCCGCATTTTCACCTTTATTTCACAAACGTACGGTGTCACATTTATTGCATCATAAGACTCAGAAAAACAATTAGTCAACATTGATGTCAAAAGCGTGTCAACAAATAAGCAGAAAAGTCCATCTAATGAAAAGCATCTTATATCGTGATTGACGATGACGATGTTACATTGAGGTCAAATTGTAGTCCTCTTATGACCCGACATAAAGTATTGGTAAGATTACAGTTTAACCATAGATATATAGCAAAAGGCAATGACAGTTGTAGGTGTTAGCCCCACGTGATTGCTTAGACACAATAAAATTAAAAGCGAAAAAGGACAAAAAACTAACACGGCCCGTAGGTCCTCCAAATTGACGCATAGTCTTGAAGCTATGAGGGTCAATTCAGCCATACCCACGTTTTTCTAAAATGATCCCTGAAAAGGCCATTGGTAATTCGACCACTTCAAATTTACCATAGCAGCACTCAATATTTAGGGATGAGTGGTCAACAAGGGGAATTGCTGACTCCAAAATATGAGTTTATAACTTCATAAGCTGCCCAAATCCTAATAATTAATTACACCAGCACTCGACAACTGTCATTAACACATCGACCAGTAATATGCGAAAAAGTAACAATACAGAAGACAGTATAGTCCATAACAAATATATGGGAAGATGGTAACCAGGATGACCCATGTTCCCAGTGAGCCTAGCAGCTAACGTAAATGAGCAAGTCTCTCATTAACACCAGCTCTAATTTTCTAACCACAAATACATCTGCCAATTTTCATGATTCTTTGAGCGGTTTAGCCTATAGCTTTCAAGGGTATGTCAAAAAGGCTTCAGGCAATACAGCAAAAACAAACGCAAGCAACATGTGAATGCACACACATACGTGGGTGCATAAAAACATTATTCAATGTTGTTCTGTTTAAATACTTGACGGAATAAAACTCAACTTGTCTGCCATTCTGTGTCCAAAACTGTAGAATTTTTACTACTTTTCTGAATCTTGTTTCAAACTTACAACTTCTCCAGCAGCTGGGTTGACGCCTCTATTCTGAAGGGGTCTTTGACATCAAGGTCTTTTATTTTTCGAGCTATTTCTCTGATGTGTCTGGACAACTTGTTATATCTAAAATGTACAGAAGGTAAACATAGTAGATGGTGTTAATAGTTACCAAAAAATTCAGAAGGTATGTCAAACCAGACATCTGACAAACAGGCATGACTTTCATAATGTATCTTTCTTGCCAAAAATTACATTTGCACTTCCAGTTCAGTCAAGCTTTTATCAGACGCTAGTAACATGTTGTTGTCCGGAATTGTATAGAATTAGTGATCAATAACTTTCTACACAAACATGACTTCAGGCAAAGAACAAAATAACTGCAAATGTTGGAATTGCTTTATTGCCATGGAAACAGTTTGAAAAATCATCATCCTATACTAAAACTATTAACAGGAGTAGGCAGAATTCAAGGACATTGCAAAAATATTTTAAAATTTAAAAATTTTAAAAGGAGAGTGACTGACACCTTTTAAAAGTTCTAAAAGATCAGATTTAACCCTTATCCTGCTAAGCCTCTATTCAGACAACTTTCCCTGTGTGCTGAGCTAAGTAGGTCACCACTGCTGCTATGCACTGGGCTGTTATGAAGGTCACTCAGATTAATGACCTAACATTTTTAAATTGGAAATTTGAAGGGGTAATGTCAATTTCACATAAAAGTAGTCTGCACAAAAGTTGTTCAAAATTTAATGGAGTTTTTCACCATATACATATCTTTACCATCGTCTTGCTGTGAATAATTCTATTAACTTTCAAACTGGAACCCTTTGTTTTTATCTGTTTTCGCACATGACACTCAAAAACCGTAATAAGCATTTTTAAAAGGGAATTCATGGGATTTGCATGTTTAACAAAGCAGATTTATTGTTTGTAACATCACATCTACAAACAAGAATGTACAGTATATAACATAGGGCCTACCTCAAC